>CM063506.1:92499726-92502226 GCA_032207245.1 Pardosa pseudoannulata
CAAATTTATTGATATTGTACCAGATAATTCTCAGAGAAAAAACAAACCATTTTTACCTGCATACTTTACAATACTGAAAAATTAAAAAAAAATACTGATCCCATCATATGGCTGGCCATATGCTAATTTCTAAATATTATTCGAGATAGCTTGAAATAAATATCTTTAGCTAATGAACATACAATAAAACTAACTTAGAGACCTAAAAATTATATATAGATTCATAAAAATGTAAATTAAACGGACCAATATCTAAAATTTAAAAATATTATACTACTGCATACTGGATTTTTAAATCCCCACAGTAGCTCCTCTATGATTAACAAGAATAAATTTCACTGACTAAACAAAAAGATGGCACAAATTCTGAATAAAAACACTAAGGTTGTCTTACATATAAGTAAGTCATTTAAAATGAAATAATCTATTTCAACGTTAAAGTGTAGATGTTAGTGAATATGTTTTAAACTATTCTCTTTAAATATATGAACATCTTGCATTTTGATGTTCTTTCTAGAATAGAAGAAATAATTTCCATTTTTCATATTTCGGATCCTTGCATTGAATTTTAATTTACCACCATGTACAAATTTATTCATATTTCAGCATTTTCCATGCAGTTATTCAGTGGTTTCCTTAAAATATATATATATATAATCTACGTTTCTTCTGTTTATATAATGCGAGTTTAGCAAAAAAAATTCGAAATTTAAATTTCGAACAAAATACTTAAACTTTGCACGTACCGCATCCTGATTACGCTGGAGAATTCCCCCGATTTCCATTGTTAAAGTCGTTTGTTGCGTCCAATCAAAGGGGTTGGTTCTTTTCTTTGACGTTCTTAGCACGGGTTTGAAGACAATTTATGTGGCATGCACCTAACATAAAAAATTAAATAAAGTATTCAGACTTTCGACAAAACTTTCTTAGTACTGAGGCACTTTTTTTTCGCATTTACGAGTTTTTCACATTTTACTGAAGGATAAATTCTACTGAAGAATGTTCTTTTTAGAATCTATCATCTTTGAATTCACTTGAAGTTATGCTGAGCAAGTTTAGAACTTGTGGTTTTTGCTCAGATAAAGTCACAATTACCAATGCTATTTATGCATCACATAGGGATATAAACATGAATTAACGAAATTTATATAAATAAGGAATAGTTATCAAAACTTTCGCATAAAAATTCTAAGAAATCCTCTGTGATTGAACAAAACTTTTTCTTCATTAAACGTTTTTTTATATATATATTAATAAATTAAACTGAAAACTAAAACAAAAACATTTTAGATATCATTCTTTGCCTGTTCGTTTAAAGCAGCTATTAGCAAGTATAAAACATTAAGTTATATTAAACTGCCACGATTTTTCACTCTTTTTAATTTAGGAATTGTAACTATAAGTTATTCATTGGTCGAAACGAGGTTGATAACACGTACAGTATACAATATAGTTACAGTATACAATATAGTTAAGAAAGTCCCAATTATTTTATCATAGGAATTTTCACTATTTTTAATTTAAGAATTGTAGCTATAAAATTCTCATTGGTTGAAGCTAGATTTATTGAGAACACTTAGATTATGGAATATAATTAAGAATATTTATAAAACCAAATTGATTATAGTATTTCATTAAGAAATCATTATCCAGATTTTTCACTATTTTTCATTTAGGAATTGAAACTATAAAATATTGTTTAGTTAAAACTAGCTTAATGAAAACACATACAGTATGCAATATAATTAAGAATAATGATAAAGATAATGATAGTATTTCATCAAATAACTCAGTATCTAGGTCTCCAACCAGATTTTTCATTATTTTTAATTTAGGAATTGTAGCTATAAAGTATTTTTTTGTTTGAAACTAGCTTTATTCAAAACAAGTACAGTATGCAATATAATTAAGAATAATTATAAATTGATGATAGTATTACATCAATAAATCAGTATCCAGAGTATTCACAATTTTAAATTTAGTAATTGTAGCTGTAAATTATTCATTTGGTGAAACTAGCTTTATTGGGAACACGTACACAAAGAATATTATTAAGAATAATTATAAATTAATGAAATAATTTCATGAAGAAATCCGTATCCAGGATCAGTATCCAGATTTTTCACTATTTTTAATTTAGGAATTGCATCTATAAAACATTTATTGTTTGAAACTAACTTTATTGAGAGCGCGTACAGTATGCAGTGTAGTTAAGAATACTTATAAAGATAAATTAATGTAAGTATTTCATCAAGAAATCATTATCCAGATTTTTCACTATTTTTTATTTAGGAATTCTAGCTATAAAATATTCTTTGGTTGAAACTAGCTTTAATGAGAACACATACAGTATACAATATAATTAAGAATACTTATTAATGATAATATTTCATCAAGAAATACATATCCTGTTCAGTATCCAGATTTTTCACTGTTTTGAATTTAGGAATTGCATCTATATATCATTTATTGGTTTAAACTAACTTTGTTGAGAGCACGT
>CM063506.1:92509726-92517226 GCA_032207245.1 Pardosa pseudoannulata
TATCTCCCTCTGGTATGGATTGTACAGCCTATTTGGGATGGTTGTAAAATGAGTCAACATTATAGAATCTGGAATTTTGCAATCTTCTCTATCAGAAATTGTCTGTTTACCCAAATAATGTTTTTTTTATCTTAAAATTGTCTCAGAATCAAGTTCTTCAAATTAAAATATAAATGAATTTGCAAAGCAAAATTAACCCTCCGAGTGGAACACACCGATTAAAATAAGTCTCCAAAAATACGATAAAAGTTTATTGTGTCAATGGCCAAAGAGTTCTATGATTTTTTACTTCACCCTTTGTCGACTAGAATGGAATACGGGAAACCCACCCTCGTTACTGTCCCTTTACTTCCGGTTATAAATACATATATAAATATATATTATAGATTGTTAATTTTAAATACACATAAAGCTCTTTAAGTCTCGAAGATCCTTCCATAAGAAATAATGGATTCTAAAAGTACAAATAAAAATATTCTTTAAGAAAATTATTTATATTTTTTTACGAAAGTTATCCAAGATATTTAAGTGGTGCAATTAGAGATACATCTGTTATCGAAAACGAAATACTTCGAAATAGAGATTTACAAAGCCGTGAAAAGCTATCAGCGTCTATGTGCCTCAGGGAGTAGGGATGCATCCCTCAATAAATGTCAGTCAAAGAGAGATGCAGTTTTTAAACAATCGACCTGACCCTCCTACCTCAAACACTGGCAGAAATGTACATTACATCCCTTTTCGGAACGTTTTTGGACGTCGAAATTGTATGTGACAACCGCTTTGAGACATCATCGGTTTGGCGGAATTGTACGTGCGAACCGCTTAGTGGGTTAAACTTATTATCTCTGTGTGGTATGGATTGTACAACCTAATCGGGATAGTTGCATAATCAATCAACATTATAGAATCCGAAATTTTGTAATAAGCTCTCGATCAGAAATTGTCTGCTTAGCCGAATAATGTTTATTTCCCATAAAATTGCTTTAGAATCAAGTTCTTAAAATTAAAAGATAAACAAATCTGCAACAAAAAAAATTTAATTTCTCTATTTGGTATGGATTGTGCAACCAAATCGAAATAGTAGCAAAATAGGTCAACATTATAGAATCTGGAATTTCGCAATGAGTTCTCTATTAGAAATTGTCTTCTTACCCGAATAATGTTTTTTTTACCTTAAAATTGACTTTGAAACACGTTCTTCAAATTAAAAAATAATCGAATTTGCAACGCAAAAATTAAACTTATAATCTGTATTTGGTATGGATTGCATAACTGAATCGAGATAGTTGCAAATCAATCAACATTATAGAATCTGGAATTTTGCAGTGAGTTCTCTATCAGAAATTGTCTTATCCAAATGTTTTTTACCTTAAAACTGCTACTTTCAAAATATTTGTATTACTATGATCATGGGTTGTAGCTCTACGATATACTGATTTGCTACACAAGGAGGGTTTAGGAGGAAACCTGCTCATTTTTATTATCCCATATTATCCCTTGGCCAGTTCATTTATCTAGAAATCCGGATGTAGTTCTTACCCGTCTTCGCATAGGACATCACTCACTGTCATTTAATTTTAGGAGATAATAGGCCTACTTGTTAACATTTAAGGGTACTATGACCGTGAAGCATATACTTGTTGAGTGTCCTATGTACACTAATCATCATTTATACAATTTTTCTTTTAATAATACACATTTAAGTGATATTTTAAATTCTGTTCCGCATCCAAATATTTTTACATTCGCAAAATATATTGGTTTATATCCTCACATTTGATTGTGTGAATTTTAACTTTTATGACGTCTGTATTTTTAATATTGTCATTTTATTGTTGTTTAACACTGTATAAATTGCTACTTTTGTATAAGTTTTTAGTTTCTTAGTATGTATCCTTCACGTAATATTTTATGACTAAATTTTTCACTCTAAGTTGTATACTACATGTCTGGCATAGTATATCCTTTTAGAATCCATTGCTATTAAGCTCTATAAACCAACCTACTCAAGGACTATTGAGACTGGTCTCTACTAATTAAAGACAACTACGAATAGCTACAAACATACTTGCCATCAGCGGGATTTGAACTCTCTAAATCCGGTACTAAAGAGCAGCGCCCTTCTGTTCGGCCATTTATCGGGTATTTGAAAACTATTTCAAAAGAATTATTTTGACAGGGTATCTTTAAAATCATGGAGGAACAATGGACAAAATTTCTAAAAAACACACGCATAAATTCAGCTTTTATATTCTAGTATGAAATCCTTTTAACCATTAAAGTTTTTCACAGTCCTATACCCTTTCTTTAAATATAGAACAAAAACCTTTTTTGATTTCTTCCGTATAAAATATCTGATCAAGATTTTTCTAAAAGGTTTACGTACATGAATAATTCTATTTCAACTTTATCTCAATGGGTTTCTCCGGATATTAAATAAAACTTCAAAGATTCCAGAAGTTTGGAATATTTCTATAGTTCTTAGAAAAAAAAATATGTTTTGTTGACAACTTACGAGTTTGAATGTGCTCCCGAGTTTTATTTTTTATTTAGGAAATTTTTCACTGGTTTATAAGAGAGTTTTCGACACATTTCTCTTCGGAAGCCCCAGGGTGAAAAAAATAATGCTCGGACAGATATATTTCAAAGAAGTATTCATTTGTTAGGAGAAAAAGACTATTAAAACTGTTGTTGGTATATTTACGAAAATAATTTTTGTGAGAGAAGTAAAATATATATGAAAAAACGTATGAAATGAGATCACATTTAATCATTTGTGGCTGAATAACAGTAGCTTAAATATGCTCATAAAAATATGCATAAATTAAAAAAAGTACACTGACTCGCCAGATAACTTTAAATATATGTATTATAGAAACTCTATTTTTATTTGAAATTGTAGGTAATAATCTTTATACATTTACATTTACATTTTTATACATACACGTATATTAAATTTTTTATTAAAAAAATTAATTTTTGTTAGAGAAAATATATCTGAAAAAATATGAAATTTAACCGTTTGTGGCTGAATAAAATATGCTCATAAAATTATGAATGGATTGAAGCAAATTCACTGACCAGCCAAATAGCTTTGAATATATGTATTATAGAGACTCAATTCTTCTTTCAAATTGCACCTAATGATTTTTATACATTTACATTTACATTTTTACACATACATATACATTTTTTATAAACAAAATTAATTTTTGTGACAGAAGTAAAATATATCTGAAAAGAAGTATGAAATGGGATCACTTTTAATCGTTTGTGGTTGAATAACACCAGAATAAAATATGTTCATAAAATTATGCATCAGTTAAAACAAAATTCACTGACCCGTCAAATAACTTTGAATATATGTATTATAGAAACTCAATTTTTATTTGAAATTGTACCTAATGATCTTTATACATTTACATTTACATTTTTACACATACACATACATTTTTTTTTATTTACAAAATTAATTTTTGTGACAGAAGTAAAATATATCTAAAAAAAAGCGTGAAATGGAATCACTTATAATCATTTGTGGCTGAATAACACCAGTTTAAAATATGATCTTAAAAATATACATCAATTAAAAAAATCACTGACCCACCAAATAATTTTGAATATATGTATTATAGAAACACAATTTTTATTTCAAATTGTAGCTAATGATCTTTATACATTTACATTTACATTTTTACACCTACACATACATTTACATTTTTTATTTACAAAATTAATTTTTGTGAGAGAAGTAAAATATATCTGAAAAAAGTAAGAAATGGGATCACTTTTAATCATTTGTGGCTGAATAACACCAGCTTAAAACATGCTCATATAAAAATCACTAACCCGCCAAATAACATTGAATATATGTATTATAGAAACTCAATTTTTATTTCAAATTGTAGCTAATGATCTTTATACATTTACATTTACATTTTTACACATACACATACATTTACATTTTTTATTTACAAAATTAATTTTTGTGAGAGAAGTAAAATATATCTGAAAAAAGTAAGAAATGGGATCACTTTTAATCATTTGTGGCTGAATAACACCAGCTTAAAACATGCTCATATAAAAATCACTAACCCGCCAAATAACATTGAATATATGTATTATAGAAACTCAATTTTTATTTCAAATTGTAGCTAATGATCTTTATACATTTACATTTACATTTATACACATACACATTTACATTTTTTATTTACAAAATTAATTTTTGTGAGAGAAGTAAAATATATCTGAAAAAACTATGAAATGAGATCACTTTTTATAATTTGTGGCTGAATAACACCAGATTAAAATATGATCATAAAAATATGAATCAATTAAAACACATTCACTGACAAGCCAAATAACATTGAATATATGTATTATAGAAACTCAATTTTTATTTCAAATTGTAGCTAATGATCTTTATACATTTACATTTACATTTTTACACATACACATACACATACATTTGCAATTTGTATTTACAAAATTAATTTTTGTGAGAGAAGTAAAATATATCTGAAAAAAGTAAGAAATGGGATCACTTTTAATCATTTGTGGCTGAATAACACCAGCTTAAAACATGCTCATATAAAAATCACTAACCCACCAAATAACATTGAATATATGTATTATAGAAACTCAATTTTTATTTCAAATTGTAGCTAATGATCTTTATACATTTACATTTACGTTTTTACACATACACATGCATTTACATTTTTTATTTACAAAATTAATTTTTGTGAGAGAAGTAAAATATATCTGAAAAAAGTAAGAAATGGGATCACTATTAATGATTTGTGGCTGAATAACAACTTAAATGATGCTCATAAAAATATGCATTAATTTAAAACAGTACACTGACTCGCCAAATAACTTTGAATATTTGTATTATAGAAAATATATTTTTATTTGAAATTGTAGCTAATAAGCTTTATACAATTATATTTACATTTTATACATACACATACATTTAATTTTTATTTAAAAAATTAATTTTTTGAGAGAATTAAAATATATCTGAAAAAAAATGAAATGAGATCACTTTTAACAATTTGTAGCTGAATAACACCAGATTAAAATAAGCTCATAAAATTATGCATCAATTAAAACACATTCACTGACCCGGCAAATAACTTTCAATATATGTATTATATAAACTCAATTTTTATTTGAAATTGTACCTAATGATCTTTATACATTTACATTTACATTTTTACACATACACATACACATACATTTGCAATTTTTATTTACAAAATTAATTTTTGTGAGAGAAGTAAAATATATCTGAAAACAGTATGAAATGGGATCACTATTAATGATTTGTGGCTGAATAACAACAACTTAAATGTGCTCATAAAATATGCATCAATTTAAAAAAAATCATTGATTTGCCAAATAACTTTAAATATATATATTATAGAAAATCAATTTTTATTTGAAACATTATCTAATAATCTTTATACATATACATTTACATTTTTACACATACAAATACACATGCACATACATTTACATTTTTTATTTACAAAATTAATGTTTTTGAGAGAAGTAAAATATAACTGAAAACAGTATGAAATGGGATCACTATTAATGATTTGTGGCTTTGTGGCTGAATAACAACAACTTAAAATATGCTCATAAAAATATGCATCATTTAAAAAAAGTACACTGACTCGCAAATTTACTTTTGATATCTGTATTATAGAAACTCAATTTTTATTTGAAATTGTAGCTAATAATCTTTATACATTTACATTTACATTTTTACACATACACATAAGTCTATATTTAAATTTTTTATCTACATAATTATTTTTTTGAGAGAAGTAAAATATACCTGAAAAAAAGTATGAAATGTGATTAGTTTTAATCGTTTGTGGCTAAATAACAGTAGCTTAAAATATGCTCAAAAAATATGCATCAATTAAAAAAATTCACTGACCCACCAAATAACTTTGAATATATGTATTATAGAAACTAAATTTTTATTGGAAATTTTAACAATGGATCTTTATACATTTACATTTACATTTTCACACATACACATACACATACATTTAAATTTTTAATTTACAAAATTAATTTTTGTGAGAGTAGTAAAATATATCTGAAAAAAGTGTGAAATGGGATCAATTTTAATAGTTTGTGGCTGAATAACACCAGCTTAAAATATGTTCATAAAATTATGCATCAATTAAAACAAAATTCACTGACCCGCCAAATAACTTTGAATATATTATTATAGAAACTCAATTTTTATTTGAAATTGTAGCTAATGATCTTTATACATTTACATTTACGTTTTTATACATACACATGCTCATACATTTACATTTTTTATTTACAAAATTAATTTTTGTGAGAGAAGTAAAATATATCTGAAAAAACTATGAAATGAGATCACTTTTTATAATTTGTGGCTGAATAACACCAGATTAAAATATGATCATAAAAATATGAATCAATTAAAAAAATCAATGACTCGCCAAATAACTTTGAATATATGTATTATAGAAACTCAATTTTTATTTCAAATTGTAGTTAATGATCTTTATACATTTACGTTTACATTTTTATACATACACATACCCATACATTTCCATTTTTTATTTACAAAATTAATTTTTTGAGAGAAGTAAAATATAACTGAAAAAAGTATGAAATGAGATCACTTTTTATAATTTGTGGCTGAATAACACCAGATTAAAATATGATCATAAAAATATGAATCAATTAAAAAAATCAATGACTCGCCAAATAACTTTGAATATATGTATTATAGAAACTCAATTTTTATTTGAAATTGTACCTAATGATCTTTATACATTTACATTTACATTTTTACACATACACATGCTCATACATTTACATTTTTATTTACAAAATTATTTTTTGTGAGAGAAGTAAAATATATCTGTAAACAGTATGAAATATCATCACTATTAACGATTTGTTGCTGAATAACAACAACTTAAAATATGCTCATAAAATATGCATCAATTTAAAAAAAATCATTGATTTGCCAAATAACTTTAAATATATATATTATAGAAAATCAATTTTTCTTTGAAATTCTAGCTAATAATCTTTATACATTTACATTTACATTTTTACACATACAAATACACATGCACATACATTTACATTTTTTATTTACAAAATTAATTTTTTTGAGAGAAGTAAAATATATCTGAAAAAAGTATGAAATCTGATAACTGTTAATGATTTGTGGCTGAATAACACTAGCTTAAAATATGCTCATAAAAATATGCATCATTTAAAAAAAGTACACTGACTCGCAAAATTACTTTGGATATATGTATTATAGAAACTCAATTTTTATTTGAAATTGTAGCTAATAATCTTTATATATTTACATTTACATTTTTACACATACACATAAGTTTATATTTAAATTTTTTATCTACGTAATTAATTTTTTTGAGATAAGTAAAATATACCTGAAAAAAAGTATGAAATGTGATCAGT
>CM063506.1:92522226-92567226 GCA_032207245.1 Pardosa pseudoannulata
ACAAAAGAACATTCAAAAGATTTCAATACACTTCAACAAGAATGAACATTTTAAATAATATTATTCAAAAATTGAATTAAAATTTTCCCAAAACTAATACAATATTTATTTGTGACTAAAATTATTTATAAAACTTGCTTTCGTAAACTCTATTTAAGAGTAGAAATTTGAACACAACATATAACACGAAAACAAAACGTAAACATTAAGTTCAAGTTTATTTTTCTTTAATATTTTTTAGATCTATCCTTTGATCTTATGAGAGTTTTTGTTTATAGACTGACACGTAGATACATCTATAGCGTTTAGTCGTAACGAATACGGCAAGTGATACTTTGCTTTTTGATTGCTTTCAGATTGTCACTATACACTTAATTTTAACAAAGACATAATTTGCATACATAATTACAAATACGTTAAATAAATTTAATTTTATGGTATATATTACACTCAAATTGGTAATAAAATAAAATTTAAATTTTATAAAAATTTTAGAAGTTTTATAAAAAATATAAAAAAAAGCAATGTAAAACCTTTCAGAAGATCGAGAAAACTAAAATGGACATGAAACGTTTGAGAGATAATGATATGGAACAAAAATAGCATTACAAAATATATATTTACTGTTTTTACATAACATATTTAAATTTAAATATTTAATTTTATTATACTTATGCATAGCTTTTTTTTTCAGGAGTTATAAATATTTTTTCTTTTGAATAAAATATAAAAATTAAAAGTCCCAAGGTCTCCTAAAAAAGTTCACTTTTTAAATAATATAATCTTGTAAAACTATTTTCTAGTGAATATATCTGCTGCAATGAAGAATATAGTTTTTGTTATAATAAATAAATTATATTTAAGTCATCGACAGCATAATGGTAAAAGTGATAAATATAGTTTGTTTGGTGTAATATTCCTTAAAATTGATGATTTAAAAATGTGTTGCATTATTTTTGAAGAATCGTCAAAAGAAAGTGGAACGCGTTCCTTATTGACAGCTGTCAACTAAAAACGTTCTTTTATCTAAAAAGTACCGGCATACTTTAATGCTGTGAATTCTTCTAAGTAATCAGGAAAACATATTGAGAAAGGCATAAAGTTATATTGGTATACGTACAACGTTCAAAAATGGGGGTATTGTATGCAAAAAAAAATGTAAAAGGGGTTTTATTTTGAGTATTTAATGTGATTGGAGTTTTAGGAAAAACCTATAAATATATGAGCCACTAATTGTTTAGTCATACCTTACAACATTATTATATGTATATATATATATATATATATATATATATATATATATATATTATATATATATATATATTATATATATATATATATATATATATATATATATATATATATATATATATATATATATATATATATATATATATATATATATATATATATATATATATATATATACATATATATATATATATATATATATATATATACATATATATATATACATATATATATATATATATATACATATATATATATATATATATATATATATATATATATATATATATATAATATATATATATATATATATATATATATATATATATATATATATATATATATATATATAATATATATATATATATATATATATATATATATATATATATATATATATATATATATATATATATATATATATATATATATATATATATATATATATATACATATATATATATATATATATATTATATATATATATATATATATATATATATATATATATATATATATATATATATATATATATATATATATATATATATACATATATATATACATATATATATATATATATATATATATATATATATATATATATATATATATATATATATATATATATATATATATATATATATATATATATATATACAAGGTGTTTCATAAATGATCGGCATATTTAAAATATCAATAAAAACTAAACGGGCAGCGATAAAAATACACACTTTGTTTAAATATGCTTTTGAGGACAGTAAATTTTCAGGCAAATAACATTCCAAAATTAGTTTCCCAACAGATGGCTCTGCAAACTGAAATTATCTATTATATTTTCCACATATCCGCCCTGCGCAGGATTAATATGGCGTAGTCTTATAACGAAATTATCAGACCAGGCTGTCTTCTGTTCTAAGGAATAAACCATTTTATCAAAGCAAACTTACAAATTCGCAAACTCATAGACTGCGTCTTCTTCTATATCTTTCAATACTGTTGTTGAAAATTTTAACTATTTTCTAAAATTTGTCTTACTAATAATTAACTGTTGTCCAAAACCTATTGCTACAAACGGTGTTCTACAAACGGTTTCTTTCTCTCTTTAGTTTTTATTGATTTTTCAAATATACCGGTCATTTTTAAACACCCTGTATGTATGTATATATAAATTATAAAATTGATATCAACTTTCATATTTATACTCCTAAATAAAAGTTTTGTTAACGAAAATTTATTTTATTTATAAAGGGAAATAGTCACCAAAATTTTAATTCAATCAATAATTTGAAATTTTATTATCAAAAATTTAATACTAGCTTACAGAAGAATATTATGTTTTAACTAATAATTTAATTTAATATCCTTACAATATCAAGTTTGAAAAATAAATCTCATTATTTAAAATGTCAATAGGAACTTAGTTATCTCACTTCATATACATTGCTTAAAATTATACGTTAATTAAAATAATGTAATTGATAAAGGAGAGAATTAATATAATCCTAAACTGAAAACTTTGAATATAATCTTAAAATTTTCTAATTTGTCATGAAAATTTATTCCGTCACTGACTTTGACAGCTCACTAAAAGTTTTCGTCTTTGTCTTTTAGAGTTTGGATGAGTATGCAAGTACTGAAAATCTAGATTTACTTAATATCCATACCGTTAATCGAATTCATTTTTAAGTTTCGATAATAAGGCTCCTTAATGCTATGAGTAATTTTATTTAATAACAGAAAATTATCTTATTGGTGGACAATTAAAAAATAATGATCATTTTTGTACTGTAAATTATTCGAGATACGAACTTTTCTGCGATTAAAAAGTTGAAGTGCAACTAAATAATACAACACATACACATTCTCACACACACACACACACACACACACACACATATATATATATATATATATATATATATATATATATATATATATATATATATATATATATATATATATATATATATATATATATATATATATATATATATATATATATATATATATATATATATATATATATATATATATATATATATATATATATATATATATATATATATATATATATATATATATATATATATATATATATATATATATATATATATATATATATATATATATATATATATATATATATATATATATATATATATATATATATATATATACATATATATATACATATATATATATATATATATATATATATATATATATATATATATATATATATATATATATATATATATATATATATATATATATATACCGGGTGACTATAATTAAACTGACAGTACTCACAGTGTTCTGTAGCGCGATCTATTTCCGAGAATGATGATACATTTTGTAGAAAAATTAATCAAGACGGGAGAAGAAGGATTCCACAGAAAAACAAATTAGTTCCGAAAGTCACCACTAGGAAATATATGTGGCGCTGTGTAATAGAAAATAGAGTGTTAAGAAATGCAAATTAATACGGAATAAAATTACCTTTTATTATGCATATTTTCTGATTTAGTTGAAGTGCAATATGGCAAAATTTTTAAATATGCGTAAAATCTGCATAAACACCGATAAAGTCTCGTGATCTGCAATATCACGTACGCTGAGCAGCAGAAGTTCTTTATTCAAATGTCACGTTACATCGATTGACACAGTGGCAGAATGTAATTGCCGTATTGATATGCATTTGTAAACACTCTATTTCCTATTACAGAGCGCCAAATATTCCCCTAGCGGTGACTTTTACAACAATTTTTTTTTTTTTTGCGGAATCCTTCGTCCCCCCCTCTTGTTTAATCTTCCCACAAATTATGGCGTCATTCTCGCAAATAGATCGCGCTACAGAACACTATGAGCACTGTCAGTTTAATCATGGCCACCCGGTATATATATATATATACATTTATATATTTATTTATTTATATATGTATATATATATATATTTATATATACATATACATATATATATATATATATATATATATATATATATATATATATATATATATATATATATATATATATATATATATATATATATACATTTATATATTTATTTATTTATATATGTATATAGGTACAAAACTTTTTTGTAATCCTTTTCTAGTTAAAAGTCATGCTTAGGCCTTTTCACCCGGTTTCGGTTCCGGACAACATTATTGACATATATTTTGATAAATGTATCAAAATAGTATTAGAAAATAAAACCGAGTTTCTAGGATCTATATCTAAGGGATTAATTATCCGTTATAAAATCGGCTGAAACATTTTTAGTACTATTTGAATATTTCAACAATGACGACTATAATTACGCTGGGAATTCCTTGAATCTTAAACATTTAAACTATAGTCCTATTTTGGATATTTTCCAAGTGCCTAGTTTTATCTGTCATATATTTAAGAGACCATTTTGAGCATCTGCTGCATGATGCATCTCCCATTTGCTTCGTAGAATCAGTTTTGTTTATGAACTCCAAGTAACATCGGGAGCAAATATGTTTTTGCAAATTTATATGTTGATGCATGTATGGGACTCTTGAAAAATGACTGCGGATATGAATTCTGTAAAACAGTGTATATCTCTAATTTGTAAATAGTATGTGTTACAATCAGATGCTTATGGGAATTTAACTTGAAACTGAATTCATGTTGTGTTTTAGACTCCTGTTTTAATAAAATTATGGATTTGAAGTACCCAAGTTGGTGAGCAAAATATCTTCAAACAAGAAAATCTAAAACTTCTAAAACTATATTTGCTGTTGCTTTACATCTCTACATGAAATGTGGAAAACACTTTTAATCTTTCTTAAACAGCAAAACTTTTAACGAGTTCCTCATATGTTTTCTTCCTGGATATACTGAACCTTTTTTCTGATAATGAATTGTTTTAAATGTAAAGAAAAAAGTAATTCTCCAACAAAAAACGTTAAATATTTGGACAATTTATTTTGGAACAATACGGTCTTCGATATTGCTACTCGAGGGATGAGGACAGCAGGATGTACTGCTTAGCCCTTAATTTGACAATATGTTTTTTCAAACATTTTTTTTTCTGTTATTTTCCCATGTCTGTATAGACATTATGATCTCTGTAAAATAAACATTAAAAATGTATCATTTTCCATTTTTGAGATAATTAATGTCCGCTGTGGCGAACACTGACAATTATGATATATAGCAGTTATGAATATACATGTCCGGTGTAGCGGACTTAGCCAAATTAATTGTTAGAGAGGATTCTAAACATATACTAATATTTACGCTAGGTAAAACTAAATAATAAATAATAATTCTCAGCTCTAGAGCCCATTCTTGGCCATGGCCTACGTTTCCAAACTCAGTTCTCGAGACCATGTATTTTGTGCTGCAATACATATGTCCCGATTAGCTCAGCGTTACTCGAAAACCCCAATATTTAGTTCCAAAGTCCAGTGTTTAGTCCTTAGTTTGTTCACCCACTAAAAGATTAAAGGCTGCATCAAAATTGCCCAGTTGGAGGATCGAACGACGGTCTTATGTTTTGGACTCTAGAAAAGTTATCATATTTTAACATCTGTGTTATCAGGGAAATGCAAACCTGTTGCTAATTTAGTACGACTCTCGTAGCATATGCAACTTGACATATTTGTACGGATAATCCAATGCCCCCACTGCATACTTGCAGTTTGAAAGAAGAAAATACGAAGAAGACCCTTAAGCTTGACTGTCACCTGCAGAGGTGAACAAGGGAGACATTGCATTCACAAACCCTTTTTTACTCTGTTCAGTCTTCAAATGGCAGTCTTTGTCCGGTTCGAAGCTTGAAACCTCAACAATTCGGCAATGACTTGCAAAGTTTGCTATTGTCTCTCCCTCAGTATAAATTAATAATGTGTTTACTTCAAATGCTCAATTCTGATCACATATAAAATGTTTTAAATTCAATTAATTTCAATAAAATGTTTTTTCAACGTAAACCACATATCTTTAGCGGTCCTTAAAGTTTACTCTATTTCGGGTTTGGTTGCTAGATGAGGGATAATTTATCGGAAACTACTGCTTCAATCCTGACACTCTCATCAAGCTTGTAAACTAATGGGTATAAAACATTCTTCTTGGAAAATCTCCTAAATTTTGATCATCCTTAGGAGGGTTGAATTCCTTATATATTTTACACTTATCAACATTCCAGTCATGTGACTTCCAAATTAATAGATTTATACTTTACATTTCCCAGGATTATTATTTCTCTTTAAATATTAATGAATTTACGTTTCATGTTGAACTACATATGAAACATTTCAGTATACATTAATTAAATTCCAAAGGAGAACAATTCAGAGACATAAATTTAAAATATATATCAATAGCATCGTAAAAGATTTAAAGTGCTATAAAGGCAGTAAAATTATTTTAAGGTCTTAAATTGTGACTTGGCAACTGGAAATTTTAATTTTTTAGTGTTTTCCGTTAACCCCTTTCGGTAAAATGACGAGTCTATCTGGTCATTGGTTTTTGATTCCATACCGCACAATGACGAGCTACACTCGTGATGCGATTAAAGTTACTGTTAATTATGATAATTAATTTAGTTTAAAATTCTAGTGTACTGAATTTGGCAACACTCTTATCACTTGTGAAAATCACAAGTCACTATTGCATATTGTTTACGTATAATTTCTTGGTACAAGTCATTGCCAAATTAATGAGCCAGAATAAAAGAAACCCTACTGAGAAATGCCGTGTGTGTAACAAGAATCAAATTAGAAGTGAAACTCCCTGGCGGTGTAAACAATTCAGAATTCCTTTGCACATTGTTTTGAAAAGTACCACTAGCTTAAAGACTATTATCGGTATACCTTATTAATGTTTTGCTTTGGTATTTTCTTAATTTTACCGTTTCTGGTATTATTTAACACTATGTAAAAAGTGGAATTTAATTAAAAATATGTAACAATTGTAAAATGAAACAAGTTTTTAAAATAAAAAATAAATTATTACTTCATGCAAAGTTTTTCATTATTAAATCGCACCGGAAGGGGTTAAACAAGTGGAATACAATATTGTAAGCACAGACCAACTCCATCTTTTAGTGATCAAATTTACAGAAACCTCCATGAAGTATATTTTTCAATATTTCGAAAAGAAAAGACACAGACATTTTTCTTTATTTTTAATTTATATGATAGATATATTAGAACTAATATATTATGCGGATATAACCTGTATACTTATACAATGAGCAGTCTAATCTTAATAAGAAAATCACAAAAGTCTTTATCTGATAATACAGTACACCAAGAATTTAGTATGCAAATCACTTGACACGTATGGGATCAAAGAAATAAATCTGCATACATGTTTCCATGACAACCTATAGAAAATATCATTTTAAACTCTTATTTGTAAGGAACAAAGAATTCTAACTCTTAATATATTAATGCTTATCTTAAAACTATCTGATTTACGGATTCCTGAAAGCATAGTTAAAATATCGATGAAAATTTCTAATTACAGCAAATTAAATATATAGTTATTAGATATTATGTATTAGTTTGGATTACTGACGTTTAGTTATAGCAATTTTTTCTATACATGGAAAATTAAACATTGATGTACTACTAAAACTTGATATGATAAGAAAACCTGATTTAAAATAGCTACGGAAATCAATTCTACCTGTTTAATTCGAACCTATAATTATGGTAATCATTATATTTTGCCCCAGAGAATAACCATCTTCTATATCATTTGCTAATAAATTTAGATAAAGATGCAAAAATAATTATTTATTTAACATTTTATTTTCTTCCTTGATACTGGTGTATATTCATATTGTGTAATAATATAGAGCAATAAATTTTTCCTGTGTATATTATAAAATAAGATTTTTATTTTAGTTGTTTGAAAATCTAAGTGCCATACATGTAAAAATTGGATTTTTATGTAATTTTCGACACGCTTTTATAAGATTTTCTTTTTGGCTTTGACTATTGACTACTTTTAAATTTATACAATTTATTTCAATTCTTTTAACAAGCGTAACACCGATGAAAATTTACAATTTTTTACCAAGTCCATACATTAAAAAAATGAAAAGAACACTCTCTTTCAAAGTCTGAAAGTGAAATTAAATAAATTATACTAACTATTTTTACAGTGGCAATTTTTTTCTTCTGCAATATATATATTGTATAATATACACTATATATATATATTTATAGAGAAAGAAAAAGAGATATATATACTATATTTTTATTTATATATATAAATTATACTATGCCTCATACATATATATAATATTACGTATATATAAGCGGGATATCTGGGAATATATATTTATACTTATATAAATTTATATATATTTATAATATATATATATATTGTATTACTCCATATATATAATATTACTTTATATACTTAAGTTATATATATATATATATATATATTTATATTATATCTCTTTAGACATATATCTTAAAATATATACTGACACACATACACATATATATATATAATATATATATATATATATATATATATATATATATATATATATATAATATATATATATATATATTATATATATATATATATATATTATATATAGATATATATATATATATATATATATATATATATATATATATATATATATATATATATATATATATATATATATATATATATATATATATATATATATATATATATATATATATATATATATATATATATATATATATATATATTATATATATATATATATATATATATACATATATATATAGAGTGTGTGTTATATATATAAATATATATGTATATATATCTGGTTTTTTTATATAACAATTAAGATATATAAACTAATATATATGCACATTTATATATATATTGTATGGAAAAATATATTAAATATATATATATGTATATTATATATAATATTGTATATATATACATATATATATTTTAATTTATAAATATATATATATATATATATGTTGAATATATATATATATATGGAACTTATATATATATCTATATATATAGATATATATATATTATATATATATATATCCACATATGTTATATATATATATATATATATAATGTGTCTCTATATATATATATAATATATATATATATATATATATATATATATATATATATATATATAATATATATATATATATATAACATATATATGTATATATATATATATATATATTGTTATATATATATATATATATATATATTAAATATATATATATATATATATATATATATATAAATATATATATATATATATATACATATATATATATATATATATATATATATATATTATATATATATATATATATATATATGTATGTGTGTGTATGTATATATATATATGTACAAAATTACTCTGAAATATATGTACCCTTCTATTATCAAACATTATACATTAGTCTCCTGTTATT
Organism: Pardosa pseudoannulata; assembly: GCA_032207245.1. Classification (NCBI taxonomy): domain Eukaryota; kingdom Metazoa; phylum Arthropoda; class Arachnida; order Araneae; family Lycosidae; genus Pardosa; species Pardosa pseudoannulata. The sequence goes on from CM063506.1 coordinate 92,531,934, forward strand.
CGAATGTACTGGTCAGCTGTCTGCGCAAATTGCAATGCGGGAGTAATATGCATTTGAGTGCATGTATTGTTATATTTAATAGATATACAATGTCATGGGCTGCAATACCATAGTTACAACGTTAAATTTCTTTGAATTAAAATCTTTTAGAGCATTATCACATTAACACAAATGTTAGGTAGCAACATTTTTTAAAATCAATGTATTTTTTTATTCTCTAAAGCATAGGAAATTTTCGTTTCAGTGTTTTCTTAAATATACAATATATATTTATGTATTTGTGTTTTAAAATACAAAGGTAATGTTTTTTTTAGAAATTTTAAAACAGATGTTTATATACCTGATATAGACTAAAAATAGAATAAACTGCGTGTTATTCATAATCTTTATGAATTTCTAGATGATGATCATTAGACATTTATTTTCCCTCTATATAAAGTTTAAAAGACATCAGAAGTTTTATACCATGATAATGGTTTTTCAAAAAAAAAAACTAAGAAGACATTTTAAACCAGAAAATGGAAATTTTGGAGCTGTAATGTATGAAATATGTTACAAATCTCTATCATATAAAACATGTTGTAAGCATACACATCCTTTTTGTTCTAGAATTTCCTTTACCAATTAATTAACACAAAATATTAGGTTAAGAACTTAAGCTTAAATAATGATTTGATTTAAAGTAAAAAATAAAATTTTAACGCTTTGATTTTTCAAAAAGTCTGGAAATCTCTATTTTATAAAATCTATTGAAAGCATGGCCAGTTCTAGAAATTACTTTACTAATTAGTAGATTTTAAACACAGTATAATTATATAATAAGTTGTGTAAATGAGGATTCCATTAAATGTCCTAAAATTTGACGCTTTCATATTCTATGTAGAAGTGAGAATCATCTATTTAATAAATGCGGGTAATAGCATGTATAACCTTTTAAATTTAGAATTTCCGGTACTGACTACTTGATCTCCTCCGCAAACTAATTTGATGATAAATTATACCTTGGTGAAGATTTAAGGATTTGGTACAATTTAATATAAAGCTATAAATTGTGTTTCTTCGTTTATGATTACAAATTTGTGTCTTCTACATATTGTTTGGAAAATATGAACATGGACGTATCAACAAAACAAAAGTATTCTATATAAATAAACTTAGAAAACTTTTGTAGTTTAGCGTTTGAATTCATTAAGGAACTTCTCTGAGACTCTAAGTACAAAACTTTTTAATATTCATTGTAAATTAGAAACTATTAAATCTGTAATAACTATGAATAAAACTGGTATAAAAGAAATTCTAGGCTAATTACTATTGGAACTCAAAATTTTAACTATTACAAATGTAATAGTCAGCTCTATAGAGACTGCTAAACTGTATCTGTCCAACTGAGAATACATTATCAGGTAATTTAAGCTTTGTATACTCCACAATAACCTTTTTTTAACACAATGAATCAAATCCACCAACAAACTATTCTCCAGACTATGATATATTTCCCTTTAAGGTTTCGTCGATTTAGTGTCTGTACGATTGTTGATATTGACTAATCAATACCCTCGGCCATTAACCATAATTAATTTAATGCGGGATGCAGTAAGGGCACAAAAATAAAATTTAATTTTAAAAGACTTTTATAAACGCATGCGATAAATGATAGTACGGTATTATAAATTTACTTGATTTTATTGTACAGAATATGTTATATTAAAATATGCAAATTAAATTAGAAAATATTCAATCTATTTCATTATTTTTCAAAAAAAACAGTTATAGATCTTAAAAACTTTTGCAATTTAGTGTTTGAATTCATTCAGAAACTGCTCTTGGACTCTAAATATCAAAAATATCAATATTTACTTTAAATTAAAAACTATTAAATCTATAATAACTATTAATAAAATTATTATAAAACATATTCTAGGATAATTACTTTTCATACTCTAGATTTTAACTATTACAAATATAATAGTTAGCTCTATAGAGATTGTTAAACTGTATCTGTCCAACTGAGAATACATTATGAGGTACTTTAAGCTTTGTACACTCCACAAAAACCTTTTGTTAACACTATGAATCAAATCCACCAACAAACTATTCTCCAGACTATGATAAATATATTTTACGGTTTCCTCGATTTAGTGTCTGTACAATAGTTGATATTTATTAATCAATACCCTCGGCTATTAACCATAGTTATTTTAATACGGGATGCAGTAAGGGCACAAAAATAAGCTTTAATTTTAAAAGACTTTTATAAACACATGCGATTAAAATAGTACGATATTACAAATTCACTTGATTCTATTGTACTGAAAACTTTATATTAAAATAGGCGAATTAAATTAGAAAATATTCAAAACGTTTCATCATTTTTGAAAAAAGCAGTTATGAAACTTAAAAACTTTCGCAGTTTAGTGTTTGAATTCATTCAGAAACTGCTCTTGGACTCTAAATATCAAAAATATCAATATTTACTTTAAATTAAAAACTATTAAATCTATAATAACTATTAATAAAATTATTATAAAACATATTCTAGGATAATTACTTTTCATACTCTAGATTTTAACTATTACAAATATAATAGTTAGCTCTATAGAGATTGTTAAACTGTATCTGTCCAACTGAGAATACATTATCAGGTACTTTACGCTTTGTACATTCCATAAAAACCTTTTGTTAACACTATGAATCAAATACACCAACAAACTATTCTCCAGAGTATGATAAATTTCCCTTTACGGTTACGTCGATTTAGTGTCTGTACAATAGTTTATATTTACTAATCAATACCCTCGACTATTAACCATGAATGTGTTAATTTGGAAGGTAGTAAAGACACAAAAATAAGCTTTATTTTTAAAAGAACTTTATAAAAGTATGAATTTAATGATAATACGATACTGTAAATTCAATTGATTCTATTGCACAAAACATTTTATAATAAAATACGCGAATTAAATTAGAAATTATTCAAAACATTTTATAATATTTCGAAAAAGCAGTTATAGAAATTAAAAAACTTTGCCAGTTTAGTGTTTGTATTCATTCAGAAACTGCTCTTGGACTCTATTACAAATGTAATAATCAGCTCTATAGAGATTGCTAATTTGTATCAGTCCAACTGAGAATACATTATCAGGTACTTTAAGCTTTGTATACTCCACAATAAACTTTTGTTAACACTATAAATCAAATCCACCAACAAACTATTCTCCAGACTACGATAACTTTCCCTTTACGGTTTCCTGGATTTAGTGTCTGCACAATTGTTGATATTTACTAATCAATACCCTCGGCTATTAGCCATAGTTATTTTAATTCAGAAGGTAGTAAGGACAGAAAATCAAGTTATATTTTTAAAAAGACTTTTATAAACTCATTCAATTAAGGATAGTACGATATTATAAATTCACTTGATTCTATTGTACAGAATATTTTATATTAAAATATGTGAATTAAATTAGAAAATATTCAAAACAATTCATCATTTATCAAAAATGCAGGTATAGAACTTAAAAACGTTTGCAGTTTAGTGTTTGAATTCATTCTGGAACTACTCTTGGACTCTAAATATCAAAAATATTAATATTCACTTTAAATTAGAAACTATTAAATCTATAATAACTATTAAAAAATTGTTATGAAAGATATTCTAGTTTAATTACTTTTGATACTCTAAATTTTAACTATTACAAATGTAATAGTCAGCTCTATAGAGAATGCTAAACTGTATGTGTCCAAATGAGAATACATTATCAGGTACTTTAAGCTTTGTACACTCCACAAAAACCTTTGTTAACGCTATGAATCAAATCCACCAACAAACTATTCTCCAGACTATGATAAATTTCCCTTTAAGGTTAAGTCGATTTAGTGTCTGCACAATTGTTGATATTCACTAATCAATACCCTCGACTATTAACCATGAATATTTAATTTGGAAGGTAGTAAGGACATAAAAAAAGCTTTATTTTTAAAAGAACTTTATAAACGTACGCATTTAATGATAAAACGATACTGTAAAATCAATTGATTATATTGCGCAAAACATTTTATATTAAAATATGCGAATAAAATTAGAGAATATTCTTAACATTTCATCATTTTTGAAAAAAGAACTTAAAAATTTTGCAGTTTAGTGTTTGAATTCATTGAGAAACTGCTCTTGGACTCTAACTATCAAAAATTTCAAAATTCACTGTAAATTAGAAACAATTAAATCTATAATAAATATGAGAAAAATTGTTATAAAAGATATTCTAGGCTAATTAATATTGTTACTCTAAATTTTAACTATTACAAATGTAATAGTTAGCTCTATAGAGATTGTTAAACTGTATCTGTCCAACTGAGAATACATTATGAGGTACTTTACACTTTGTACACTCCACAAAAAACTTTTTGTTAACACTATAAATCAAATCCACCAACAAACTATTCTCCAGACTATGATAAATATATTTTATGGTTTCCTCGATTTAGTGTCTGTACAATAGTTGATATTTATTAATCCATACCCTCGGCTATTAACCATAGTTATTTTAATACGGGATGCAGTAAGGGCACAAAAATAAGCTTTAATTTTAAAAGACTTTTATAAACACATGCGATAAAATAGTACGATATTACAAATTCACTTGATTCTATTGTACTGAAAACTTTATATTAAAATAGGCGAATTAAATTAGAAAATATTCAAAATGTTTCATCCTTTTTGAAAAAAGTCTGTACAATAGTTGATATTTACTAATCAATACCCTCGGCTATTAACCATGAATATGTTAGTTTAGATGGTAGTAAGGACACAAAAATAAGCTTTATTTTTAAAAGAACTTTATAAACGTACGCATTTAATGATAATACGATACTATAATTTCATATGATTCTATTGCGCAAAACATTTTATATTAAAACATGCGAATTAAATTAGAAAATATTCAAAACATTTCATGATTTTTGGATAAAACAGTTATAGAACTTAAAAACTTTTGCAGTTTAGTGTTTGAATTCATTCAGAAAATGCTCTTGGACTCTAAATATCAAAAATTTCATTATTCACTCTAAATAAGAAACTATTAAATCTATAATATATATGAATAAAATTCTTATAAAAGATATTCTAGTCTAATTACTTTTGATACTCTAAATTTTAACTATTACAAATGTAATAGTCAGCTCTATAGAGACTGCTAAACTGTATCTGCCCAACTGAGAATATATTATCAAGTACTTTACACTTTGTACAATCCACAAAACCTTTTGTTAACACTATGATTCAAATCCACCAACATACTATTCTCCAGATTATGAGAAATTTCCCTTTACGGTTACGTCGATTTAGTGTCTGTACAATAGTTGATATTTACTAATCAATACCCTCGGTTATTAACCATGAATAGGTTAATCTGGCAGGTAGTAAGGACACAAAGATAAACTTTAGTTTTTAAGGAACTTTATAAACGTATGCATTTAATGATAGTACAATACTATAAATTCAATTGATTCTATTGCGCAAAACATTTTATATTAAAATATGCGAATTAAATTAGAAATTATTCAAAGCATTTTATAATATTTCGAAAAAGCAGTTATAACTCTTTATTTTCTTATTTGATTGTAATATATTTTCACTTTATATATAGTGAGGTATTTGAAAGGAAGCGTGTAAAACTTGGTCCGAAAGTAAAAAATGACCAGGAAGACACATAACGTTAATAAATGTGGAACAGCTGAGATTTGGAATCGAGTTTTAAATGGATTTACATTCCCACCCCTAAAATAGCATTTTTGATAGAAATGGACTAAAATCCTCTATATAATAACAGCCTAAGTTACTTATTCGTCTGTCCTGGTGTTTTTGAAACGGTTTTACCTTGAATGGATACAGCCATCCATATTGGATTCTTGATGAGTTAGGGTTACCAACGTTCGATCTCCCCCTTTCCCCCCTTTTCTATCCTTTAATGCCATTATATCAAGCAGTACAAATATCTATCTATCTATCTATCTATCTATCTATCTATCTATCTATCTATCTATCTATATATATATATATATATATATATATATATATATATATATATATATATATATATATATATATATATATATATATATATATATATATATATATATATATATATTTATATATATATATATATATATATATATATATATATATATATATATATATATATATATATATATATATATATATATATATATATACATATATATATACATATATATATACATATATATATATATTATATATATATATATATATATATATATATATATATATATAATATATATATATATATATATATATATATATATATATATATATATATATATATATATATATATATATATATATTATATATATATATATATATATATATATATATATATATATATATATATATATATATATATATATATATATATATATATATATATATATATATATATATATATATATATATATATATACATATATATATATATATATATATATATATATATATATATATATATATATATATATATATATATATACATATATATATATACATATATATATATATATATATACATATATATATATATATATATATACATATATATATATATATATATATATATATATATATATATATATATATATATAATATATATATATATATATATATATATATATATATATATATATATATATATATATATATATATATATATATATATATATATATATATATATATATATATATATATATATATATATATATATATATATATATATATATATATATATATATATATATATATATATATATATATTTCATTCTCTTTTTTTAATAATTTCTTAAAACAAATATTCGTCTTCAATGGAACTTGACATATTCTATATTTCAATATAGTTTCAATTACTAAACTATTCTTAATGAGGCAAAGATTTACCGGAAAACATTTTTCCCCCTTTAAAAGGAGTAAAAATTTGTAACAAAATACTACCTACACATCAAATTTTCTAATGTCAGAACTAGGCTATTATAGCTATAAAATTTTGATCGACGCGGAATTTACGTCATATATTTTCCAAAATTTTTCTGAAATTACTGACATATGTGGCATACTGACATAAGGACATGTGTTTTTTTAAGGAATGATTTGTGGTGTTTCTAATTAGATACACTTTCAGCATAAAATAAGTCTTGTATAATAGATATGAAATAATTAATTGTCATTTTTTTAAATAAAAGTTCATGACTTAGTCCAAGTATTACAAAATACCTGACTTTTATAATATTGCCTTGAGAAGAAATGGCTTATTTCTAAAAATAAATATTCGTGTTTAGTGGAATGTACCTTCTTCTAAATTTCAATATATTTTCAATTACTAAACTATTCTTAACGAGGCAAAGATTTACCGGAAAATATTTTTCCTTTTCAATAGGAGTAAAAATTTACAACGAAATACTGCCTACACGTCAATATTTTCGAATGTCCAGAACTGGGACATTATAGCTATAAATTTTTGATCGACGCGGAATTTATGTCATATATTTTCCGATATTTTTCCAGAATTACTGACATATGTGGACAACTATTTCTTATTTTGGTGAAGAAATACTGTACGTAAACTATATTTTCCATCAATGAAAAGAAAAATATTTCATATTCAGTGGATGTGTATCTTCGAGTTATTTCGAGTGTTGTCGAGAAAGAATCATACATTCCAACTTCATAAATACTTGATACGTTTTTGATTGTGTATGACAATCGTTTTTGACACACGTTAGGAAATATTTTATGGCATGTAGGATGTTTATAAATGATAAATATAGACTTATATAAATATCAATTCTTCCTAAGTGTATGCATATATGTATTATTGTTTTACATTCCTAAATGGATCAAACTTCATAAAACCTTACTTGATAATTTCATCAGCCCGTAAAAAATAATTTAGGCAACCATGAAGTCAACAAATTTTAAACTGTTCAGAGACTAAACGCAGGTAGAGATAGAAATATACATAAATCTCTGAACAGTTTAATGTAATCAAATTTTAAATTGTTCAGGGGACAAAGGCATGTAGAGATAGAAGGATATACAAATTCCTGAACAATTTAATGTCATTAAATTTTAAACAGTTCAGAGTCCAAGGGCATGTAGAGATGGAAAGATATACAAATCCCTAAAACGTTTAATGTCATTAAATTTTAAAAAGTTCAGTGGCCAAGGGTATGTATAGATAAAAATATATATAAATCTCTGAACAGTTTAATGTCTGAAATTTTAAAATGTTCAGTTACCAATGTTCAGGGGCCAAAAGCATGTAGAGATAGAAAGATACATAAATATCTGAACAGTTTAATGTCACCAAATTTTTAACAGTTCAGTGGCCAAGTTCATGTAGTGATAGAAAGATATATAAATATCTGAACAGTTTAATATCATTAAATTTAAAACAATCTCTGTGGCCAGGGGCATGTAAACATATATATATAACATAAATCTCTGAACAGTTTAATGTCATCAAATTTTAAACAGTTCAATGGCCAAGGGCATGTAGAGATAGAAAGGTATATAAATCTAAATTGCTTAATTTATATTTTGGCTCTATTTTCTTTATTTTCCGTTTATACTCATGCTAAGATAATAAAAAAAACTTTCTTGTCGCGTAATTTATGTGAGGTCATTTAACATCTGTACATCCTTAACATTTCTTCTAATACGTTTTCTTCCTTGATTTTAGACCATATTTACTAGGCTTATATTACTTTGCCAATGTTAATTTGATATATTTTTTTAATTATTATTTAATTTCCATCAATTTATTTTTCCAATATTGGGATAATAGGCTTAATGCATTATCTTAGCATTATTTTATGAATATAGTTTATATTTATGTAACATTTTCATATGTAGATATATTTATTGTCGTTAAATTATTTTATAAATAACGTATAGGCTTTTCCATTTGTATACATAATATATTCCATTTGTATAAAAAATTACGTTAGTTCTTTTTCTTATGATCATGATGAAAAATAAATATAAATGAATGTGTAATCAGTATTATTATAATGCTTTGTTTTACTTGGGAAAAGATTTTTATTTTTAATGTAATATATTTTAAAATAATTATAAAATTCATTTGGAAACTTTAATTAATCAGAATGAAAGCTATATAAAAAGCTGCTATAATAGGAATATTATAAATTATATTTATTTACATACATGCTTAGAGTGGTGCATTTTGGCAGGAGTCATCTCCAGATATTTATTTTCACTACTATGCTAAGAAAAGATTTTTAATGATTTTAATCTTCTGTGTTATTTTAAAAAAATTGAAAGTAAAGACGACCTGACATCCATATAAATATATTTTATATTTTATAGTTTATATTTTATATTTTATAAATTACATTTTACATTTTATCTTTTACATTTTGTATTTTATATTTTGCATTTTTCATTTTATATTTTATATTTTATATTTCTATCTTAAATTTTATATTTTATATTTCTATCTTAAATTTTATATTTTATATTTTATAAATTGCATTTTACATTTTACATTTTATCTTTTACATTTTGCATTTTAAATTTTACATTTTATATTTTATATTTTATATTTTATATTTTATATTTTATATTTTATATTTTATATTTTATATTTTATATTTTATATTTTATATTTTATTTTATATTTTATATTTTATATTTTATATTTTATATTTTATATTTTATATTTTATATTTTATATTTTATATTTTATATTTTATATTTTATATTTTATATTTTATATTTTATATTTTATATTTTATATTTTATATTTTATATTTTATATTTTATATTTACGACTAGATATTTTGCCAAATTTAACGATTAACCGGAATTATTTGCACCTACATCAGGTCACATGACACAGACTTTCATTTTACACTTCCGTTACATATTTCTGCTACACAAATTTTCTTCAGCAGGTAAGTGGTGCATTTCGGCAGGAGTCAAGTGACCTCCAGATATTTCTTTTAAACAATGTTAGTACTGCAACAATATGTGCAATAAATGCTTAATGATTTGGGATATCGACTGGGATTTAACAATAGTGGGTCTGCATAATTAATGAAAATTTAAAACGAAATTATAATACTCGGGATCAGAGTTTATTAGTGGATTTACTTTATAATACAAGCGAAAAGAAATTGTTGATTAAATTATCGAATAAAAAGCTAATATTACTTGCAAAATCGGTCAGAGGGAATCAGAGTAGAGTTCATTTTATCTCACACTAGCTACTTTGAGACTTCTTCTCTCAGTAATTAAAGTTTCTAAACGAATGTTATATTTATTTCAAAATTAATATTATTTTCATTTTAATAATATCAAAATATATAAAAGTTGTTGTAATGTGTGTAGTATAAGTTTAATAGTTTAGAATATTGACTGCCAACGTTAATGGTCGTACATACTGAAATATAATTTAATATATAAAAATAAAACAAAATTACATGAATATGTATATACGATTTTCCATGGTGGAGCTTTAAACCCAACTGATAGCAAATTGTTTATTTAACAAAAGGATACTCCTTGATAACACTTGCAGAATTGCCAAAGTGTGATTAGGATATCTTAAAATATTTTATTATATTTTAAACTACTCTCTTCATTTCTTTCTTCGTAGTCTTTAATTGAGGTTGCTTCATAAAATAGTTATGCTTATTTTTAAATTAATTCTAATTCTTATATCTTTAAATCAAAATATATAAACGTTATTAGCACATTATTTGCAATAAAAATGTGATAGTTCAGGATATGGACTGATAGTGTTAATAAATGTAGGGAATTGTGAATCATGTGTAATGCATGAAAACTAAAGTATAATACCTGTGGGGATATATTTGACCCTTAGTGGCAGACATCGTTTTATGAGGATTAGTCTTAGAGAAATTTACCACGAAACAATTCACTTCTCAACAGTAAAACACCAACTAAGAATAAAAGGTAAGATAATACTCATGAACAATTCCTGAATCATGTAGATTGTTTATAATAAACTGAATTAAATTCCTGGAAGTAAGATAATATGATGCTAGTCGTTTATAGTAATAATATAAAAAAATATATTCAAAGAAAATAAAGATGTTATGTCTAAAGTCTATTGTATGTGTAAAGATAAGATTTATCAGAGTAAAATCAAGTAATTTCCTGTTAAAATCTTATACAAATCGGAATCACATTAGCCGCCAGACGATGTCTAGCCAATCAGAAATATTTATTCAGTCACGCCGAGACACTTAGAAAAGAAAGGAAAATTAAAGTATAACAGTTATGCAACTGAAATTTGTATCACAGAGAGTTTTTAGTATGTCGACTTGGTACTCCCTAAAAGGGTTTACTCATATAAGTATATATAAATATATATATATATATATAATATATATACTTATATATATGTATATATATATATATATATATATATATAAATATATATATAATATATATATATATATATAAATATATATATATATATATTATATATATATATATATATATATATATATATATATATATATATATATATATATATATATATACATATATATATATACATATATATATATATATATATATATATATATATATATATATATATATATATATATATATATATATATACATATATATATATATATATATATATATATATATATATATATATATATATATATATATATATATATATATATATATATATATATATATATATATATATATATATATATATATATATATATATATATATAGAAAAAAAATTGAAAGGTTCTTAAATATGACAAGGTAATTTTATCTCATTTTAACAATGTGCATACAAATTTAAAATATTTAAACTTCATTTTACAATTAATATATTTTCTAAATTCGACAATATGCATTCATAATAATTTCGTTATGAAAAAAATTCAATTTGAAAGCAATATTTTTAAAAAGAATTTTTAAACAATGGTTAGTATAAACATCTTTCTTTTCATTCACTATAAATTTCTAAAAGCATTCCTTTCAACCTTAAAATATCCACAATATGCGTCTCAATTATTTATGCACGTCATCAAAAATGTATTTTTTCTGCTTATACAGTATTCATTAACATAGAATGTAATATAAATCAGAAATAGAGAAATTAAATCGTAGACATAATTCCAAGATAAAAGATTCTAGTTCATTTTATCGACGACAAATATATTTTATGCATTACATTTCTCCTTCAAAATAAATAATATTCACCCGCCTTCTCAGTAATTCCTGAAAAATCTCGAGTGTGACACTTTTCCCCGGGCATTGAGAGGTCATTACTGTAATATCCTAAAACTTGGACATCCGAAAAGTATTGAAGAGTCGGCGATATTTTATTAGTTTAGTCCGAACTTTTACTTCCTCAGCGAATCAGGAGTTTCTCCTAGAGTGTGTTGGATGTCCACACGAATTGTTTAGAACTTTGATTCTATCTCCAAATATATTATTCTACTATATATCATGCATAAAATCAAAATTTTTATGGGACATGGAACATTTCGCAGAAGGTTATTTTAATTATTGCTGTGTTTATTTCGACTGATACTTCAAGTTAAAATTTTCTGATCCTTTCAAAATAAAGATTCTATACAGTATTTAAAAAATTTTGTGTTTTTAAGTTACAAGTAATATAAGTGTTAGGATAGAAAATGATTTTGTAGAATCCAGTGTGTATTCATATGTTGATGGTAAAATTTATGCATTCGTTGGAAAGTATCAAATATACTTTAGAAGCTAACCTAGTATATCATATCTTTTTAAAATTAAATGCATTACAATATAAAAAATACAGTACAATTTTCTGATCCTTTCAAAATAAAGATTCTATACAGTATTTAAAAAATTTTGTGTTTTTAAGTTACAAGTAATATAAGTGTTAGGATAGAAAATGATTTTGTAGAATCCGGTGTGTATGGATATGGTGATTGTATAAATGTTACATTTATACAATCATTGAAAAGTTTCAAATATACTTTAGAAGCCAACCTGGTATATCATATATTATTTCACTTAAATACATTGCAATATGACAAAACTGTACAATTTTCGGATCCATTCAAAATAAAGGTTTTATACAGTATTTAATAAATTTTCTATTTTTAAGTTACCATTATTTTAAATGTTAGGATAGAAAATGATTTTGTAGAATCCGGTGTGTATGCATATGATGATGGTAAGATTTATATTATCATTAGAAAGTTTGAAATACACTTTAGAAGCCAACCTGGTATATCATATCTTATTTCAGTTAAGTGCATTACGATATAAATTTTTCAAATTTATCATCTGTCAAATCTGAGATGTGTATCCCCTATATAATAATAGCTTAACTTATCTGTTCGTCTATCCTCGAATTTATGAAGCGGTTGGACCTGCAATGGATAGTAGCAACCATATTAATCTTGATGAGTTAGGCTTAGCAAAATTCAAAGAAAATCTTTAAAACGTTCGAAATCCATCCCTTCCCCCTGTTTAGAGAATTTTATGAACATTATATCAAGACCTATTTTCCCGGTTAAGAGCAGGTAATTAAGTCTATCACATAATAAACAGGTAAAAATAATATTTTTCTAGCACTATGACCTCATTCCTTTAAATATCTCATTTAATAATTTCTTATTTTAAATTATTTAAATATCGTCTGCAATATTTTCATACGTTTTAACACTGAATGTAGATATTACGTAAATAATTTTCTTTTATATTTGGCTTAAATAATAGATTAGGTACATATGTGATAATTTAAAATTTAATCATTGATTATATTTTGTTACAATGAAAATTTTATCACCGGTATTAACAATAAATTCTTTTCATAAATGTCTGGCAGTTTATTTCCCGGACTAATAAATATCTAGCGTTCAATTTATACATCACCGACAGTTAAGAAGTTTGCTCGTTTGTGTGTTTGTTTTGTATACATAACCACACGGTATGACTAAATGAATTCAATTTGATTCTAAACTGCATTCACAGTATCGGGAGACTTTAGAGGAGTATGAAGATAAACAAATTATTGAGCATGTACCAGATAATTCTCAGCTTAAAAATAAACTTGCCTCCTAGGGTACTTCCCAATTCTGGAAAATTAAAAATTATACCAATCTCGTCATATAACGGGCTATATGTTAGTACTGAAATAATGTATTAAATACGCTGAATTTAAATTCAACATAAGATATTGGTGAAAATATTACTTTAAAAGAAATTTCTGATTATAAACAAGCAACCTTAACGTTTTCGTAAGTCGGGACATCTCTGTAACCAGTCCATACATCATAAAAGTATTACAATATGTGCTGCAGATACTTTGCAGGTCATTAAAAATATATTCTCTCGGTGTATTCCGTATTTACGGATGTCGATTGAGATAAATCAAGATTCGGAAAAAGAGTCGAGATAAATATGAGAGCCCATAAAATATATAACAGCACTCTTTGTTTTATTGACAACAAATATATTTTATATATTATTACAGTCATCATACAAGAATAAGGTTGTAGTTGGAGAGTCTCCAGTGAGACAAATTTCTCCGTTCATTGGGAAATCATTACTGTAATGTCCTAACACTTGGCACACATGAAATCTATTGACGATCACGCAATATTTCAGAGGTTTTATTTTTTATAAATTTTTACTTCCTCGACGAACTAAGAATTTATCCTAGAGTGTCTTTGATGCTCACAAAATTTACTTAGAACTTGGTTATTATTCCCAACTATATTATTCTATGATATACCACGCACAAAATGAGAATTTATTATAAGGAATAGAGCTTTTCGCAGAAAAACATTTTTATTATTACAGCGTTTATTTTAAGTTATGATTTATAATGAAAATTTCTAGTAGTTTGAAACAAAAATGTTAATACAGACACTAATACTAACATTTATTTTTCCTTTCAAGTAATATATCTTTGCGACGAATAGAGATAGTTTTAAAACCGTTTTCTGTAATCATTTGTACATTCATTTTATAAAAGTAAAAATTATAAAATTACCGAAAAATTTCAAAGATACATTTTAAGATGGACATATAAGTCATATTTAGTTTTTACACGATAGCTAACTGTACAAATGATTAATTAATTCCTCTTACATTAATTATTTCCCAGTCTATAATATGCATGCTAAAATAATTTATTTATGAATCGATTTCAATACAAAGTAAGACGGTGGTAAATAGTTTCCTTTTGAAACATTGGTTAGCATAAAACTTGGTTAGCATAAATTGGTTAGCATAGCCACAGGTTGTTTTACATTCATGATACATCTTTATAAACCTTAATTTCACCATAAAATACGCATGTCCCACAAATGTTTAACCACGTAATCAAATATGTATCCTCTCCACGTATCCAGGATTCACGAGTGCAGATCCGAAGATAAATCAGTATTTGGTAAAAAGACGAAATAAATTCAAGATTAACTTCTAAGACATAAGAGGCCTGTTCATCTTATCAACAAATATATTTTTTATGTAATATAGTTTTCCTAATAATAATAATAATAATAATAATAATAATTGTCTCTCGTATTCTCAGTAATTGGTGAAGAATCTCGTGTGATACCTTTAGGCTGACATTGATCAGCTTTTACTGTATTGTAAATTGGGCATCTGAAAACTATTGATGTAACAGCAATATTTTACGGTAGTAAGAATTCTGGCATTTTAACCTAATCAAGATATATTTGCTGTTTACAAGAACTGTTTAAATCTTGCTTACTATTTTTTAATACCTTATTTGTTGCCTCGTACAAAATAAGATAAAATCGTAGATAATTGGAAGATAAATCAGTATTTGGTAAAAAGATATTGATCAGCTTTGACTGTATTGTAAATTAGGCATCTGAAACCTAATGACGAAGCAGCTATATTTTACGGTAGCACGAATTTTGGCATTTTAACCTAATGAAGATATATTTTCTGTTTACAAGAATTGTTTAAATCTTGGCTACTATTTTTAAATACCTTATTTGTTGCTTCATACAAAATAAGAATTTTTTATGTGACACAGGGCTTTTCACAGCAATACAATTTTTGTTATTTCAGTGTTTATTTCGAATTGAATATTAAGATAAAGATTTCTAGTCTTTCAAAATACTATTTATAAATACAGCATTAAATAAAAAAGATATTTCCCCTGTTAAATTGATTAAAAAATTTTAAAAGACTATAGGTAGTTAGATAGCAAGCGACTTTGTATAAACCTTCGTGTGTGAATTTAAAAAGGGTCAACGCTAAAAATTAATCTGAAAAATCTAGTATTCAGTATCTGGATTCATATATTAATTGTATAGGTTTTACGATGCTGGAAGGATTCAACTATACTTTTTAACCAACCTTTTTAACCTTTTAACTGTCGTGCCCGAGATAATCTCAGGCACAGCACTGGTGGTCGAAAATCTCACGCTCGAGTACTACTCGGTAATTTCTTTTTAATGCATCGTATTGTTATACCCGAATATATATCGGGAGACGTTTATTTTGGCTTCATCTCTTTGTGAAACCCGACTGTATCTCGGGAAAAGTTAATGTGCGCTGAATTCAATTTTGAAATCTTCAGTAAAGTGCTGACATGTATTGAATATAGATGCCAGCACTTTACGAAGATTTCAAAGTTTAGAGGTTAGAAGTTCTTTGGTTCAAACTGCGGGGGAACTTTTTGTTGTAAAATGGCTTCCAGTTCTTTGAAAATGTATATAGATGATTTAGATTCTTCAACCGAAGATGAAGATTTTGAAGGCATCGATACTAGTGACAGATGTAAAACTGAGGAGAGTGACACTGACTGTAGCAGTGAATTAACGGATAGCAGGGATGATAATATAGGAAATGCTAGAGACTGGTGTGAAATAACTGCTTCTGGTCGATCAGGGCCCCCTAGGTTCCCTTTTACAGGTACTCCAGGTGTAACTTTTTCTGTAAATATAAACTACACTCCTTTAGATATTTTAGAAATGTATCTGGATTCAAATGTAATGGATATAATTGTCAAAGAAACAAACAACTATGCAGAACAAGAAAGAAAAGCAAATCGGGCAAAGATATCAAGGCGCTCCCGCTGTAAAAAGTTTATCCCTACAAATGATAGAGAAATGGAGCGATTGTTTGGGCTAATAATTCTTCATGGTATTGTCCGGAAACCAAACCACGCTATGTACTGGTCTCATCGATGGATTTTGCATACCCCAGTTTATTTAAAAGTAATTACCGTAAATTGTTTTATTTTGCGTTTTCGATATTTACATTTTTGCAATAATGAAGCTGAAGAAAAAAATATGATTTTACAAATCCAAAACTTTGGAACTGACATGCTGAGTGGCATCCGCCTCAAGCAAATATGCAGTGGCTACAAAAATGCAAAAATTTTACCCATGTACTTCAAAATATCAATTTTAACTAAGCAGAATTTATGTTTTAGTAATTATTTGATTTTTGAAATAAAAAAATTGACAATTTGTGCACCCAAATCATCAAAATAACTTGACAGTTAAAGGGTTAAAAATGAATAACAGTATACAGATTTATACATTTATTTCGAAGCAATCTATATTTAAAAATGAGATATGTAAGGTAAAATAATTTGATTAGAAAAGCCACAGTTTAAACCCAATATAAAAAGTTGGTTAAAATATTCATTTAAAAAAGAAAATAAGCAACCATAAATTTCTTTTCAATATCGATACACCGTCAGAAGCTTTACTCAATAAAATATCTACAATATATGCTACAAATGTTTAGCCACGTCATCAAAAATATATCCACTGCGCTTATCCAGTATTCATGAACATAGATTGTGAGATAAATGAGGAAGAGTCGAAATAAATCCGAGAATTCTAAGATACAAGAGAGCAGTGTATTTTATTGACGGCGAATGTATTTATGTATTACATTTCTCCATTGAAATAAGTAATATTTGCCCGCTTTCTTAGCAATTCCTGAAAAGGTTCGAGTGTTAAACTTTTCTCAGGTCATATACTATTATATCCCAAAAGCGGACACCCGAAAACTATTAACGGGTCGACGATATTTTAGAGCAGATTGCACTTTACTTCCTTAGCGAGTCAAGAATTTTTTTTTTCTAGATCATCTTTGATATTCACAAGAATTGCTTAGGAACCAAGAAACTATTCCCAAATATGTTTTTATAAGGTAAATCATGCACAAAATGTAAATTTTCTATGGGACAAACCTTCTCGAATAAATATATTTTCAATATTACAGTATATATTTCGATTCATGTTTTATTTTTAATATTTCTAGTCTTTTCGAAGTTAAAGTTTAATATGTTTTTTCTTATTTTTTAGTTATAAAGAATACAGATTGTGAAGAATAAAATCATTTAGTAGAACCCGTTATGATCGCATATAATAATGATACAGTTCATGCAAGCTTTCGAACATACTTTTTAAGAAATCTTTGTATATCATAGTTCATTTTATCAAAATACATAACAATATAAAAAATTAATACATTGATTCTGTATTGATATATTTTCCAGACTGAAATATATATGCTAAAGTATTTTTTGAAGGAAAACAGTTACTTTAAACCAAGCATTAGACGGTATTAAATCTATTCATTTAAAATAATTGCATAGTATAAATAATCAGCCATAGCTTACTTTCATTCGCAATATATCATTGTAAGCTTTAATTACATCATAAAATATCTACAGCGTGTGGTACAAATGTTTATCCACATCATGAAAAATAAATTCTCTCCGCGTATCCAGTATATATGAACTTCGATTGTGAGATAAATCAAGAGGAGTCGAAATAAATGCGAGATACACTTCTAGGATAGAAGAACCAGTTTATTTTATTCACGATGAACATACTACATTTCTCCTTTACAATAAGTAGTAGTTGCCGCGTTCTAGGTAATTTCTGAAAAATTTGGAATGTGACATTTTTCTCCGGTCATTTACTATAATGTTCCAAAAATGGACCTCCAAAAACTATCAAAGGGTAGATGATATTTTAGAGCAGTTTGCACTTTACTTCCTCAGAGAATCAAGAATTTATCCTATACTGTCTTTCATGTTCACAAGAATTTCTAATTGTCTTAAATGCTATTTCCAAATATATTTGCTATATTCCGTATCAAGCATAAATTTTAATTTTTTACGGGACAAATGGCTTCTTGAATCAAAATATTTTCAATATTAAAGTGTGTTTTTCGATTTATATTTTAAGCTAAATATTTTCAATCATTTCAAAATAAAAAAGTTTAATATGGTTTTTATAATTTTTTCTTGTATTTTTTAGTTACAAAGAATATAGATTGTGGGACATGAATTCATTTAGTAGAATCCGTTGTGATTGCATGTAATAATGATAATCTATTAACAAGTCGATGATATTTTGTCGACGAGAGCAGTTTCCACTTTACTTCATCAGTGAATCAAGAATTTCTTCTAGAGTATCTTTGATGTTCAAAAGAATTGCTAATTGTCTTATAAACTATTTCCATGTTTATATATGCTAAATACTGCATACAATGTTCTGTGTGATACAGAAATCCTAGAATAAATATATTTTCAAAATTAAAGTATATATTTCAATTCATATAATATTTTACATATTTCTAGTCTTTCCAAAGTAAAAGTTTATTAACGTTTTTATGTTTTTTGTACTTTTTAGTTTCAAAGAATACATAATGTCGGACATAAATTTATTTAGTCGAATCCATTGTGATTTCATATATTAATTATATAGGTTATATAATCATGTAAGCTTTAAAAGGCAGTTTTCAATTCATACTGGTATATCATATTTCATTTTATAAAAATACATAAACATATAAAAAAATTATACAATAATTCTGTATTGATATATTTTCTAGAGTGAAATAGATAGGATAAAATATTTTTTTGAAAACACTTAATTTAAACCTAGCATAAGACGGTAGTAAAATATTCATTTAAAATAAATGCGTAGTATAAACAATCAGCCATAGATTACTTTTCTTCGAAATATATCATTGTAAGCTTTCCTGGCATCATAAAATATCTACAACATGTGCTACAAATGTTTAGTTTTGTCATCAAAAATGTCTCCTCTCCGCGTATCATGTATTCATGAACTTCGATTGTGAGGTAAATCAGGAAGAGTCGAAATAAATCCGAGATGCCCTTCTAGGATACAAGCATTCAGTTTATTTTATTGAAGTCGAACATACTACATTTCTCCTTTAAGTAGTAGTTGCTGTGTTCTTAGTAATTTCTTAAAAATTTAGAGTGTGACACTTTTCTCAGGTCATTTACTATAATGTTCCAAAAATGGACCTCCAAAAACTATCAAATGGTAGTTGATATTTTAAAGCAGTTTGCTTCCTCAGAGAATCAAGAATTTATCCTAGACTGTCTTTCATGTTTACAATAACTTCTAATTGTCCTATATGCTATTTTAAAATATATTTGCTATATTCCATATCAAATATAAAATTTAAATTATTGGGGGGACACATGACTTTTCGTATCAAAATATTTTCAATATTAAAGTGTTTCGATTCATGTTTTAATCTAAATATTTCTAATAATTTTAAAGTAAAAAAACAATTGCGGTTTTTATGATTTTTTCTTCCAGAATAAATCATATTTTGTTACAAAGAATATAGATTGTCAGACATAAACTCATTTCGTAAAATCCGTTGTGATTGCATATAAAATGATAATCTGTTTACATTACGACGATATTTTGTCGACAAGAGCAGTTTCCACTTTACTTCATCAGTGAATCAAGAATTTCTTCTAGAGTGCCTTTGATGTTCAAAAGAATTGCTAATTGTCTTATAATCTCTTTTTAAGTTTATATATGGTAAATAGTGCATATAAAATAAATTTCCTATGGGAAACGTGAATTCTCGAATAAATTTATTTTCAAAATTAGAGTATATATTTAGATTCATATTTCATTTTTAATATTTCTAGCCTTTTCAAAGAAAATCTTTAATATGGTTTTTATGGTTTTTTAGTATTTTTTAGTTACAAAGAGTACAGATTGTCAGACATAAAATTATTTAGTAGAATTCGTTGTGAATTCATACAATAATGATATAGGTTATATAATTATGTTAGCTAAAAAAGGTATTTTTTAATTCATACATATTATATTTTATTTTAACAAAATGATATCAATATAAACTATTTATACTTTGATTTTATACTGATATATTTTCCAAACTGAAATATTTATGCTATAATATTTTTTTTTCGAAAACACATAATTTACATCCAGCATAAGATAGTGGTAAAAATATTCATAAAAAATATTGCTCAGTATAAACAATCAGCCATAGCTTACTTTTCATTCGCAATATATCATTGTAAGCTTTAATTACATCATAAAATATCTACAACGTGTGCTACAAATGTTTAGCTTCCTCGTTAAAAATGTATCCTCTCAGCTTATCCAGTATTCATGAACTTCGATTGTGAGATAAATCAGGAAGAGTCGAAATAAATCCGAGATACACTTCTAGGATACAAGAACAAGTTTATTTTATTCCGAACAAATATACTTTATGTATAACATTTCTCCTTTACAATGAGTAGTAGTTTTCGCGTTTTTAGTAATTCCTGAAAAATCTGTAGTGTGACACTTTTCTCCGGTCATTTACTATGTTGTTCCAAAAATGGACACCTGAAATTTATTAAACGTTAGATGATATTTTAGAGCAGTTTGCACTTTACTTCCTCAGATAATCAAGAATTTATCCTAAACTGTCTTTGTTCAAAAAAATTGCAAACTGTCTCAATATACTATTACCAATTATATTTGTTATTTGCTATATCAAGAATAAAATGTAATTTTTTAAGGGAAAAATGGTTTCTTGAATCAAAATAATTTCAATATTAAAGTATGTTTTTCGATTTACATTTTAATCTAAATATATTCAATCATTTCAAAATAAAAAAAAATTAATTTGGTTTTTATAAATTTTTCTTCCATTTTTTAGTTACAAAGAATATAGATTGTGGGACATGAATTCATTTAGTAGAATCCGTTGTGATTGCATGTAATAATGATAATCTATTAACACGTCGATGATATTTTGTCGAAGAGAGCAGTTTCCACTTTACTTCATCAGTGAATTAAGAATTTCTTCTAGAGTGTCTTTGATGTTCAAAAGAATTGCTAATTATTTTATAAACTATTTCCATGTTTATATATGCTAAATAATGCATGCAATGTCCTATGGGATACATGGATCCTTGAATAAATATACTTAAAAATTAAAGTATATATTTCAATTCATATAATATTTTACATATTTCTAGTCTTTTCAAAGTAAAAGTTTATTAGAGATTTTATGTTTTTTGTACTTTTTAGTTTAAAAAAATACAGATTGTCGGACATAAATTCATTTAGTTGAATCCGTTGTGATTGCATATAATAATGATATAGGTTATATAATCACGGAAGCTTTAAAAGGTTCTTTTTAATTCATACTGGTAAATCATATTTCGTTTTATAAAAGTACATAAAAATATAAAAAATTATACAATAATTCTGTATTGATATATTTTCTAGAGTGAAATAGATATGCTAAAATATTTTTTGAAAACACTTAATTTAAACCTAGCATAAGACGGTAGTAAAATATTCATTTAAAATAAGTGCTTAGTATAAACATTCAGCCATAGAATACTTTTTTTCGCAATATATCATTGTAAGTTTTCCTTACATCATAAAATATCTACAACGTGTGCTACAAATATTTAGCTTTGTCAGCAAAAACGTATCCTCTCCACATATGCAGTATTCATGAATTTCGATTGTGAAATAAATCGGGAAGAGTAGAAATAAATCTGAGATACAATTCTAGGATACAAGAACCAGTTTACTTCATTCATGACGAACATAATACATTCTTCCTTAAGTAGTAGTTGCAGCGTTCTTAGTAATTTCTTAAAAATTTGGAGTGTGACACTTTTCTCCGATCATTTACTATAATGTTCCAAAAACGGACCTCCAAAAACTATCAAATGGTAGATGATATTTTAAAGCAGTTTGCTTCCTCAGAGAATTAAGAATTTATCCTAGACTGTCTTTCATGTTAACAATAACTTCTAATTGTTCTATATGCTATTTTCAAATATATTTGCTATATTCCATATCAAATATAAAATTTAAATTTTTGGGGGGACACGTCACTTTTTGAATCAAAATATTTTCAGTATTAAAGAGTTTAGATTCATGTTTTAATCGAAATATTTCTAATAATTTTAAAGTAAAAAAATTACAGTTTTTATGATTTATTTCTTACAGAATAAATCATATTTAGTTACAAAGAATATAGATTGTCAGACATAAATTCATTTAGTAGAATCCGTTGTTATTGCATGTAATAATGATAATCTATTAACACGTCGATGATATTTTGTTGACGAGAGATGATATTTTGTTGACGAGTTTCCACTTTACTTCATCAGTGATTCAAGAATTACTTCTAGAGTGTCTTTGATGTTCAAAAGAATTGCTAATTGTCTTATAAACTATTTCCATGTTTATATAAGCGAAATAATGCATGCAATGTCCTATGCGATACATGGATGCTCGAATAAATATATTTTCAAAATTAAAGTATATATTTCAATTTACATAATTTTTTAAATATTTCTAGTCTTTTCATAGTAAAAGTTTAATAGAGTTTTTATGTTTTTTGTACTTTTAAGTTTAAGAATACAGATTGTCGGACTTAAATTCATTTAGTTGAATCCATTGTGATTGCATATTATAATTATATAGGTTATATAATCATGAAAGCTTTAAAAGGTACTTCTTTAAAAGTTAAACTTTAATTCATACTGGTATATCATATTTCATTTTATAAAAATACATAAAAATATAAAAAAAATATACAATAATTCTGTATTGATATATTTTCTAGAGTGAAATAGATATGCTAAAATATTTTTTGAAAACACTTAATTTAAACCTAGCATAAGATGGAAAATATTTATTTAAAATAAATGCTTAGTATACACATTCAGCCATATATTACTTTTTTTCACAATATATCATTGTAAGCTTTCCTTACATCATAAAATATCTACAACGTGTGCTAGAAATGTTTAGCTTCGTCATCAAAAATGTATCCTATCCACATATCCAGTATTCATGAACTTCGATTGTGAGATAAATAAGGATGAGTCGAAATAAATCCTAGATTCACTTCTAGAATACAAACACTAGTTTGTTTAATCCCGACGAACATATTTTATGTATTAGATTTCTGATTTGCAATAAATGGTAGTTGTCGAGTTGTTAGTAATTTCTGAAAAATCTCGAGTGTGACACTTTTCTCCGGTTACTTACTATAATGTTCCAAAAATAATCATCCGAAAAATAGTAAAGGGTAGATCATATTTTAAAGCAGATTGCACTTTACTTCCTCAGAGAATCAAGAATTTATCCTAGACTGTCTTTAATGTTCACAAGAATTGCTAATTGTCTTATATGCTATTACCAAATATACTTGTTATATATTATATCAAGCGTAAAAGTAATTTTTTAATGGACACATAGCTTATCGAATCAAAATATTTTCTATATTAAGGTATGTTTTTCGATTCATGTTTTAATCTAAATATTTCCGATCATTTCAAAATAAAAATGTTTAATACGGTTTTTATAATTTATTTTTTATATTTTTTAGCTACAAAGAATATAGATTGTCGGAAATGTATTCATTTAGTAATATCAGTTGCGACTGCATATAATAATTATAATCTATTAACTTGTTGACGATATTTTGTCGACGAGGGCAGTTTACACTTTACTTCATCAGTTAATTAAGAATTTCTTCTAGAGTGTCTTTGATGATCAAAAGAATTGCTAATTGTCTTATAAACTATTTCCCAGTTTATATATGCTAAATAATACATATGATTTAAATTTCCTATGGGATACAGGACTTCACTAATAAATATATTTTCAAAATTAAAGAATATATTTCGATTCATATTTTATTTTAAATATTTCTAGTTTATTCGAAGAAAATGTTTAATACGGTTTTTTCTTGTCTGTGTATTTTTTGGTTCCAAAGAATACAGGTTGTCGGACATAAATTCATTTAGCAGAATCCGTTGTGATTGCATATAATAATAATATCGATTATATAATCATTATAAGCTTTAAAAGGCACTTTTTAAGCGATGATGGTATCTCATATTTTATTTTATCAAAATGCATAATAATATAAAAACTTTATGCAATTATTTTGTATTGATATATTTTCTAGAGTGAAATAGGTATGATAACATATTTTTTCAAAACACTTAATTTAAACATAGCATATGACGGTAGTAAATATATTCATTCAAAATAAATACGCAGTATAAACAATCATCCATAGGTTACTTTTCATTCTCAATATATCATTGAAAGCTTTCCTTACATGATAAAATATCTAAAACGTGTGCTACAAATGTTTAGCTTCATCATCAAAAATGTATCTTCTATACAGTATTCATGAACTTCGATTGTGAGATAAATCAGGAAGAGTAGAAATAAATCCCAGATACAATTCTAGGATACAAGAACCAGTTTATTTCATTCATGACGAACATACTTTATGTATTACATTTCTCCTTTACAATCAGTTGTAGTTGCCGCGTTCTTAGTAATTCCTGAAAAATCTTGAGTGTGACACTTTTTTCCTGTCATTTACTATAATGCCCCAATAATGGACACGCGAAAACTATTAAAGGTAGATGATATTTTAGAGCAGTTTGCATTTTACTTCCTCAGAGAATGAAGAATTTATCCTAGAGTGTGTTTGATGTTCACAAGAATTGCTAATTGTCTTAAATTATTTACAAATATGTTTTTATATGCTAAATCATGTATAAAATGTAAATTTCTGATGGAACACATCGCTTCTCGAGAAAATATACTTTCAATATTTAAGTATATATTTCAATTCCTGTTTTAATTTAAATATTTCTAATCTGTTCAATATAAAAGTTTAATATGTTTTTATGATTTTTCTATTTTCAGTTATTAAAAATATAGATAATCAGACAAACATTAATTTAGTAGATTCCGTTTGATTGCATATAATAATAATATAAGTTATATAATCATTGTAAGCTCTCAAAATGTTTTTAAGCAAACCTTGTATTTCATATTTCATTTATCAAAATACATAAGAATATAAAAAAAGTATACAATGATTCTGTATTGATATACTTTCTAGAGTGAAATAGATATTCTAAAATATTTTTTTTTAAAAATGCTTAATTTAAATATAGTATAAGATAGTAGTAAAAATATTCATTTAAAATAAATGCTCAGTATAAACAATTAGCCATAGTAAACTTTTCATTCGCAATATATCATTGTAAGCTTTTCTTACATCATAAAATATCTACAACGTGTGCTACAAATATTTAGCTTCGTCATCAAAAATGTATCCTCTCCGCATATTCAGTATTCATGAACTTCGATTGTGAGATAAATCATTAAGAGTCGAAATAAATATGAGATGCACTACTACGATACAAGAACTTAGTTTATTTTATTGATTAAGAACATATTTTATGTATTACATTTCTTCTTCAAAATAAGTAATAGTTGCCGCGTTCTTAGTAATTCCTGAAAAATCTCGAATATGATACTTTTCCCTGGGCATTGAGAAATCATTACTGTAATGTTCTAAAACATATGCATAAAAAATATTAAGGAATCGGCGATATTTAAGAGGCATTCGCTCGTTTACTTCCTCATAGAATAGGAAATTTCTCCTTTAGTGTTTGACAAGAATTATTATGATTTGGGTACTATGTCCAAATATATTATTGTTTTATATATAACATATAAAATCTAATTTTTTTATAGGACATAGAACTTTTCTAAGTAATACATTTTCACTATCATATTAGCGTTTTGATTCATGTTTGTGGATGTCTGAATGTGTTTAAATAACATTTTTTGTTAAAAAATTAAAAGCATGTTTATTATAGAATTGGTGTGGTAGACAGAATTCGTTGGTAATAGCATAATGTTAATTTTCGAAAATATTTTTCTTTGTCTTTACTATCGAAGAAATGGAGTTTACGAAATTATATTATTATTAACTTAAAACTAGAAGTCTCAGAAAAAAATTAAAAGTCACAGTTTTAATTTATTTCATTTGTAAAAGAATCATTGAAATTGATAATAAAATATTTTTTCTGGTTATTTTAGATTAATTTCTAACATATAAAGATGAAATGTAAGCTTTGAATGGTACTTTTTAAGCCATGCTGGTATATCACATTTCGTTTTTATAAAATACATACCAGACTGAAATATATAGGCTAAAATATTTTTTTATTGAAAACACATAACTTAAACCCAGCATAAGATAGTCCAAAAAATATTCGATAAAATTTTTGCTCAATATAAACAATCAGCCATAGCTTACTTTTCATTCGCAATATATCATTGTAAGCTTTCCTTACATCATAAAATATCTACAACGTGTGCTGCAAATGTTTTGCTTCGTCATCAAAATTGTATCCTCTCGACATATCCAGTATTCATGAACTTCGATTGTGAGATAAATCAGAAACAGTCGAAATAAATCCGAGATGCACTTCTAGGATGCAAGAACTCAGTTTATTTTATTGTTGAAGAACATATTTTATGTATTATATTTCTTCTACAAAATAAGCAATAGTTGCAGCGTTCTTAGTAATTCCTGAAAAATCTCGAATGTGACACTTTTCCCTGGACATTGAGAAGTTATTACTGTAATGTCCTAAAATATATACATCCAAAAATATTTAAAAAATGAGCGATATTTAAAAGGAATTCGCTCTTTTGCTCCCTCATAGTATCATAAATTTCTCATCGAGTGTTTGACAAGAATTATTTAGGATTTGGGTACTATGTTCAAATATATTATTCTTTGATATATGACATATTATATCTAATTTTTATAGGATATAGACCTTTTCTAAGTAAAATAATTTCATTATCATTTAAGCTTTTTGATTCATGTTTGCAGCTGTCTGAATGAGTTTAAATAAATTTATTTGATAAAATATTGCAGCATGTTTATTATAGACTGGATGTAGTACACATAGTTCTTTGGTAAAATCATAATGTTAACTTTCAAATATATTTTTTCTTTGTCTTTACTATCTAATAAACGTAGGTTACGAAATTATATTATTTTGAACTTGAAACCAGAAGTTTCAGACAAATAATTGGAAGTCACACTTTTACTTTATTTTATTTGTTAACAAATCATTGAATTTCGTTAAAAAATATTTTTTCTGGTTTTTATAGATTAGTTTCGAACATCAAAAGTTGAAATGTAAGCTTAAAAAGGTACTTTTTAAGACATGCTGGTATATCATATTTCATTTTAACAAAATACATACTAGACTGATATCAACATGCTAAAATATTTTTTTTTTCGGAAAACACATAATGTAAACCCAGCGTAAGATAGTGGTAAAAATATTCAATAAAAATATTTGCTCAGTATAAACAATCAGCTATAGCTTACTTTTCATTCGCAATATATCATTGTAAGCTTTCCTTAGATCATACAACGTGTCTACAACTTGTGCTTCATCTACAACTTGTGCTGCAAATGTTTAGCTTCATCATCAAAAATATATCCTTTCACCTATCTAGTTTTCATGAACATCGATTTTGAGATAAATCAGGAAGAGTCGAAATAAATCCGAGATGCACTTCTAAGATACAATAACTCAGTTTATTGAAAACGAACATATTTTATGTATTGTATTTCTTCTTTAAAATAAGTAATAGTTGCCACGTTCTTAGTAATTCCTGAAAAATCTAGAATGTGACATATTTCCCTGGACATTTAGAAGTCATTACTATAATGTCCGAAAACATACACATGCAAAATATTATTAAAGAGTTGGTGATATTTAACAGGAATTCGCTCTTTAACTTCTTCAAAAAATCGGAAATTTCTCCTCGAGTGTTTGATAAAAATTTTATGATTTGGGTACTATCTCCAAATATATTATTGTTTTATACATTACATATAATATACCTTTTCTAAGTAATACATTTTCACTATCATATTAGCGTTTTGATTCATGTTTGCGGCTGTCGGAATGTGTTTCAATAAAATTTTTTGTTAAAAAATCAAAATCATGTTTATTATAGAATTGATGTAGTAGACAGAATTCGTTGGTAAGAGCATGATGTTAACTTTCGAAAATATTTTTTCTTTGTCTTTACTATCGAAGAAATGGAGTTTACGAAATTATATTATTTTTATCTTCAAACCAGAATTTTCAGAGAAAAATTAGAAGTCACAGTTTTAATTTATTTTATTTGTAAAAGAATAATTGATTTTGATTATAAAATATTTTTTCTGGTTATTTTAGATTAGTTTCTAAAATCTAAAGATGAAATGTAAGCTTTGAATGGTACTTTTTAAGTCGTGCTGGTATATTATATTTCATTTTAACAAAATACACACCAGACTGATATAAACATGCTAAAAAAAATTTTTTCTCCGAAAACACATAACGTAATCACAGCGTAAGATAGTAGTAAAAATATTCAATAAAAATATTTTCTCAGTATAAACAATCAGCCATAGCTTACTTTTCATTCGCAATATATCATTGTAACCTTTCCTTCTATCATACAACGTGTCTACAACTTGTGCTTTATCTACAACTTGTGCTTCAAATGTTTAGCTTCATCATCAAAAATGTATCCTTTCACCGTATCCAGTATTAATGAACATCGATTGTGAGATAAATCAGGAAGAGTAGAAAATAATACGAGATGCACTTCTAAGATACAATAACTCAGTTTATTGAAAACGAACATATTTTATGTATAGCATTTCTTCTTCAGAATAAGTAATAGTTGCCAGGATCTTGAAATTCCTGAAAAATCTAGAATGTGACATATTTCTCCTGGGCATTGAGAAGTCATTAGTATAATTTCCGAAAACATATACTTGCAAAATAATTATTAAAGAGTCAGTGATATTTAACAGGAATTCGCTCTTTTACTTGTTCACAGAATCAGAAATTTGCCCTGAATTTTTGACAAGAATTATTTAGAATTCGAATATTATGTCCAAATATATTATTCTATGATATATGACATATAAAAACTAATGTTTTTATAGGACATAGACCTTTTCTACGTAAAATATTTTCATAATCATATTAGCTTTCTGATTCATGCTGGCTGCTATCCGATTGTGTTTAAATAACCTTTTTTGTTAAAAACTTACAAGCATGTTTATTATTGAATTGATGTAGTAGACGGAATTCATTGGAAAGATCACAATGTTAAATTTCGAAGATATTTTATCTTTCTTTTCACTATCTAAGAAATGAAGTTTAAGAAAGTTATATTATTTTGATCTTCAAACAAGAAGTTTCATTCAGATAATTGGAAGTCGCAGTTTTAATGTATTTTATTTGTAAAAAAATCACTAAATTTTGTTAAAAAGTTTTTTTTTCTGATTATTTTAGATTAGTTTCGAACCGCTAAAGATGAAATCTAAGCTTTAATAGGTACTTTTTAAGCTGTGCTGATATATCATATTTCATTTTAACAAAATACATACCAGACTGAAATATATATGCTAAAATAATTTTTTTTCGGAAAACACATAATGTAAACCCAGCTTAAGATAGTAGTAAAATTACTCCTTAAAAATATTTGCTCAGTATAAACAATCAGCCATAGCTTACTTTTCATTCTCAATCATAAAATATCTTCAATGTGTGATACAAATGTTTAGCTTCGTCATCAAAATTGTATCCTCTTCGTGTATCCAATATTCATGAACTTCAATTGTGAGATAAATCAAGAAGAGTCGAAATAAATCCGAGATGCACTTCTAGGATACAAGAACTCAGTTTATTTTATTGAAGAAGAACATATTTTATGTATTATTTATCTCCTTCAAAATAAGTTATAGTGGCCGCGTTCTTAGTAATTCCTAACAAATCTCGAATGTGACACTTTTCCCTGGGTATTGAGAAGTCATTACTATAATGTCCTAAAACATATATATCTAAAACTTATTAAAGAATCGGCAATATTTAAGAGGAATTCGCTCTTATACTTCCTCACACAATCAGAAATTTCACAAAAACTATTTAGAATGCGGGTTCTATGTCAAAATATATTATTCTTTGATATATGACATATAAAATCTAATTTTTTATAGAACATAGACTTTTTCTAAGCAAAATATTTTCATTATCTTATTAGATTTTTGGTTCATGTTTGCAGCTGTCTGAATGGGTTTAAATAAAATATTTTGTTAAAAAATTACAACTATGTTAATTATAGAACTGATGTATTAGATAGAATTAGTTGGTAAGATCATAATGTTAACTTTAGAAAATATTTTTTTTGTCTTTACTATCTAAGTAATGGAGTTTAGGAAATTATATTATTTTGATCTTGAAACTAGAAGTTTCATTCAAATAATTGGAAGTCACAGTTTTAATTTATTTTATTTGTAAAAGAATCATTGAATTTAATTAAAATATTTTTTTTATTATTTTAGATTAGTTTCAATCATATAAATATGAAATGTAAGCTTTTAAAGGTACTTTTTAAGTCATGCTAGTCTATCATATTCCATTTTAAGAAAATACAATAGAATATAAAATATTTATACATTGATTCTATTTTAATATATTTTTCAGACTGAAATATATATGATAAAAAATTTTTTATCGAAAACACATAATTTAAACCCAGCATAAGATAGTGGTAAAAATATTCATTAAAAATATTTGTTCAATATAAACAATCAGCCATAGATTACATTTCATTCGCAATATATTATTTCAAGCTTTCCTTACATCAAAACATATGTAGAAAGTTACGCTACAAATGTTTAGCTTCATCATCAAAGTTGTATCCTCTCAGCGTATCCAGTATTCATGAACTTCGATTGTGAGATAAATCAGGAAGAGTCGAAATAAATTCGAGATGTACTTCTAAGATACAATAACTCAGTTTATTGAAGACGAATATATTTTATTTATTGCATTTCTTCTTCATAATAAGTAATAGTTACCTCGTTCTTAGTAATTCCTGAAAAATCTCGAATGTGTCCCTTTTTCTTGGGAATTGAGAAGTGATTATTTTAATGTCCTAAAAGATATACATCTAAAAAATTAATATACAGTCTTTTATATTTCAGGTGAAATTTGCTCTTTTACTTCCTCACAGAATCAGAAACGTCTCTTAGAGTGTTTAGAAGATTTAGTTAGAATTTGGATACTATGTCCAAATATATTTTTCTATGATATGTAATATATAAAATCAGATTTCCTTGCAGTGCATAGAGCTTTTCTAAGAAAAATATTCTCATTATCATCTATGCCTTTTGATTCATGTTTGCAGCTATCTAAATGGGTTAAAATATTTTTTGTTAAAAAATTACAAACACGTTTATTATATAATTGGTGTAGTAGACATAATTCGTAAGATCATAATAATAACTTTCGAAAATATTTTTTCTTTTTCTTTACTATCTATGAAATGGAGTTTACGAAATTATCATATTTTGATCTTCAAACCAGATGTTTCATACAAATAATAGGAATTCACAGTTTTAAATTATTTTGTTTGTAAACGAATCATTGAATTGGATTTAAAAAATTTCTTATTTTTGTAGTTTAGTTTCGAACATATAAAGCTTAAATGGTCTTAAATACAGACGAATTGCATAGAAGGATAAACAAATTAACCTAGGATAATACTATCTTTATTTCATAGTGTCAGAGTTTCCTTATTTTTGAGATACTCTTACAGTATATCAAATTTATCAATAAATACAAATTTACTCGCGTCGTTAGATATATAATCAGATACTGGATTAAGCCTTAAAATTTCAGTTCGATACAGATGTTAGAAAATTGAAATTAAATTAATACAAAGAGAGACTGAGAGTGATTTATTTAGTACACAAAACGAGGATTTAGTTTAATTGCATGTGTATTAAAGACTTATGTGAGTTATTTTCTATGTAACACCTGTAATACTGTTAACAAGCATACAACGTTTTATAAGGATTATAAATTATAATCATGTGATATCGGAGGAAGATTTTATTAAATAAAATCTATTATAATTAAAAGAACACAAGTTAAATATTCCACAAACATTTTAATATATAAAGAATCCTATTGAAATATTTCAGTAAGTGTATAACTATTTACCAATTGAGCCTTTCCTTGCGTAAACTGAATAAATCTATAAAATATGAAGAAAAAAAATGCAATGAAATAATACAAGCTATTTTTAAAATTCCTTTTATAATGTCAGTTTAATAAGTATTTTAGACTCTATAAATGAGCATTTATCTTTTATCTAACGGTATATAAAGCTAATAAGATAATATAGAAAAATTAGTCGTAACTAGTTGTACAATTATTGTATGACTATACTCTGCGTAAACTCAATAGGCACTTCAAGGTCACTGATTTTTCCCCGATGACCACGTGTAACTATGGTAACGATAGTTGGGGAATGACTTTACTTTTTTTCCCACTATATTAAAGGGTGTCATGCATCTTAAGGGCTCTCGGTGCATGATGAAAGATTTTTTAATTATAATACTCTTTGAAGAACACTTAATACTTTACACACAAAAATTTATTAGTAATTTCAGACCTGTTTCTAAGTTTCTAAATTTAAGACATAATCCCGTTTAATTAAATTTCAAAAGAATATAAAATTGTATGTTATATCCCAATCCGTAAGATTAAAAAAATTCTACTGAAAAAGTAAATTTAATTGTTTTTTTCTCATAGACAGTTGCAGGTACTTTCAAACCTCCTCCGCCTGTAGAATTTTACCTTATGTACTTCTTGGAATGGTTTTGGTTTATCCAAGTTTCGTCAATATATATGACTGGTCGGGAAAAAGTCTTTCCTGATGGCATGCATTTTTCTCAAAAATATCATGCGGGAAACCACGATGTTATTTCTTTCCATTAAAAATTTCCGTATATCATTACATTTTTTAGACTTAAAACCAATTTGTTTCAAAATTGTGCAGAAGGATAAGGATTTTATGCATCCAGAAAAATCAATTTTTTCTGACAATCGCTTTTTTTTAAATTTCCACGCCTAGGATATTTTCCTCTATCATAAAATTCCTGTACAGTTTGCTGCACAACACTTTTATCGAAATCCTTCAATTCTGTTACAGGCCTTTTATGTAAAATCTATTATTTTAATTCAAATAATGAAGTACTATTTTTCCCAGTTCTGGAAGCTTCGGTACAAATCCTTTGAACTGTTCTTTTAGAAATACCACAGGCATCAGCAGTTGCTTGTTGAGTTTGCGAAAACAGTTCCAAAACTGTATCATCTGCATTGGATTCAACAAGACCTTTCAAGTAGCTGTATACATTAAATATCAGTATTTTGGAACTGTTTTTTAACATCAAAAGTAGCCATTACAAGTATACATTACTGTATTTAGGATAAAAAATAGCATTGGTGGCTAACCTGCGGCTCTAGAGCTACATGAGGCTCTTTAAAGGAATATTTGTGGCTCTCGATAAATGTACCCATGGTCTCATTTCATTTTTATGTTATTATAGTTTTAAAAAAATTATTACAATTAGTGGAGCTCCGGCAATGCTGGGTAAAAAATCTGTCTTATTGGACTTTTAAGAGATGATTCTTAAATTCTGCATTTCATAACTATTTACTGCATAATTCATCGACAACATCTTGTTAAAAATTTTAAAATATCCTGATGTTATGAATACAGTGTTATACATTATAAATTACATTCTCACCAATGCAAAAATAATCGACAATTGAAAAATTCCTGAAAAATCCGAACTTCCAAATTACATTCAATAAATATAATTTCTGTAAAAAAAATGTTTTTAATTCCTTTTGCATACTTTTTAAATACGTATTTAATTGTGGCCCACGAAAAATTTCAAATTTTGAAATATGACTCGGACTATAAAGGAATTTGGCCACCCGTGTAATATAGGATGATTTTTCTTTTTTAAATTTTGTGGTCTACCTACTACAGTTTTCTTTATATTCATATCTTTAAATTCTGAATCATCATTTTAATCGTCACATTTCAATTTTATTCGGCTAGGTTTGATCTTTGTAAAACCATATTTCAAACTAAATAATTAAAAGAAAAATCCCCTCAGTTAGTTGAAAAAGCGAAATAAGTCTGAA
>CM063506.1:92572226-92607226 GCA_032207245.1 Pardosa pseudoannulata
AAGGACCTTCAAAATAAGAAAATTATATTTAAATTGTACATTTTTGTGTTGGTCCAGTAAATATTTTGTATAAATATATTCCATAATTTTATTAAGTGTTTAGAAATATATGCAAGGTCAAAACATACACAGTTCAGCATTTACAGATTTCCTTTGTGATGTATGCCCCTTAAAAATGAATAATTTACAGAATTATCTAAGGCCCCACACACAAATAAGCAGTTATAGAAGAAAGTAAAATTCTTTAGAAATTTTACGGGTTTATTTAATAAAGAAATTTACTTTATAAATTATATATTGATTTATAAACATTAATACATGCAGTTTTAAACCACTTGAGATAAGCAAATGTCAGTTTTATTTTAGGAAATATTTCTCCCAACTTAACTTTTAGCTTCATATAAATAAGACTGTTAAATACAAGTAGATCAAAAACGTGATTATTAAATATATCCCCCAGGATTAACAGTTCCAAAATCTATTCAAACTTCATTCTCTAAATTCGATATAAAGTTTGCTTTTCTCCTGACATTTGATACGGATTGTTTAAAGTCTATTAAATACACAACATATGCGCCTGTAGATACAAATTTACTTTTTGGATGATTTCGAGGTCATAAACAACAACGATTCCCTACAGGAAATTGGAATTGCGTGACACGACAATTGCTTGAAATTTAATTCTAGTTGAGTAAACATAAAAGAGTTATACAGAAAGTGATTTGGAATCATTTAAAATTATGATGTTTATTAAATAGAAAAGTTTATAAGAGTCATATTATTTGTTAAATTTTTATTCGTGTTCCTCAAGCTATTATATAATATTTAATGAGAATTTTAGAATAGAATCATTTCATGATATAAAAGATTTCATGTATTGACGTCAATTTTATGTTAAATGTTAAATAATTTAAATAATTCTTAATCTTACGTTATTTCTAGTATGTAATACTTATATAAGATATAAGTTATGGAGAGTACATACAGATTATGTTCTACACAAACACTTGCACTATGAATTTTGATATGTCCATCAAATCAAATTACAAGTTATCACAACTAATGACAGACCTTCAAAATAATTTAATTATATTTAAATTGTACATTTTTGTGTTTGTGAAGTAAATATTTTGTATAAATATATTGCATAATTTTATTAAGTATTTAGAAATATATGCAAGGTCAAAACATACACAGTTCAACATTCACCGATTTTCTTTGTGATTTATAACCATCATAAAATGAGTAATTTACAAAGTTATCCACTCACCTCTCCCTGACAAATAAACTGTTATAGATGAAAGGAAAATTCTTTAGGAAGAGTACGGGTTTACTAAATTAAGAAAATTTACTTTATAAATTCAATTTTGATTTATAAACATATATAATACTGTTATAAACCACTTGAAATAAGCAAATTTCAGTTTAATTTAGGAAATATTTCTCCCTGCGTAACTTCTAGTTTCATATAAATGAGACTGTCAAGTACAAGAGGATCAAAAACATGATTATTAAATATATCCCCCAGGATTAACAGATTGAGTTCCAATATCTATTCAAACTTCATTCTCTAAATTCGATATAAAGTTTGCTTTTCTCCTGACATTTGATACGGATTGTTTAAAGTCTATTAAATACACAACATATGCTCCTGTAGATACAAATTTACTTTTGGGATGATTGCCAGGTCATAGACAACAATGATTCCCTGCAGGAAATTGGAATTGCGTGACACGACAATTGCTTGAAATTTAATTCTGGTTGAATAAACATAAAAGAGGGTTAGAGAAAGTGATTTGGAATCATTTAAAATTAGGATGTTTATTAAATAGAAGAGGTTTATCAGATTTAAAATGTTATTAAAAAACCCTTACCTTTCTTCTTTAAATAATTATCAATGTTATATTATTACTAACGTCTAATAGTTATATTTATAAGATGTGAGTTATGGAGAGTATAACTTCAATTTTATGTTAAATAATAAACAATTTATATAATTTTGAATCTTATGATGTTATTAATATTCAAAATTCATATACATTATACATGAGTATTCCAGAGTTTATTTAGATTATATTCTACTCAAAGAAACTGAATTTTGAATTTTAAGAGCTGTGTATTAAATATATTTATAGGTTTTCACTGACAAGTTACTTTTCAAATAATGTAACTCGATACAGAATATAACATATTTGTACTGCAAATGTAAAGATAAAAGTGTACTTCTAAAAATAGTAAGTTAATTACTCTTTAACAGCTTTTCTCAAACTGTTGTTAGTACCAATCGTTCGTAATATGCCAGAACCTATATACGGTGCTCTAATTTAACAATTTGTTACATATGATTAAAAGCTCTTGATTCTAAATTATTGGCTTCAATACATCTACATGTTATATTAAGATATAATAATTATAAAGATATATATATATTATTATATATATATATATATATATATATATTTATATATATATATATATATATATATATATATATTATAGATATATATATAATATAATATATATATATAATATATAAAATATAGGTAAAATATAATATAGAAAATATAAGCAAAGTATAATGTATAAAATGTAGGTAAAATACAATACAGAAAGTATAAAATCATTTAATATAATATCAAACTATGGTAAATATAATATATGATGTAGTTTGATGCTGTTAGCTTAGTTTAAATATATGTATATTTAATAAATTCTATAAGGAAGGAATTGTTTTATAAATGTTTATTAATAAAATACATAATAGGATGAATGAGATTGTTACTTCCTTAGGAGATCAATATAACATGATTATAAAATTTAAAACCGAATCAAAGTAAGATCTTACGTTACATCTACCATTAAAAAGAAATTGAAGATATATGCATTTTTCATTCCTGAAAGAATTCATGGAGAATATGTGACTTTACTCTGAATATTTGAAGTTTATTGTTTAAAGTCTAATTTATATATATATATTATATATTATATATAATATATTTATATAACATATTTATATATTAAATGTATATATAAAGCTAGAATTAAAATATATATATATTATAAAAATATAATACAAAATGACTTGTTATTTATATATATAAGAGAAATATATATATATATGTAAAATAAAATATAAATATTATCATGTTACATCTCTCATAGAAATAAATGAAAAGAATAAATATGCATATTTTATTCATGAATGGAGAATAGTAATTTTTATATGTATTATTTGGAGTTTGTTATTAAAAGTCTATTAAATATATATTATATATTTATATATATATAACGTAATATATAGAATGTATTTTATATATTGAATTATATTATATATTGGTTATATTTATTTATAATTTTTATTATCCTAAAGACCAATATAGAAATTGATATAAAAAAACAAGAATCAGAAATATCTATTACATCTTAGAAATAATATATGCAGGAGAAAGAAATATGCATAATTTTTATTCATAAAGTGGAGAATACTTGTTTTAACTTTGAATATTTGAGGTTTATATTGAAAGTATATTCAGTTATATAAATATGTATGTTACATATAATATAATATACATAACATTATATATATACAGATATATATATATATATATATATTATATATAAAATATATATATATATATATATATATATATATATAATATATATATAATATATATATATATATATATATATATATATATATATATATATATATATATATATATATATATATATATATATATATATATATATATATATATATATAATATATATATATATGTAAATGTATATTTTAAGCTAGAAGTTTTAATATGGTAACGAACTGTTATTAATTTCCTTAAGAGATCAATATAATATCAACAAAAAAAATAAAACTAAATTATAAATAATATCTCATATTATATCTCCATGAGTAATAAATTGAAAGAGAAATATGTACATTTCATTCATGAAAGTGAGAAGAACTTGATTTTACTCTGCTATTTGAAGTTTATTTTTGAATGTCTATTAAATATATCAAATTTGTGTATATTATATATTACATAATATATGTATATATTATATTAAATATATATTATCAGCGAAAATGTTTAAAATATAATTTATTAATAAATATTGATAAAGGTAAGCGATTTTGTTATTTATTTAATTAAGAAACCATATAACTATAGACCAAAACTAAAAGCAAAACGTAATTAAATAATATCATGTTACATCTCCCACGAAAAATAAATAGCAGAAGAATATGATACTTTACTCTTATATATATATATATAATATATATATATTATATATATATATATATATTTATATATATATATATATTTATATATATATATATATATATATATATATATTAAATGTATTATATATATAATATAAGTATATATATATATATATATAATATATATATATATATATATATTATATATTTAGATATTGTAAATATTAAATGAATATTTTAAGCTAGAATTTTTTAAAAAAATTTATATTATAAAACATTACGAAGGTAAACTATGATATTAATTTCTATGATTTATGCATATTAAATTATATTTTCAGCGAAAATGTTTTTAAATAATAATTTATAAATAATTTAATGTATTATATAACGAGTTGTTATTATATCCATAATGACCAATATATCGTTGATATAAAAAGAAAAACCGAATTAGAAAATAATGTCTCATGTTACATTTCCCTTGAGAAATAAATTGCTGGAGAAGAAATATGCATACTTCATTCATGAAAGAGGAGAACATGTGATTTTACTCTGATTATTTGAAGTTTAGTGTTGAAAATCTATTAAATATATCAACATGTGTGTATATTATATATTACATAATAAATGTAACATATTATGAATATTAAATTATATTTTCAGCTTAAATGTTTTTAAAAATAATTTATTAATACAATATTCAATAAGTCAAAAGAGATTATAATTTCTTCATTAAGAGATCAATATACCATCAGTATAAGAGATAAAACAAAATTCATAAATAATATCTCATGTTACATATCCCCTGCGAAATAAGTTGCAGAAAAAGAAATATGCATACTTTATTCATAAAAGTGGAGAATACTTGATTTTATATTGAATATCTGAGGTTTATTTTTGAAAGAATATTAAATAATATCGATATATATGTCTATTATACATCATGACATATTATATATATATCTATATTAAATGTATATTTTATAGTAGAACTTTAAGTATGTATTAATAAAATATTTAATACGGTAAACGAGCTTGTTATTACTTTCCTAAGAGATTAATATAACATCAATATAAGAGATAAAACTAAATTCATAAATAATATCTCACGTTACATCTCCCCTGAGAAATAAATAGCAGGAAAAGAAATATGCATGCTTTCTTCATAAAAGTGGAGAATACTTGATTTTATATTGAATATCTGAGGTTTATTTTTGAAAGAATATTAAATAATATCGATATATGTGCCTATTATACATAATATAATGTACATGATATATATATAATATATATATATATATAAAATATTTAATACGGTAAACTATCTTGTTATTAATTTCCTAAGAGATCAATATAACATCAATATAAAATACAAAACTGAATTCATAAATAATATCTCATGTTACATCTCCCATGAGTAATAAATTGCAATAGAAGAAATATGCATACTTCATTCATGAAAGTGGAGAACAAGTGATTTTACTCTGACTATCTGAAGTTTATTGTTGAAAGTCTATTAAATATATCGACAAATGTGCTTGTAAATGCAGATTTACTCTCGGGATTAATGGAAGGTCTCAGCCAAATCTGATTCCCAGTAGCAAATGGGAATTATGTTACGCGGCAGATGTTCGAATTTTGAAAGCGGATGCGTAAATATACGAGAGATGGAGAGAGAAAGAGAATGATTTGGATAATATCCAAAACTGGGATTTGGTTTCATTCTACCCGAGTTATAGAATTTCGGCAGTTGTTTTCTATGGCATTTGATAAGCCATAGTATTACACAATCATTAGGATATAAACTCTATTTCACACAATACATTAGATTTTTTGTCAGTTGTGATGGAATAATTAAACCTGTTAATAATACGAATTATTAACAGGCTCACTTCCATTTACACCGAGATCGAAATAATTCGGTACTTCTCAGCTGCACCAAATTATCCGATCAGGATGGGGATGCAGTTATAATGGAGTAAGTTTCTTACTTACCTGACAGTACTTAAGGTAAAAGTAAATTTGCAAAATTTATTTATTTTAAATTTGAAAAATAGGCTTCAAATTGTAATATTATATACTGTTTACTTCGCTTATAGTGATAAGTTTGGAAATCTTGATTTTGATAACAATAACCGATTGATAAAAATAAACTATATGCAAAATTAGATAAATTTA
The DNA here is from genome assembly GCA_032207245.1 of Pardosa pseudoannulata. NCBI lineage: Eukaryota > Metazoa > Arthropoda > Arachnida > Araneae > Lycosidae > Pardosa > Pardosa pseudoannulata. The sequence continues at coordinate 92,578,624 of CM063506.1, forward strand.
CTACACCTTTAGTTCACACGTACTAATTTTCAAAATAAAATGAAAAAACTCACCTTATATTTATGTGCTGTATATTATGCTTTAAAACACAAGAATTGTTGACTGTCTGCAATTTCTTATTTACCTGAAAGTACTTAAGGTAACAGTAATTTTAAAAAATTAATTCATTTTTAATTTGAAAAATAGGCTTCAAATTGAAATATGATATACTGTTTACTCCGCTTATAGTGATTAGTTTGGGACACCGTGATTTTGATAACAATAACCGATTGATAACAATAAACGATATGCAAAATTAGATAAATTTACCCCACCTTCAATTCACACGTATTCAATTTCAAAATAAAATGAAAAAAACTCACCTTATATTTATCTGCTGTATATTATCCTTTAAAACAGAAGAATTGTTGACTGTCTGCAAATTTTTATTTCCCTGAAAGTACTTAAGGTGACAATAAATTTGCAAAATTAATTCATTTTAAGTTTGAAAAATGGGCTTAAAACTAAAATATGATATACTGTTTACTCCGGTTATAGTAATAATTTTGAGACCTCGTGATTTTGATAACAATAACCGATTGATAACGATAAGTGATATGCAAAATTATATAAATTTACCACACCTTTAGTTCACAAGTACTAAATTTCAAAATAAAATGAAAAACTCACCTTTTATTTATGTTCTGTATATTATCCTTTAAAACATAAGAAAAATATACATAATTGAAAATTTGATCAATTGTTGACTGTTTACAATTTTTTCTACGTCCATTGTTAAATTATTCTTAATCATAATGTTTTTCAAAGTCATCGGAGCGGGGTTGTATTCCACGCTTCAACACTTTCAATGCATTTCTCATTGGAGCACTTGTAGGAAGTGGCTCAATACCAAGAGATTCTTCATCTGACTCATCAGTTCCATCATTCATTTGTTTTTCTATGACAATCTGACAGACTTCAGATTCTGTTAAGGTGGAAGATACTGGAATGTTTTGATCTACTTCCGCCCATGACTCGAACTCTTTAGGGGTCATAACCCCTTCAGGCTGCTTCTGAATACATTGTAAATGTTCCTTTGCCAGTTCAAATGAGATTCGTAAACTGACCCTATTAACTGACGTAACGATCCCATAAAGCGATAATTTTAACATACAAATGAACAGAGAAAATCGGGACCAAGTGATTTCAATAACAATAAGCGATTGATCACATTAACCGCGATATATTTATGAGAAATTTCTTACAATTTTAAGGTAAAATCTTAAGGCAAGTCTTTATTTGCCGTATCGGTCACATTTAGCTCAATATAAAACTATGAGGAAAATAAAACTCCCACTCGGTTGACTGTCTGCAATTTCTTATTTACCTGAAAGTACTTAAGGTAACAGTAAATTTGCAAATTTAATTCATTTTAAGTTTGTAAAATAGGCTTAAAACTGAAATATGATATACTGTTTACTCCGCTTATAGTGACTAGTTTGGGACACCGTGATTTTGATAACAATAAACAATATGCAAAATTAGATAAATTTACCACACCTTCAATTCACACGTACTAATTTTCAAAATAAAATGAAAAAACTCACCTTATATTTATGTGCTGTATATTATGCTTTAAAACACAAGAATTGTTGACTGTCTGCAATTTCTTATTTACCTGAAAGTACATAAGGTTACAGTAATTTTGCAAAATTAATTCATTTTAAGTTTGAAAAATAGGCTTAAAATTGAAATATGATATACTGTTTACTCCGCTTATAGTGACTAGTTTGGGACACCGTGATTTTGATAACAATAAACAATATGCAAAATTAGATAAATTTACCCAATTAATTACACGTAATTTTCAAAATAAAATGAAAAAACTCACCTTATTTATGTGCTGTATTATATCCTTTAAAACACAAGAATTGTTGACTGTCTGCAATTTCTTATTTACCTGAAAGTACATAAGGTTACAGTAATTTTGCAAAATTAATTCATTTTAAGTTTGAAAAATAGGCTTAAAATTGAAATATGATATACTGTTTACTCCGCTTATAGTGATTAGTGTGGGACACCGTGATTTTGATAACAATGACCGATTGATAATCATAAACGATATGCAAAATTAGATAAATTTACCCTGTTTAATTTCACACTTCAATTTTCAAATAAAATGAAAAAATTCACCTTTATTTATGTCCTGTATATTATCCTTTAAAACAAGAATTGTTGACTGTCTGCAAATTCTTATTTACCTGAAAGTACATAAGGTTACAGTAATTTTGCAAAATTAATTCATTTTAGGTTTGATATTAAAATTGAATATGATATACTGTTTTACTCCGCATATGATTATTAACATTTTGATAACAATTTTGATAATCATAAACGATATGCAAAATATAAATTTATTATCACACGTATTCAATTTCATAAAATATTCCCTTTTATTTATGTCCGTTTATTACTTTATAACATAAGGCATATTGATTTGATCAATTTGTAGACTGTCTACAATCAAGATGGTTAAATTATTCGTAATCATAATGTTTTTTTAAAGTCATTGGTTCGGGGTTGTACTTCCCGTTTCAACACTTTCAATGCATTTCTCATTGGAGCACTTGTAGGAAGTGACTCAGTATCAAGAGATTACTTATCTCACTCATCAGTTCCATCATTTGTCTGTTTTCCCTATGACAATCTGACAGACTTCAGATTCTGTTAATGTGGAAGGTACTGGAATGTTTTGATCTACTTCCGCCCATGACTTGAACTCTTTATGGGCCATATCCATTTCAGGTGCCTTCTGAATACATTGGAAATATACCTTTGCCAGTTAAAATGAGGTTCGAAAACTGATAATATTAACAGACGTAAGGCCGAACGATGGCCGAATGGTTAGGGTGCTGGCCTTCGGAACCGGAGTTCGTGGGTTCGAAACCCACTTTGGCATGGATGTTCGTAGTCGTTTGGAATCGGCTTTAAGCAGTAGGTTCCGGTCTCATTAGTCCTCTTGTTGCAAAAAGTAGACCGTAGCATTCCAAAACCAATCTAATCCAATTAACAGATGTAACTATCATATATATCTATAATTTAACATACAGAGAATATCGGGACCAAGTGATTTTATAACAATAAGCGATTGATAATATTAACCGCGATCACGTTAATCGGGATCCACTGTATTACATTATACTTATGAGAAATGTCTTACAATTTTAAGGTAAAATCTTAAGGAGAGTCTTTATTTGACGTATCGGACACATTTAGCTCAATATAAATCTAACGGGAAAATAAAACTCCCATTCGCAGTCTTGCATTTTAAAAATTCTTTTAAAATATATAATTTTATATCATATGACCAAACAGCAAATTCTCCAGTATGCTATATTTTCATTTTTTGTTTTATGTCTAATATTTATCAGATGTACAAAGTATAGAATCCGTTTAATAGGACTCAAAGTGATTTAAAAATATTTAAAAAAGTAATTTAGTTTTTTTTCAGTGAAAAGTACAAACTCATGCCTATAGTTTCGAAGTGACTACAGGAAATCCAGTTGTATGTATGTATTGTAGATAATGAAATCATCCTAATAGTCATTAAAAAACGAAACTATTTTTAGGATTGATATAATAATAATACTATTAGTGCATTAAGGATAAATTACTTTAAACATTATTATATATTGGTTTTAACAGTGTTATAACTCCTCCTCTGTGTTAGTAAAGCAAACATCAGGTCCAATAGACCTCATTGAGCATATCCAACAATTATCTAGATAAATGAATGATTTCTAGATCCCATGCCTAAGATTTTGGGATGGATCAACATCCAAATGTATTTCATTTTACTTAATTTTCATGAAGTACTATTTTTTATTTTAAGACATTGAAGGTTAAATTTAATAGCATTTGGTTCGGTTTTGGTTTGGTTTTGGAGTGCTGCGATCTACGTTTTGCAACACGAGGGCTAATGAGACCGGGACCTACTGCTTAAAGCCGATTCCGAACGGCTCCGAACGTCCATGCCACAGTGGGATTCGAACCCACGAACTCCAGTTCCGAAGGCCAGCACTATAACCATTCGGCCTTCGTTCGCTAATAGCATTTGGTAAATAGAATTAGAAAGATCAAGTTTTAGTACATTTCGTTACTGGAACAGATTTCGCAAATATAGCCCTAAAGGTAGAGTGAAATTTCTTGTAACATTCAAAATTTGTTAAATATGTAAATATGTATTTACATGAGCACAGTTAAATGTAAATGCATATTTACATACAATATAAATTGGATGCGGATATATAGTATTAATTCCTTACTTTGAATTACAATAAATGTATGAGATATATGTATGAAGATATGTATGAGAAATTTCTTACAAATTTAAAGTAAAATCTTAAGGCGAATCTTTATTTGACATATTGGACTCATTTAGCTAAATATTCCCTAGGGTTGGTTTTCTAAAAATTCTTTTAAAAGACATAATTTTATATCATATGATAAAACAGCAAATTCTCTAGTATGCTATATTTCCATTTTTAGATTTACATCTAATGTTTATCAGATGTTTAAAGTTATGGAATCGGTATTATAAAACTCAGAGTGATTTAAAAATATTTAAAAAAAGAATTTAGTTTTATTCAGTGAAAAATACAAAATCGTGCCTATAGTTTCGAAGCGACTACAGAAAATACAGTTGTACGTATATATTGTAGAGAATGAAATCACCCATTGGTCATTGTAAAACGAAGCTATTTTTAGCATTGATATAATAATAATACTATTACTGCATTAAGGATAAATTACTTTAGACATTATTATATATTGGTTTTAACAATGTTATAACTCATCCCCTGTATTAGTAAAGCAAACATCAGGTCCAATAGACCTCATTGAGCATATCCAACAATTATCGAAATAAATGAATGATTTATAGATCCCATGCCTAAGATTTTGGGATGAATCAATATCCGAATGTATTTCATTTTACTTAATTTTCACGAAGTACTATTTTTGATTTTAAGACATTGAAGGTTAAATTTAATAGCATTTGGTAAATAGAATTAGAAAGATCAAGTTTTAGTACATTTCGTTATTGGAACAGATTTTGCAAATATAGCTCTAAAGGTACAGTGAAATTTCTTGTAATATTCAAAATTTGTTAAATATGTAAATATGTATTTAAATGCGCACAATTAAATGTAAATTCATATTTACATACAATATAAGTTGGATACCTACATATAGTATTAATTCCTTACATTGAATTACAATAAATGTATGAGATATATGTAGGAAGATATGTATGAGAAATTTCTTACAAATTTAAGGTAAATTCTTAAGGCGAATCTTTATTTGACATATCCGACTCATTTAGCTAAATATTCCCTAGGGTTGGCTTGCATTCTAAAAATTCTTTTAAAAGACATAATTTTATATCATATGATAAAACAGCAAATTCTCTAGTATGCTATATTTTCATTTTTAGATATACGTCTAAAGTTTATCAGATGTTCAAAGTTATGGAATAGGTATTATAGGACTCGGAGTCATTTAAAAATATTTAAAAAAGGAATTTAGTTTTATTCAGTGAAAAGTACAAAATCGTGCCTTTAGTTTCAAAGCGACTACAGAAAATACAGTTGTATTTATGTATTATAGAGAATGAAATCATCCAATAGGTCATTAAAAAACGAAACTATTTTAGCATTGATATAATAATAATACTATTAGTGCATAAAGGATAAATTAATTTAGACATAACTTTATATTGGTTACAAAAGTTGTTATAACTCATCCTCCTGAGTTAGTAAAGTGAATGCCAGGTCCAATAGACTTCATTGCAGCATTTCTAACAATTATCTAGATATCTGAATCATTTCTAGATTCCATGCCTAAGTTTTTGGGAAGGAACAACATCCGAATGTATTTCACTTAATTGTCACGAAGTGCTATTTTTGATTTTAAGATATCGAAGTTTAACTTTAATAGCATTTGGTAAATATAGTTATAAAGATCAAATTTTAGTACCTTTCATTACTTTAATATATTGTGCGAATATAGCCCTAAATTTTATGCTGGAGTGGAATTTATTGTAATATTCAAAATTTGTTAAATATATAAATATGTATTTACATGAGCACAGTTAAATGTAAATGCATATTTACATACAATATAAAATGGATACGAACATATAGTATTAATTCCTTACATTGAATTACAATAAATGTATGAGATATATGTATGAAGATATGTAGGAGAAATTTCTTACAAATTTAAGGTAAAATCTTAAGGCGAATCTTTATTTGAAATATCGGACTCATTTAGCTAAATATTCCCTAGGGTTGGCTAGCATTTTAAAAATTCTTTTAAAAGAAGTAATTTTATATCATATGATAAAACAGCAAATTCTCTAGTATGCTATATTTTCATTTTTAGGTTTATATCTAATTTTTATCAGATGTTCAAAGTTATGGAATCGGTATTATAGGACTCATAGTGATTTAAAAATATTTAAAAAAGTAATTTAATTTAATTCAGTGAAAAATACAAAACCGTGCCTATAGTTTCGAAGCGACTACAGGAAATCCAGTAGTATGTATATATTGTAGAGAATTAAATCCTCCAAAATGTCATTAAAAAACAAAGCTATTTTTAGCAATTATGTAACAATAATACTATTAGTGCGTCAATAATAAATTACTTTAGATATAACGTAATTATATATTGGTTTCAACAGTTGTTATTACTCATCATCCTGAGTTAGGAAAGCGGACTGCAGATTCAAAAGACCCCATTGAAGCAGTTCAAACAATTATGTAGATAAATGTATCATTACTAAATTACATGAGCAAGTTTTTGGGATATAAAAATATCCGAATGCATTTCATTTTATTTCCTTGACATAAAGTACTATTTTTGAGTCATCGATAATTAAAGTTAGCTTTATCGGCATTTGGTAAATATAGTTAGAAAGATCAAAATTTTATTACATTTCGTTAGTGTAACAGATTTTGCGAATATATCTCTAAACTTTATGCTACAATGAAATTTCTGGTATTACGCAAGATATTTGAAATATTTAAATCAAGATTTGTTAAATATATACATATGTATTTACATGAGCACAGTTATTTGTAAATACATATATACATGAAATATTAGTTGGATACACAAAGATAAAATTAATTTTCTACATTAAATTACGATAAATTAATTATATACAGTTTTTCGAAATTTAAAAATAGATGAATACACAATATGATCTTTTAATGAGATTCAGAAAATATTTAGTTTCAAATCTCTTTATATAATATAGAGTGATAGCTGTAATTTTAAAAATGATTATGATAATACAATGCTACATTGATACGTACAAATTACATTTTCAGCTATATACGAATAATACGTTTGAAATATTGTACCAGATTTATAGATTTAATATTTTTTATTTCACCTCTTTTGAAGTAGCTGTAATCCCTTTTTCTCTCTGTAAATCTCCACTATGTATTTGTGCGCTAATGTCCCCGTACGTAAAATATTAACGTCTACTACTAATGTATTTACAATATAGAAATGTTAAATGTACACTGCATACACTTCAAATGGATTAAAGGCTCATGATGATTTGTAACAATATTTACTACTTTACACGAAGCAGATCAGTTCTTTATCAGTTTTGTTATGTTTTTGTAAATTAATTTTAGCTGCTTTATAATATTCCAGAAATTATAATATTGCAAAATGAATCTTCATAATTTTCAGGCAGATTATTATAAAGTAGCTTCATGAGTGAAATGAATTTTCCACTTGTTAAAACAATAAAACACTCAGTAGGCTCATGTTCTTCCGCATTCTATACCCTAGTTTACCTATTCGATTGTCTTTTATAACATTTGTCAGACCTTTCCTTTCACTTTACTTCGACAGTAGAAAGCACTTCTTCCTAATACATTCCACAAAAAATATGATGAATTTTGTGTTCATCATCTCGATTTTACACGTTTAGTGAATTTGATTAATGGAAACTTTTTTAATACTAAGATTAGTTAAACGTTTAAAAGAAATCCAGTTTTTAACTATTATTTTTTCTAAAATAGTCTTTTCAGTTATGCTAAAAGATTTCAGTGAAGTCATAATTTTTAAATTTTTAAAGTATCTGTATTTTACTTTACTTAATTGTCATGAAGTGCTATTTTGGATTTTAAGATATTGAAGGTTAACTTTAATAGCATTTGGTAAATAGAGTTATAAAGATCAAATTTTAGTACATTTCTTTATTGGAACAGATTTTGCAAATATAGCTCTAATGCTACAGTGAAATTTCTTGTAATATTCAAAATTTGTTAAGTATGTAAATATGTATTTACATGAGAACAGTGAAATGTAAATGTATATTTAAATACAATATAAATTGGATGCGGTCATATAGTATTAATTCCTTGCATTGAATTACAATAAATGTATGAGATATATGTATGAGAAATTTCTTACAATTTTAAGGTAAAATCTTAAGGCGAATCTTTATTTGACATATCGGACTCATTTAGCTAAATATTCCCTAGGGTTGTATTTTAAAAATTCTTTTAAAAGACATAATTTTATATCGTATAATAAAACAGAAAATTCTCTAGTATGCTATATTTTCATGTTTAGATTTACATCTAATGCTTATCAGATGTTTAAAGTTATGGAATCGGTATTTTAGGACTCAAAGTCATTTAAAAGTATTTAAAAAAGGAATTTAGTTTTATTCAGTGAAAAGTACAAAATCGGGCCTTTAGTTTCGAAGGGACTACAGAAATTACAATTGTATCTATGCATTGTAGAGAATGAAATCATCCAAAAGTCATTACAAAACGAAGCTATTTTTAGCATTGATATAATAATAATACTATTAGTGCATTAAGGATAAATTACTTTAGACAAAACGTTATTATATATTGGTTACAACAGTTGTTATAACTCATCCCTCTGAGTTAGTAAAGTGAATGCCAGGTCCAATAGACCTCATTGCAGCATTTCCAACAATTATCTAGATAAATGAATCATTTCTAGATTCCATGCCTAAGTGGGATGGAACAACATCCGAATGTATTTTACTTTACTTAATTGTCATGAAGTGCTATTTTGGATTTTAAGATATTGAAGGTTAACTTTAATAGCATTTGGTAAATAGAGTTATAAAGATCAAATTTTAGTACATTTCATTACTTTAATATATTGTGCGAATATAGCCCTAAATTTTATGCTGGAGTGGAAATTTCTTGTAACATTCAAAATTTGTTAAATATGTAAATATGTATTTACATGAGCACAGTTAAATGTAAATGCATATTTACATACAATATAAATTGGATACGGACATATAGTATTAATTCCTTACATTGAATTACAATAAATGTATGAGATATATGTATGAAGATATGTAGGAGAAATTTCTTACAAATTTAAGGTAAAATCTTAAGGCGAATCTTTATTTGAAATATCGGACTCATTTAGCTAAATATTCCCTAGGGTTGGCTAGCACTTTAAAAATTCTTTTAAAAGAAGTAATTTTATATCATATGATAAAACAGCAAATTCTCTAGTATGCTATATTTACATTTTTAGGTTTATATCTAATTTTTATCAGATGTTCAAAGTTATGGAATAGGTATTATAGGACTCGGAGTCATTTAAAAATATTTAAAAAAGGAATTTAGTTTTATTCAGTGAGAAATACAAAATCGTGCCTATAGTTTCGAAGCGACTACATGAAATCCAGTTGAATGTATGTATTGTAGAGAATGAAATCCTCCAAAATGTCATTAAAAACGAAGTTTATTTTAACGATGATGTAATAATAATACTATTAGTGCATGAATGATAAAATTACTTTAGGTATAACGTAATTATATATTGGTTTCAACAGTTGTTATTACTCATCATCCTGAGTTAGGAAAGCGGACTGCAGATTCAAAAGACCCCATTGAAGCAGTTCAAACAATTATGTAGATAAATGTATCATTACTAAATTACATGAGCAAGTTTTTGGGATATAAAAATATCCGAATGCATTTCATTTTATTTCCTTGACATAAAGTACTATTTTTGAGTCATCGATAATTAAAGTTAGCTTTATCGGCATTTGGTAAATATAGTTAGAAAGATCAAAATTTTATTACATTTCGTTAGTGTAACAGATTTCGCGAATATATCTCTAAACTTTATGCTACAATGACATTTCTGGTATTACGCAAGATATTTGAAATATTTAAATCAAGATTCGTTAAATATATACATATGTATTTACATGAGCACAGTTATTTGTAAATACATATATACATGAAATATTAGTTGGATACACAAAGATAAAATTAATTTTCTACAATAAATTACAATAAATTAATTATATAGAGTTTTTCGAAACTTAAAAATAGATGAATAGACAATATGATCTTTTAATGAGATTCAGAAAATATTTAGTTTCAAATCTCTTTATATAATATAGAGTGATCGCTTTAATTTTAAAAATGATTATTATAATACGATGCTATATTGATACTTACAAATTATATTTTCAGCTATATACGAATAATACGTTTGAAATATTATACCAGATTTATAGATTTAATATTTTTTATTTCACCTCTTTTGAACTAGCTGTAATCAATTTTTGTCTATCTAAATCTCCACTATGAATTTGTGCGCTAAGGTCCCCGTACGTAAAGTATTAACGTCTACTACTAATTTAATTACAATATAGAAATCTTAAATGTACACTGCATATACTTCAAATGGATTAAGGTGTCACGATGATTTGTAACAATATTTATTACTTTACACGAAGCAGATCAGTTATTTATCAGTTTTGTTATGTTTTTGTAAATTAATTTTACCTGCTTTATAATATTCTAGAAATTATAATATTGCAAAATGACTCTTCATAATTTTCAGGCAGATTATTATAAAGTAGCTTCATGAGTGAAATGAATTTTCCACTTGTTAAAACAATAAAACTCTCAGTAGGCTCATGTTCTTCCGCATTCTATACCCTAGTTTACCTATTCGATTTTCTTTTATAGCATTTGTCAGACCTTTCCTTTCACTTTACTTCAACAGTGGGAAGCACTCCTTCCTAAAACATTCCCTAAAAATATGATGAATTTTGTGTTCATCATCTCGATTTTACACGTTTAGTGAATTTGATTAATGGAAACTTTTTTAATACTAAGATTAGTTAAACGTTTAAAAGAAATCCAGTTTTTAACTATTATGTTTTCTAAAATAGTCTTTTCAGTTATGCTAAAAAATTTCAGTGGAGTCATAATTTTTAAATCTTTAAAATATATGTAATTTTAATTTTTAAATATTAAGTTTTTAATAATTATAATATACTACTTTAGAATAGAAGTACGAACTATGTAAAATTTTTCTTTTAATCAGTTTGAAATTAAAGCGTTAACTTTTACTCTCGCATAAACTCTAAATAAAAAACTAAGGCACAATCCAAAAACACTCCATTCTTTCCCCCTTTTTCAAGCGTTTCATGTCATTATTCCAAGCATTATTTTCCTCGGTTAAAAGCAAACGATTAAATTTTTAATTTATCACATGATAACTAAGTGAAAGAAGCAATATTTCTAGCAATGTGACGTCATACCACGTAATTGTTTTAAACACAGTTTTCCTCGGTTAAAAGCAGGCGATTAAAAATTTTAATTTACTAAATAATACATAGGTGAAAATGATATTTTTCTATCATTATGACGTCATTCCTTTAAATATTTCATTTATTCATTTCTTATTTTATAATCGTCTGCGTATTATCAATTCGCTTTAATTTGGAAATTGAGATATAAAGTGATTCACATTCATTTCTATGTGACTCAAATTATAGCATTTTTATGTGAGAACTAATTTTAAATTTAATTCTTGGTTCATTTTTACTTTACAATGAAATATTTATCAACAATATTCTAACAACAAAAAGTACAAATTTCAGTGACTCTCATGGGCAAATAAAAAACTATCATTTTATATAGTTATCTTCATATTCATATATTTGACAATATGAATGTGTGTTTCTGTTTCATATTAAACTATGTGGTTTTCCATAAATTGCCTTAATTTTAGAAAACATTTATTACTACGAACAAAATTAGCACTTTTCCTGTCAAAACCTCTCCTCCCCATTCTATCACGTAATTTGGCAAGGTATATTAACTTTACTAATCAACGTACAGTAGTAATACAATTTAGGGTTAAACTTATATTTTACTATACAGTTTTGAGCAAATTTAATATAAGACACAAATTCGATGCAGATTTAATCGTTAGCATGTAAAAATATATTTTATTATTTTTATTTATAGATATTAAGAACAGTTTTCATTTTTATGTTTTTTTTTTAACAAATCTACCCGATATGTCATAGAGTAACTTCTTTGGACAGAAATCCTTGATACCGCCAAATGAACATATTCCACATTAATACATCTTGAATTCCCAGATTAAAATCCGACTGTGAGATCCAGGGATGTTATTTCGTCCATTCGTGTTCCGATATACCAATTAGTTCGAAAGATATTAACGAAAAACCAAACAAAATGGCATTTTAATTTTGCGACACGAGCTTTCCATTGTTGAGTTGGCGTCTAAATATGGCAGTGTTATTCATTGTTGGCATTAGTAACGCCAGATATTTGGTATACGGGAAACACAAAAACATATCTACGCTATTTAAATTCCAGTGTAAGTATATAAATATATGTTGGCATTTATATATATATATATATATATATATATATATATATATATATATATATATATATGTATATATATATATATATATATATATATATATATATATATATATATATATATATATATATATATATATATATATATATTATATATATATATATATATATATATATATATATATATATATATATATATATATATATATATATATATATATATATATATATATATATATATATATATATATATATATATATATATATATATATATATATATATATATATATATATATATATATATATATATATATATATATATATATATATATATATATATATATGTATATATATATGACTATTTTCTTATCTGCTAAACGCTAAACTCACTTTTGTCTATGAAATCACCTTTTTTTATTTTATTTTCTTGGCGAGATTTTTATTTTCATTAATTAAAAATTGCCATGTTCTATCAAATTTGTTTTTATTTCGCAGTTTCCATTTATTAAATAAAAACTAACATATGGTTATAGGTTTTGTTATCTAAAACTCAACTACACTAGAGAAAAAATTTGGCAAGTGATATACAGGAACAAATAAGTTTTCATTTTAGAAATGGCAATTATGAAATGTTGAGATATAATAGCCACTTTTGATTAAAGTTTAAAATGTGATTTCAAATAATATAATTGTTCTCGGTATTTTAGCCTTATATACTTATTTCGTTTTATCAATATTAGTTTATTATATTTCTTTCATTTTGAATTCAATTGCTCCATTTTTATTTATCCAATTTTAAGACTTCACTCTGTACTTCACCTATTCTTAAATAACTTTGGCAACTTTCGGTATATTTCTTTTAATTAAGTGTTATAAAAATTGAAATCATTTAAGTAACTTCATTCTTATGATAACACTTTCAAATAAAATAATTTTTCTCGGCTTTTGACCTTTGTTCATTTTATCAATATTTGGTGTTTTTCTTTCATTGTCAATTTAATTGCGCCATTTTTTTATCCAATTTTGAGACCACACTAACATCTATTCATAATTAGGCTTGGCAGAATTACTTAAAGAAGTCATTTCGGTCAATCGCGTTCAGATATTCTAATTATTTCGAAATATATTATTCTAAAACCAACAAAAACACCGTTTTAATTATGTAGTACAGTCATTTTAACTGTTGAGTTGGCGTGACAAATAATGACCATATTTTCATTGTTGTCATCGTTTTCGCCAGATATTTGGTATAATCGAATTGACATTAATGCAAAACAACTATCGCCTATCCTGCCAAACAGTTGTTTGTTTGGAAAATTTGAACTGCGGCATATTTTGGTATTTTTGTTAGTGATTTACTATATTCTTGAAGAATTTTTCAAGACCTTACCATTAAAATTCGAGTGTAAATAAATGCATTTATAAACATAAATACATTTGGATGCATTACTTCGCCCAATCTGCTAAATGCCTAAACTCTTTCCACCATTAAAATACCGTAATTACAATAAATTAAAAGTATATTAATTAATGTATGTACTGAGTGGTGCCATTTATTGCCTATAGTTACAACTATTTGTCATACGCAATAACTTTTTTTCTTTGAAATATCCCAGTATCAAAATCCTTTTATTTTTAATAGCTAAATTTTTTACTTTATCAAAATATGTAAATCTTGATTTTACTTTCTCATTTTTTTTAAGAAATTAGTATTTTTTCTATTATATGTTGGCGTGATTTTTATTTTCAATAATTACAAATTCGCCATGTTCTATCAAATTTGTTTTTATTTCACAATTGCCATTTTTTAAAGAAAAAGTTATCGTCATAAGTTTTTTTTTGTTTAAAATTTAATTTTTATGTATGTAAAACATTAGTACTAAGAGGCATCCAATCTCAGAAATAAATTATCCCATTCAGAAGAGTACATATATATTACTCTCCACGGCATTTTGAAATTTGACTCCTACATTAAAAAAAGTCGTGGAATTAGGAATTATTATGCAGAGGCTCACGGGTTACACAATTCACTTACTGGACATTCAGCTATTAAAAAGTGAGCAGTGTAAAGATTGAAGTGTGTTGAATGGAGAAGCATTCTGACAATGACGGTATCTTCTAGTTGTCCATTTGCGGGTATAATTGAGTTGATCGCTTGTTGTTCCAAAATTCCGGCTCCTTGAAGCATTTCATGTAGAGGTGCGTTCTGCATGTTGAAAATGTAGCTTGAAATCTGATGAATGTTGAAATGTCGAACTTTGTTGACGGTGATTTGAAATCGAAATCAGTTCCTTAACACGTTCGCTGCCACCGACGCACTGGCGCGTCAGAGCGGCACCTCCTGGTATGCCGACGACGCACTAATGCGGCGACGGACTTTGATAAGTTATATGCTCTGTGTTTAGTGTGGCTTTGGAAATTGAACGGCGAGGTTGTTTCGGCACGTTAGTGAAGCATTATTTTTTTAATTTTTTGTGGTTGGTTTTCAAAATTTTTGTTTGCATTATTTTTTTTTTTACTATATCGTTTATGTGTTATATATACTTTGCTACATTAATTTAATATTTAGAGTTGATAGAAAATAAAAATGGAAACCGATATCAAGGAATAAAGACAAATCAATAAAGACTTTTATTATTATTATTATTAATTCGTCAGAACTACAGCCAATCGATTCCTAGTGGTCGAAAACCCCCGGGTACCAATTTTCACTTGGTTTGGACGCATGAGAAAAAAGTTTGCCCGCACCGGGGTTCGAACCCGGCCCTATCTGTAGCGTCGAACTACGTGATCTTAGCGCGTCAAAACCGATGCCAATCGATTCCTCGTGACCAAAAACCCCAGATCCCCAAGTTTACTACAGTTTATTAATTCTGGGGCGATTTTCGACTTGACAACCATTCCTCGTATTATAGTATAGGATATTTAAGTTATCGTTTTTGATTTTACGAATAAAATAAATGAGTGCGCTTGTGTATGTACTACATGTCTCCTTAAATTATTGCAAATAAGCTTGGCACGATTATGATATAAAGCATGGCGAAATTACAGTCCACATTAAAATTTTTGAAAAATCCCCACCCCATAAAGATGCATACTTCCAGTCATCTAGAGATGACTGTGTTTTAAGTTTACTTCCACATTAGTTTTCAAGTGGAAATTTAAATTTAAATCTGAGGATGAATAGTGGCATCTGATGTCTTTCTAAAACGAAAACTCCTTTTGTTAAAATTATAAAACACTTTCATAGCAAACATTTTGCTCAAGGGTTATATTCCTCCAGCCATTCGTTTTGAGTTTCCCTTTCGACTGTAATCCTACGTGAAAGTTTATTTTTCTGTTGCTTCTAGAGTAGATAGCCCTTGATACGCGAATAGTTAATTTGCATAATGCATACGTTATTAATGTAAAGAAACTATTTTAAATCAAGATTACAAAAAAATTGCAAATCTACGCTTGGTGTCACCGGTATTTAGTGACGATATTATTAAACTAAAAATGCATGAACTCTTTACTTAATAAGATTTTCTATAATTAATTATTAATAATCAAAGAATTACAATTTTATAATCAAAGATTTCGATTTATGCTTTCAGTCATCAACAGATGACTGTGTTTTATGTTTATTTCCACGTTCATTTCAAAGTGAAAATTTAAATCTTAATCTAATGCTGAATAAGTGGCAATTGATGTCGAGCTAAAATGAAGATTATTTTTCTTAAATTATAAAACACTTTTTTCATTAGCAAACATTTTGCGCAAGGGTTATATTCCTCCTGCCATTCGTTTTGAGTTTCCCTTTCCGACTGTATACCTACCTAAAAGTTTCTTTTCCTGTTGCTTCTAGAGTAGATAGCTCTTGATATACGTATAATAATTGTTCCGAATGCATGCGTATTTAATGTACAGAAAATATTTCAAATCAATATTACAAAAAAAAATGCAAATGAATAATTAGCGTCGCCGGTATTTAGTGACACTATAATTAAACTAAAAATTGAGTAAACTCCTTACTGAATTATAAGTTTTTCTATAAGTAATTAATAATAATAAAATAATTATAATTTTTTAATTAAATATTTCAATGCATGCTTTTAGTCATCGAAAGATAGATGACTGTGTTTTATGTATATATTCACATTCATTTCCAAGTGGAAATTTAAATTTAAATCTAATGTTGAATAAGTAGCAATATATGGCTTGCTAAAATGAAGACTCTATTTGTTAAAATTATAAAACAGTTTCTCATTAACAAACATTTTGCGCAAGGGTTATACTTCTCCTGCCATTCGTTTTGAGTTTCCCTTTTTAAATTTGTGCACCTAAAAGTTTCTTTTCTTGTTGCTTCGAGAGTACATATCCCTTGACACACGTATAGTTAATGTGCATAATTCTTACGTAATTAATCTAAAGACACTATTTCAAATCAAGATTACAAACAAATTGCAAATAAATGCTTAGCGTCACCGGTATTTAGTGACACTATAATTAAACTAAATAATGCATGAATTTCTTGTTTAATTATAAGTTTTTCTATAAGTAATTATTAATAATAAAAGAATTAAAAATTTATAATTAAATATTTCAATTTCATGATTTTAGTCATCGAAAGATAGATCACGGTGTTTTATGTTCATTTCCACATTCATTTCCAAGTGGAAATTTAAATTTAAATCTAATGTTGAATAAGTAGCAATTGATGGTTTGCTAAAATGAGGACTCTTTTTGTAAAATTATTAAACACTTTTTTCATTAGCAAACATTTTGCGCAAGGGACAAAAAAGAGATTACAAAAAAATTACAAAAGACTTACATCAAGATTACAAAAAAATTGCAAATCAATGCTTAGCATCACCGGTATATAGTGACACTATAATTGAACTAAATAATGTATGAACTTCTTGTTTAATTATGTTTTTCTATAAGTAATTAATAATGATGAAAAAATTGCAATTTTATAATTATATCTGTGGTAAATATTTTCACTGTTAGTATCTTAGGAACCTAACAATTACTATATATAGATCGGTCATATATAAATCGGTATATCGCTCCCATTAACATTAGACATATAGAATGGACTGAGTTTCAGGCTAAGCTGATACGCCGCTAAATGTTCTAAGGTTTTTTTTAAAATTTATTATAATCGAAATAGATTTCTGTAAACCTATTAAACCCATAAGCTGCATGTCTACATGTCTCCATAAACCAAGGTTTTGTATCAATGACCAACATTACATGCTGGCTGTTCTTTAAAATTTTGTTTGTGACTATTAATATTTTGAAAAAATATTTGTTTGTAAAAAGCATGTGTGAGAAAATATGTGAAATCCAAAAACATAACAGGCAGAAAATTTAATACATCCGAAAAAAAACTATGAGTCATTATTAACTTTTCTAAGTTAATAATGACTTAGTAAAGTAATAATGACTTAGTTAATAATGACTTAGTGAATGATGTAAGTTTTTTTTTTCAAATTGGATCACTTTTAGTAACTTTCTACAACTAATCATTTTTTGAACCTTTTTTAGGAGAGTGTACATTATAAGTTACTTTCATTTAAAATTTAGTCCAAGTTTTTATAATTTCACTAAAAAGTTAGTAATTTTTAGGTTTAAATATTTTTTGATACTTCATGCGTAACAAACAAAATTGCAGTTTTTTTTTCAGTGAATAGAATATATCACTTTAATTTTTATTTTTTACTATTAGTCATACTTGAAATAAATGCTCTTGATAAATTTATTGTTATGTTTGTATAAGCTAAATCTATCTAATCTCCATCTGAAATAATATTTTCGTACTTTATATTTCAGTTTCTTCAAAGAGAAAACATAGTATTAATAATCGGTTATTTTTTACATTTTTTGTATTTATTATTGTTATGGATTTTTGTATTTATTATTATTATCTATTATGGATTATTTTTATAAAGTTAAGGACATAAAAGATGGATTTTTACAACTCGTAAAAAATAAACTTTCCAGGTTTTACTTAGAAAAACACTGACTGAACTTACTTTTAAAGTGGGAGGGGATGCCTATTTAAATTTTAAAATATTTAAGTTGTTGCACAGAATGACACAGACTATTCCAAAACAATTAGTTTTATATACAATTATAAACTTCAATACCAGACAAAAGAAGTGTTTATTTGATTTTTTCTCTAAATAAGAAATTCTTGTCTATGATATACATTTTTGCAAAGACCCCTTTAAAACCTAGTATTTATTTCCACATATTATTATTCAAAAGTGATTCTTATCAAATAGAAAAATATACATTCAGCTTATGAAAAAAGGGTACACAATCTAATAAAAAATGTACAATTATAAGAGTTTTCCACTCGTTTTATACATCTATAGATTTACCTTTTTTTGTTACCTTTTGTTATTTTGAATTTCCTTTTAGTCAGTATTTCACATGATGGATGAGACTTCTGTCTAATATTAAATTATTTTTTAAGGTTTATTTAATATCACGATATGCTAATCTATTCTTTTCTATTCTCCTGATTCAGTAATATAGAATAATGCAGGAATTAATTGCATTTAGAATATTTTTTTACATCCATGTCAAAATCTAATTATTTCATGCTTTGTTGACTTATTAGGAGTCTTTTCATGCTATGATGAGCAATCGTTATTTCTCTTTCGTGTGAAAATGTTTACACGAATATAATCGAGAATAACAAATGTTAATTTGTGAAAGTATGTTGCAGGTATTATTTTATTTTTATGTAATACTTTTCTCCACAAAATGATAAATGTACGAAATCACTCCTTTTTCTGTTATTGACTAATCATTTATGTTCTAGCAATCCGTTACGATGTGAGAGGTGTGACTTAGTTAATTAATATATTAAGTACGAAAAAAAATAACATATATTTTTGCTTACAAAATCTTAACTGTTTATTTTAACTAACATAAAATGCATTGAGGCATAACAGCCTACGACAGAAAATACTTTCTAAAGGCAACAAAGAAAACAGTTCTCCCTGTTGAATCTCTAGCTCCAATCTGTCTCTTTTGTCATTTCTTTCCCCTGATAAAAACCTCTGTCTAATTGCATCGTACCTTCCCCTCTTGTACTTATGCTGCCGGATCTTTCACCAGTGAGACAATCTTTTAGCCACCTCACTAACGTGGGAAGTCATCTTCCTTCTGATCTTCCCAAACCAAGCTTTTGATACGCCAAAAGTTAAGTTCATACCAATTGTCTGAAAATTAATGGATTAGTAATAGCTTTACATTAGCCAAATGATAACTGATGGATGTTAATTGATATTGTTAATTCAGGTAACAAAGAAAACAGTTCTCCCTGTTAAATCTCCAGCTCCAATCTGTCTCTTTTGTCATTTCTTTCCCCTGATAAAAACCTCTGTCTAATTGCATCGTGCCTTCCCCTCTTGTACTTATGTCTGCCGGATCTTTCACCAGTGACACAATCTTTTAGCCACCTCACTAACGTGGGAACTCATCTTCTTTCTGATCTTCTCAGACCAAGCTTTTGATACGCCGAAATTTGTTATATTTCCAAAAGTTATGTTCATACCAACTGTCTGAAAATTAATTTATTAGTAATGACTTTACATTAGCTAAATGATAATTGATATATGTTAACTGATGTTGTTAATTCAGGCAACAAAGAAAACAGTTCTCCTGTTAAATCTCTAGGTATAAACTGTCTCCTCCGTCATTTCTTTCCCATAAAAAACTTCTGTCTGATTGCATCTCACCTTCCACTTCTTATACTGGTATCAACCGGGTCTTTCGCCCGTGAGACAATCTCCTAGGCACCTCACTAACGTAGGAACTCATCTTCTTTCTGATCTTGTCAGACCAAGCTTTTGATACGCCGAAATTTGTTATATTTCCAAAAGTTATGTTCATACCAACTGTCTAAAAATTAATGGATTAGTAATGACTTTACATTAGCCAAATGATAATTGATATATGTTAACTGATGTTATTAATTCAGGCAACAAAGAAAACAGTTCTCCATGTTGAACCTCCAGGTACAAACTGTCTCCTCCGTCATTTCATTCCCATAAAAAAAACCTCTGTCTGATTGCATCTCACCTTCCACTTCTTATACTTATATCAACCAGGTCTTTCGCTAGTAAGACAATCTCCTAGCCACCTACTAACGTGGTAAATCTTCTTTCTTCTGATCTTCCCCTACCATGCTTTTGATACTCCGAAAGTTGATATAAATTTCCAAAAGTTACGTTCATATCGATTGGCCGAAAATCATCAGAGATCTTAACGGATTAGTAATGGCTTTACATTCTCCCAAATATTAATTGATGGGTAACCTACTATCTGTTTTCAGGTGTCTTTCTCTTGTCACTTATCTTTACAATAAATAATAATAAGTTAATGAATAATAAGTTATAAATTATCCTGGTTCTGCATAAAATTATAGTTGTTAAAATTAATTTAAGGGTGCACGGTACCTGAAATATATTAAATATATCCGAATTCTTTAAATCATTGTTCTAATCTTTCAATGCATAATTAGGTATATGTGTAATCAATTTTTCAAGAATATTTTATTCTTTAGTATGATCCAAAAAAAGGGACTTTCTTTAATGGGAAATTGTACCTTTCGAGACTTAACAACTTAAACATAACACATTTTATTCCAATCACCTAGAAATACTTTGTTCATTTTACTATGATTTAGTCTTAGTTTGTAATAACACATCGAGTTTAAAACACTTTTTAGTTATTTCATTTTAGGAAAATTTTTTTAAATGATATAGAAATTATATTCTAAACAAAAGAATGACATTCATACTATGAAGATAACTTATGAAAAATGCATATTAGATATTAAAATAATTATTATGTAAATCTAAAAATTTTTAAGTATGTGATATTTAAAAATTTAAAAAATCTAATATCTGGTAATAATTTGAAAATTAAAAAATAGCCTTTATCATATGGTAAAAGAAAATAGATATTACTCATATTAATATGATCAAAATTTAAAAAAAGGTAATTAATTTAAATTCTTTAAAAATTTAATTTCTAAAAATTAAAAATTTTAAAAATAATATCTTGTGTTAGCGGATTACTACTTCTCCGGTCGATAGACATATTTCACAAATTTAAAAAATTGCTTTATTGTAAAAAAATAATTTTAATTTATAAAATTAGAATCTTATTAAAGATAGTATATATTATATATTCTAAATTGTATATATTGTACATAGTATATATTCTAAATTGAGCAATTGTTTCAGTCTGAAAGTACTATGTACCCTTGAATGCACACAGTAACATTAATGTAAGATAAAATATGTATGTTATAAATTAAAGATGTAGCATATTACTTATGTAAAATGTTTCTATAAAGTGCTTCTAATAATTCTATAAAGTGCAGAATATTTTAATCAATGTTGGATAGAAAATAGGCTATTGTATTAAGTACTTTTCAGCTCGAAATTATTATGTACCCTTAAATGAGCAAATAACTTATCATGATGTGAAATAAAATTTAAGCATTATAAATTAAATATATAGCATATTGCTTATTATAAATAGAGCAGAGCATTTTAATTAATTATGAATAGATAAAAAGGTACTATAATAAGTATATTTTAGCTCGGAATTACTATGGATAAAATACATTTCAGGTTGGTTTAAAGAAATAAAACTATTATAAATTAAACAATTAGGATATTATTTATTCCATATAGTACAGAATTTTTTTAATTAGTATTGGATAAAAAATAAGCTGTTATGGTAAGTATTTTGAGTTCGGAAATATTATGTACCGTTAAATGGACACAAAACTTTTTATGATATAAAATAAGAATATAGGTTATAAATTAAACAATTAGGATATTATTCATTCCATATAGTACAGAATTCTTTAATTAATATCGGATAAAAAATAGGCTATTATAGGAAGAATTTTGAGCTCAGAAATATTATGTACCGTTACATGGAATCAAAAATTTTTAAGATATAAAATGAAAATAAAGGTTATAAATTAAAGATTTAGGATATTATTTATTCCATATAGTACGGAATTCTTTAATATAGGATAAAAAAAAAAGGTATTATGGTATGTATTTTGAGATCGGAAATATTATGTACCTTTAAAATGACACAAAGACATTTTTGATATAAAATAAAAATATAGGTTATAAGTTAGACATTTAGGATATTATTTATTCCATATAGTACAGAATTCTTTGATTAATATAGGATAAAATATAGGCTATTATAGTAAGTATTTTGAGTTCAGAAATATTATGTACCGTTACATGGACACAAAATTTTTATGATATAAAATGAAAATATAGGTTATAAATTAAAGATTTAGGATATTATTTATTCCGTATAGTACAGAATTCTTTAATTAATATCAGATAAAAAATATGCTATTATAGTAAGTATTTTGAGCTCAGAAATATTTTGTACCGTTAAATGGACACAAAAACTTTTTTGACATAAAATAAAAATACAGGTTATAAATTAGACATTTAGGACATTATTTATTCCATATAGTACAGAATCCTTTAATTAATATCGGATATAAAATAGGCTATTGTAGTAAAAATTTTAGCTCGAAAATATTATGTACATTTGAATAGACACAAAAATTTTTAAGATGTAAAGTAAAAATATAGGTTAGAAATTAAAGATATAACATATTACTTATTCTAAACCTATGAAAACTTTAAAATTATTATGGAAGAATAAATAGAATGCTGTAATACGTATATTTCAGTTCGAAAAGAGATATGTATCCTTTAATAGACACTGTAACTATAATGTGCCGAACGCTGGCCGATTGGTTAGGGCGCTGATCGTCGGTACCGGAGTTCGTGGGTTCGAATCCCACTTTGGCATGGATGTTCGTAGCCGTTCGGAATCGGCTTTAAGCAGTAGGTCCCGGTCTCATTAGCCCTCGTGTGCAAAACAGTAAACCGTAGCGCTCCAAACCAAACCAAACCAAACGTAACTATAATGCACTAAAATAAAATATATTTGTCATAAATTATAGATGTAGAGTTTTATTTGTTCTAAAAATTATGGAGCTTTTTAATTAATACTGAAAAAAAGACTATTATAAGTATTTATCAGTTCGAAAAGATCTATGTACCTTTAAGGGAACATAGCATATTCCAAAACTAAAAGTTTTTAATATGACGGTATGTATCCTAATTATCTAAACTGAATAGTTCTGCTTATTTCAGAAAGGCGTTAAAAACACTCAAACGTTTTCAAATATTGCGTTTTTTAACCTTTTAAAGTAAATTTTTTAAATTAAAATAGGGAATATTAGTTAGACAAAAATATTAAAGCATTATTGAAAAGATAAATTTTTGAGCTTGTGTATCAAAACCCAATTTATGTATATAATTATCACGTTTTTCATTCTGTAAACGAAATCTGTAAAGGTAATCAATATTTCGAAAGCTAAACATTTAAATAAATATCCTTTATTGCACTGTAATTAGACCTATACTTAACTAATAATTAGATTCATTTATAATAAGATTTTTTCAGTTTAACTATCTAAAAGTGATTTTAAAAAGGTGCAAGTAAGAAGATATGCATATTCTTAATATATTTCTAAATATAAGAATATTAATATTATAAAGTTAAACCCTTCGAGGAAAAGTTTTACTCTATACATTGCAAATCCTTTTTATTTTATAATAGACAAAATCAGACATCGTAATGAAGCTTTTCATTTTTAAAAGCATTATTTAACTTTAAATTAATTTCACATGTTCATTTTACTTTGTATTCCATGCAATAAAATATCAAAGATTTTTGTAATTACAATACAAGTAAAAAATTTTATAATTTTCTATAATATATAGATTACATTTTTGTATGGTATAGGTAATAAATTTTTATTCTGTATTTTTTATATATGAATGTACAGGAATGGTGTAAATTTTATTCTTTCTAGCTGAATTTCCAGTAAAAATATTAAATTTACTTCCTCTCTAAATATAACATAAATAAAATGTTTTTGTAAATAGATACTATTCTTTATTCGAAGTAGGTTTTATTTATCTATTTTGCATTTTTTACACGACTTAATTATTGTCGTACTTTAATAACCATAAATCTTAAAGATCATATGTCAATTAAAGAGAAATCTCTGAGCGTTCTGAAAAAAAAATGATGACAGAAAAAATATTAGGTGATAAAATTTCCCTGCAAAAGCATGCATCAATAGTTCTGTTTTTTGGTTGTTCTTTTTGTTTAATTTGTTACTTCTTTTTTGTCAGTAGTTCAAATGATATATGACACTTTTGACTATTAAATTATTTTAACGATATATTTTTATCTCACGGTGAGACCAGCGCTTCTATTTTTAAAAGATTCGTTAATATGGAAACAGTTTAGAAAATAATTATATTAAATACAGTTCTACAACCGTGTAAAAATCTAATTCTTTCATGCTTTGTTGGTTTATAACGAGTCTTTTTTTTTTTGGTATGATACGTAGCCGTTCTCTGTTTCTTTGGGAAAATTTATGTATGAAAAAAAGGTGAGGAATTAGTAGATCGTAAAAAATAATGGGTTTTATATGTGTATCTGTTTTATTATATTTGTAATTATATCTTAAAATAAACATAAATCTTTTCTTATCTAAGAAGTAAAAGAACCTTTCAAATGTTAGTCTATTATCCCCAAATATAGAAAATTATTTATTTTTCTCAAACATCAAGCTATGAGAATGTTTCATGTCCATATCATATTTTTCTGTAGAATTTTTATGTAATTTCATTAAAATTTGTGTATTTATAATTGTACATAGCTTATTGTCAGTACTTGAAACGCTATATGAAACTTCTGGATATTATCCCATCAACATATAGGACCTCTCAATGACTACTATTTTTTTTATCGAACACTACTTGTTATGACCTGCACCTAATCAGTGTATGACCACATGATCATCTGTTTTTTTGGAATCTTGTAAGTAAATGTACAGGCCATAAATACTAATCGTTATTTAAAATATATATTTCTAATATCTCTCGTGTCTAATAACATTCGTCGCTTATGTGAACATTAAGCTTTGTTAGAAGTGTTTGATTTATTCCCCATGATGAGTGCTAAACTTAAAAATATAGTGCTAAAAAATAGTGCTAAAATTAAAAAAATAGCTCGAACGATCTAGTTCTATTCTATCTAGTTATGTTCTATTTAGTGAAGTATTTAGTTTAGTGATCAATTATAATTGAAATAATTATCAAATGAAGGTTTAAATCTGTAGGATATTATCGCAGCAACATACCTGACCTCTCAACATGTACGATTTTCTTCCGAAAACTGCATGTTATGACCTTCACCTTATCAGTGTATGACCACATTATCACCTGCTTCTCTAGAATCTAATAACTAAATGTAGATTCCAGAAATATTAATCTTTATTAAAAATATATATCTCTGATCTGCCTCTTGTCTGATAACATTCGTCGCTTATGTTAACATTAAAATTTGTTAGAAGTTGACGCGAATATAGCAAGATTAATAAAAGAAGGCGTCTCAGAAAACTACAGGTGCAGGCATGATAGACAAAATTCCTGTATCCATAAAAGGATCAGTACTACAGTTTCTATAAAATATAACGTTTATTTACATATTATTTACAGTTACTGACATGATGGGTTTGAGTCCTACCGAACTCCCATTTCCGAATGCTGAAATAGGCGCGTTACATTCTCTGACGTAAACAGGGAAGCGCGCCATCTATGGGAATATATGAACTTTCGCAACAGAAGTGTTTGACTTTTGCCTCATGATGAGTGCTAAACACTTTTTCTATTTAGGTAAAAAATAGATCGAACTAGTTCATAATGTTCTATTTAGTGAAGTTATTTAGTTTTGGTCAATTATAGATTAAATAATTATCAAACGGAGGTTTAAACCCGTTGTCCAAATACTGAATAAGAAAATTATGAAGATTATTAATACCTCACATAAACACAATGAGGTCTAAAACGAATATTAAATTAGAAATACAGATTAAAACTATATCTCTGTTTAATAACTTTGTTTTAAACATGCAGTAATAACGTGCCAGAAAATATTTATCTCTGATATTCTTTGTGTTACATAACATTCGTCACTTATGTTAACATTAAGATTTGTTAAAAGTGTTTGACTTTTCCCCCATGATAAGTGCTAAACGTTTTTACAATTTAAGTAAAAAATAAATAGCTTGAACTAGTTCATAATGTTCTATTGAAGGAAGTTATTTAGTTTTGTGATCAATTAGATATTGAATAATTATCAGACGAACGTTTAAACCTGTAGGATATTATCACACCAACATACACGAGCTCTCAGTGTGTACAATGTTCTTCTGAACACTACTTGTTATGATCTGCACCTTATCATTTTATGCCCACATGATCACCTGCTTCTCTGGAATCTAGTAACTAAATGTACAGGCCAGAAATATTAACTTGTATTGAAAATATTTATCTCTGATATGCCTCGTGTCTGATAGCATCCATCTTTTATGTTAGCATTAAGATTTGTTAGAAGTGTTTTACTTTTTTCCCATGAGGAGTTCTAAACGTCTTTTTTCTATTTAGACAAAGAAATAGCTTGAACCAGTTCATTATGTTCTATTTAGTGAAGTTATTTAATTTTGTGTTCAATTATAGATTAAATACTTATCAAACAGAAGATTAAACCTGTAGGGTAAATACTGAATAAGAAAAATATGTGGTCATCAATACCTCACATGAATGCAATGAGGTTAAAAAAGAAAAGTAAATGAGAAATACATATTGTTGATTGCATGTTGTATATCTAACCTATCTGCCCAACAGCTATCTGCACTCAAATAGTTGTTATTTGTTCCTCTTTTAGATTGAATTTTCATTTATTGCTCTATTCCAGCACAAAGATCTTATATTCTCGGGTATCCTAAAAGTAATTTCGAAATAAAACGAGAGTTCTTCCTGTTCTAAAACTGTCCAGGTTTAGGAAATTGGAATAAAATCAATTGGAAGGGCATAATATTGAATTGGCATTCCACAGACTGAATCTTCAATAGAAATTTAAATGAAAATAAAATTTGAAGGGTGGTATTAAACTCTACACTAAATCGATAACCATGTAAACCTGATAATTCAAATTTTAAAGAAAGCAGGGAATTTTTAAAATTATTTTACCATTTTTTTACCAATCTTCTTGAAAATTTAAGACGTTATCAGAAATTAATTTGTATTAAAGTGTTTATAATTCGTAAATATAATTCTAATAATTTTGTAGTTTTTAATTATTAATAGTATCAAAAGATTTTATGTCCTATTTCCCAATTCATTGTTACTGAAACATGAAAGTTTCAGTATGATGAATGTCTAATGCATGATTCAAAGTATTAACGTCATTCAGAAGAACTGAAATATAATACATATATTTAAATAAATCCTAATAAATTTATATCCACAGTTTTGTAAAAGAAAATAACTGAACAAAACATATTTAATCCATTTGCTGCCTATACTAAAGTTATAATCTAAATATTGCACAGAAACTGGAATT
Organism: Pardosa pseudoannulata; assembly: GCA_032207245.1. Taxonomy (NCBI): domain Eukaryota; kingdom Metazoa; phylum Arthropoda; class Arachnida; order Araneae; family Lycosidae; genus Pardosa; species Pardosa pseudoannulata. Next base: position 92,606,899 of record CM063506.1, read on the forward strand.
TACACGTATTTTGCTCCCCCAACTAATAAATCCTTCAAAATTATTATACCTTTTTTTGGATAAATCTGTTAAAAAATTAAATACGTTATCAGAAATTTATTTGTATGAAAGTGTTTATAAGTAATAATTATAAATCTGATAATTTTAAAGTTTTAAATTATTAAGAGTATCAAAAAGTTTTCAACAGTTTTAAAAATATTTCATGTGCATATTTTTAAGTATAATAGGGTTATTTTTATTTAAAATTTACTTCTTAAGCCATAGAAAGAAGAATAGTAATTATAAGAATTTTTTTACTGGAAATATATTTACGAAAAATATTAATGTT
>CM063506.1:92612226-92664726 GCA_032207245.1 Pardosa pseudoannulata
TGTTACGTGAAAGAAATATTTTAAGAAATTGCTGAAGAATAACCTTTGGAAATGAAACATTTTGTAAATTAAGTGCATATGTAGAATAATGTTTTAATAATTTATGAAATATACATTTATATAAAGGCAATTTGGCGAACTTTATGTATTATTTTATAAATAATAAATTCTACTACTCAATAATTTTCACTATTTAAATATAACAGTTAATAATGTTTAGTATAATTCCTCCTTACTTAAACTTAAAACTTAAATTAAAAACTTAAATTAATAAGATGTTAGAAGAAAAAAAATAAAAGAATTTTTTTATAGCTTAATGCTATAAACTTGTAAAGTTTATAGCATTAAGAAAAGGGAAAATTACCTTTACAAGGTAATTTTCCCTGTGAAGTAATTGTTGATATATGTAGTTTTCCTAAAGTATACTGAAGTTTTTTAAAATAAAATCATCTTATCAGTTTGACATTCTTTCCAAATAAAAGAACATTAAATATAGACAGCTGCTCGAAGTAAAACAATAACAACTTCCCCACTCCCAACAAAAAATATAAATAAAGCATCATGTTATTGATATTTCCTAAGCTTTTTTAAACGAAGACGAACAAAAAAAATCCTAAAAATTTAACAAAGTCCATCCAATAACTCCATTATTTATCTAGCGAACGTAACTGACGCAGGCGGTAATATATTATAGATGTGTTATTGATATTGCTTTAGACATCGTTTTGGTGTGTCACTGAAGTAAGAAATTTGAAGTGAATTGGAAAATATTGAACATTCTAGGTGAGAAATGTGTGTAGAAGAATGTCAAGTAATATATAAAAATAATGAATTAATTTTTTTATAAATATGTCTCTATAACATCTGTAACATCCATGATAGATTAGATCATTTTTTTATACCGTGACCTAACATATTTTCTTCGAAAACATTTGTCTTAAGTGTGTCCAAGCAGAATAATAATTCTATTATTCTGCCTATATCTTTCCACACATAACACCATATATATATATATATATATATATATATATATATATATATATATATATATATATATATATATATATATATATATATATATATATATATATATATATATATATATATATATATATATATATATATATATATACATATATATATATATATATATATATATATATATATATATATATATATATATATATATATATATATATATATATATATATATATATATATATATATATATATATATATATATATATATATATATATATATATATATATAGTACTGAGTATTTAACTGAAAACTAAAAATATTTTGTAAAGCTCATACTCTTTTTAAAAATGTTTTCAAACTGTGGGTTAAGCCTCTTATTCCTTCCAAAAATTCGGGAAAAAACCTCGTGGCATTGAGATGAAAATTCGAGAAAGTTGAGTGTTTTGTAAAAGCTTTTAGAAAACATAATGCATTTTTAATTGCACGTTTTGAAAGAGAAGGTAGTGAAAATTATAACAATGCAATAACGAACATTATCAAAGAATTACGAAACTGAATAGGATAATATAAAAACCTCTTTCGCAAAAATATTTCAATTTGTCGATTAAAATTTAGCTAAAATTTTATCTCTCCAGAATATTTTGTGCATGTCGTGAATTGATGAATCGCTTGAAACTGCTTTTTAAAAATAAAATAAATAGTGCTCTGTAGGTTTAATTAATATAATTAATTAAAATCCCGAGTAAATTTAAAGTCGTCTAGTGTGGAAGGTGCAACAACTGTAGACGAATTTCCGAGGCATACAAAGAAACGCAGTAATTTATTATATTGATGTAAGTATAGCTGTAGGTAGTAACTGTGTAGGTTATACTGATGTAAGGATAGCTGTAGCCAAGGTAGGGGAAAGCCCTACCTTAGAAAGTAATACTACGCCGAAGAGCCTAATAATAGTTTTATGCAGAAAGGCTTCACTTCTTATCAGTTTTGAGTTTAAAATTGGCTTTAGAGGTAAAATTGGCTTTAAGGTAGAGGATATCAGAATTTGAGTACCTTTAAGTGTAGAGTTTAATTTCTTTTCGTACTTATCATTTCAGGCAAGGGATCCAACTTGAAATTTCGAAGTCTGTTGTCCATGGATACAGATTCACTCCCCATGGCTATAACAAATAGTTACGTAGAATAAAATTAAGTCTACACATTGTCTGAGATATGGTACCATGAAGGAAGATGTAGATATAATACATGTGTCCAATCTGAAATGGCCGGAAATTCCTGTATGAACTAAAGCATGATTTAATGGTAAAGATCACATTAGTTGCCAGACTTGGAAGTCAACTCATTACACTACTAATTTTAAAATAGAAAATGATTAGTTAAGGAAACATAGTAGCTTTTCAGTTGAAAAGTCTATGTTATATTAGTCAATTTTTGATACATTAGAAAAAAATTCTTTGTTGATATATATATATATATATATATATATATATATATATGAAATTATAGCGCCTATTATTTTTACTTGTCCAGGCTACTGGGCAAGGAGGAGTCTAACCAGCTAGCAGTAATAAAGTACGATGCAGTCCAGCCACATTGAAGAGAACGATACACAAATCCAAGTCTATTTGAACTTTCTAAGTCTATTTGAACGCAAGGGACAAGAAAATTAGTCAGCGAATTAAACTGTTAAGATCAGGAGAAAAGCTAAGTCATTTGCCGGCGACATTTGAAAAACGTGTTGAATGGACAGAAAATTTACATCTGTAGGACAGAAAGCTTTGGGAAATGTATTGATAGAATTTTAAGTCGAAGTCACTCCTTTGATTAAGACATTTTGATGCTGGGAAAAAGATTTTAAGGAATTATAATGGGACAAAAGAAGGTCTTTAAGGAAATACTAAACTTAAATAGTTTTGATATATTATATATATATATGTAATAAGACATAATTCTTAATGGGTGGTTGCAGTCATAGCCCATAAAACTGACGCCGTTTTAATTAAAGACCTTTATTAAGATAACGTTGGGACACGGTTTCCCACTTCATCAGACGGACAGGGAAAACTCAAGAATCAGCTAAAATGAAGTTATATGTATAAGACTCTTAGCACCTGGGTCAACTTCTGTGGGAAAATATCTAGAAAAATCTCCCTCATACAGCATGCATCTCCTTTTTGTATTTAAATTTCCTAAATTGTCCTCTAGGGCAATGTACAGTTATAATTGGTGAGACCCCTCCTCTGAGGGCGTAAACTGCAGCTCTAGTGGTCAAATTAGGTTAGTGGTTAAAAAGGGGAATGCAGAAAGACGAGGGAATTTCTAGCCATTGACTTCTGACCCCTGAGACCCCTGAGAATTTTCCTAAAATCGGTCAATATTTCAGATTTCATATCCCAGAACTAAAGTCTTTCTTACACTTACGTAATCAGATTAAAAATGAAGATCATTTATGTCGTTGTCTGCATTTTTCCGACCATTACTGCATTTTAAAGGACATTGGTAACCAGCTATTTACAACTGTATATCTTGGGTGACAAGATGTCGACCGTGGTCGACTGGTTGACCGCAAAAATATTTTAGGTAGTCCGTTCGACCATGCAGATAATGGCCTCGGATATTAACAATTTAATTTATGACTTATAACATAGAATTAATGAATTATTGAAAATAAACACTTACTACAATTTACGCTTTAAAACCTAAAAGAAACTGTGCAAAATAATACAATTAATTTGTCTTTTTATAGTAGATAATTCAATAGAAACAACTTCACAAAGTGGGATGCTTAGATTATAATATAATCGAATCAGTACCATATGATCATTATATGGTATTGATTCGATATACTATACACACCGCGTTTTTTCTCTCCAAACTTGGCGACTTTTCGTGCGATATCTGACTTCGCTAGAGACTTTTTGCTACTTTTTGGAGCTTTGTAGTGGCAACCCTGGTTAGTAATGTTTAGTTAACATTTAATTTCGTGTTTACGCATTGCAGTAATATCGTGCCAGCCACAATATGATAAACCTGTTGCAGATATACAGTGCCCAATTTCAACTAAACGAAGTGAATACGATGGTCAGTTTTTGATATATCGATACTTTGATTATTTTCATTAGAAAATTTTTATTTTGTAAACATTAAGTGTTTTAGAAAAAATAAAATAATTCACCATTTTTATTGTTACCGAAAATAAATATATAAACATGTATGTTATGTTAATTTATCCCTGCTATTGGTAGATCGCCTTCGATTTTTTAAATGTGGAGTAGACCACGGATCCCAAATGTTTGACCACTCCTGCTATATAAAGAATCTATATAATTTCTCCAGCCTATTTACAAATTTTCCGATATACTTTTTGTCTTCATTAAATTTTATGTGTGTGACTATTATCTGCTAATAAAATATAAATAACATATTATAGTAAGACATATTGCATTGATAATACATACAGCTGTTACGTAAATATCTATATATATCTCAATAAAGTTTTCTCAAATAATGAAAAATAAACTACGATATTTCGATAAAATAAATAACGATAAGTGTAGATAAATCTATAATCGTCATTAAATCTCTAAAAGGAAGTATCAAACGACCTTCATAACATCATTTAACGTGTAATAATTACAGGATCGTCCATCACATAAGCGTAAGTATTATTTACGCTCGAAGTACTTCGGTAATTGCTTCGAAACGACAATGCGAAATCCAGGATATTGCGAGATATAAACTAGAGTCCGGTTTTGGACATATGCCAGATCATTCTTCCTCCCTCTTATATTTACGCATCCATTTTTAAATATTGAACACCTGCCACGTTAGATTTCATTCCAATTTCCTCGTGAGAATACGGTACTTAGCATTGCCACTCGTGCGTAAATTAAAGGGAACTATATTGAGATATTTTTCAAGCAATTGAACTCTATTGCGGAAAGTTACAAATATCATTTCTCTTCACCCACACACACACACATATATATATATATATATATATATATATATATATATATATGTATATATGTATATATATATATATATATATATATATATATATATATATATATATATATATATATATAAATATATATATATATGTATATATATATATATGTATATATATATATATATATATATATATATATATATATATATATAATATATATATATATATATATTTATATATATATATATATATTTATATATATAATATATATATATATATATATATATATATATATATATATATATATATATATTATATATATTATATTATATATATATATATATATATATATATATATATATATATATATATTTATATATATATATATATATATATATATATATATATATATATATATTTATATATATATATATATATATATATTTATATATATATATATATATATATATATATATATATACACATACACACAATGAAACTACATAGTCAGTGTTTTAGCTATAGAAAAATAGAAATTGTTTTGGGACAGCTGAGAAATGTGGGGCAGTTTTGCATTTATACCAGCTTTAGATTTGAGAGACGAGTAAATATGATCAAATTCGATGATATTCTTTTGTATCAAGTGTTTTACGATGTGAAATTTATTATTACTTTATTACTAATGATATTATTAATATTGAAAACTACACAATCAGCTATTTATCTATTGAAGAAGAGAAATTACTTTTCTGGGACAGATGAAGAATGTAGCCAGTGGAAAATTAGTATTTATGCCAAAGTTAGATCTGAGAGACGAGTAAAATTATTAAAGTTGGTGACATTCTTTTATATCAAGTACTTTACGACTGTGAAATTTATTATTAATAAATTATTAGTTTATTATTAGTTTATTATTAATGATATTATTTATATTGGAAACTACACAGTCAATTATTTATCTATCGGAGAAGAGAAATTATTTTCTGGGACAGCTGAAAAATGTGGATAGTGGAAAATTAGCATTTATACCAGCGTTAGATCTGAGAGAAGGGTTAAAATTATTAAAGTCAGTGACATTCTTTTATGTCAGGTAATTTACGGCTGTGAAATTTAGTATTAATAAATTATCCATGTATTGGTAATAATAGTATTACTATTTAAACTACACAATTAGTTATTTAGGTATCAGACATGTGAAATTACTTTTCTGAGACAGCAGAAGAGTCACACTGTAGAGAGAAGATATCATTCGGCTAGATTTCCCATCGGACTTCCCTGATTTAAATCCCATCGTACAAGTGTGGAGACACATTCTAGCAGGCTTACATCCTTCGGAGAAAACCGAGCAACTCAAACAGATGCTGATTGCAGAATGGGCAGAATGGGGTAAAAAGCAACCATTGCAGTTGGGAGGGACATATCCCATATTAAGGAACATCTGCTTTTTGTTCTTTTAATTGGATAGACAATCATGAGTCACGACACTATGCTTTCATTGAAGCTTGTTTTTGCTAGATTCCATATCGTATTCATTGTATTCCTTTTTCAGCGTCGATGCCTTCATCATCCTTTACATACATCATACTCTCCGTCATGTCTGAATTTCATGTATCTCAGATGATTTCTTGTGGAGTTATGGCAAAAAGACCCACCTGTTGATTAAGTTTTCGACACCACTGTAATTAAAGTTGGGAACACTCTTTCATACCAAGTAATTTTCGGCTGTGAAATTTAGTATTAATAAATCAGAAAGTAAATAAGGAAAAATTTAGACAGATAATTTAGAGGTAATAATTTAATACATATTTGTGTATATTTATATATATATATATATATATATATATATATATATATATATATATATGTGTATATATTTTGTTATTTCTTATTCCAAAGAGCTAGGAACTGCAATCGTATCAGTGGGTATCGAATCGAGAAATTAGTTCAGAACTGTAACGTCTTACTTATATTTCAGAACACTAAGTATGCGACAAGAGGTTTGCAGTAATTATCAGATGGAGAAGTCAGATAAAGGAAAAATGTTGCAGTAAAGAAGGATATTTATTTTTTCACTTGAAAACATTTTGAATTTCAAATACTTTTAGGAACGGGGAGAAACTGCAAGACATTTGACAAACATAAGCATATTTTACATTCTAAAGTAAAAAAATTATTTACAAAAATCTATTGCTAAAATTGCTCAGGTGACTAAAGTTTTATTTAGCCAGACACCTTGGCTAGGGGCGTAACTTGCAGCCTTAGTGGTTTGTTGAGGTTAAGGTTAAAAGAGGACAAAACTGTGATAAGCGTGGCTTTCATGTCTGATAAAAGATTGAAAGATCCTAGTATTATAAAGGCGTGGCTTAATAAATCCTTAATAAATTTATTCCTGTAGTTATCAAATTCTACCTTTTCTGATGCTGCTGACACTATATTCCTGAAAATCTTGTCATTGGTGGCTTCGTAGATAGTATTTACATTTTTGTGAAGATTAAGGTAAATTGTGTCTTACTTATATACATATATATACACACATATATACACACATATATGCGCCGTTTACTTTGAAGGTTTCTTTGTAAGTTTATTTTATATTTATATATTTAATACTTTACACTTGAATAATTTAAAAAGTATGGATATATGTTGTTACACTATCTTTATATTTTGATTTAAAGTTCATAGTAAATTGCATTCATTTTTACCATTTACTAATTTTTTGTCAAAATGGACCGCTTTTAGAGAAAACGGCTCATATATATATGTACAAATGTAGGGAAAAAGTAACATAATATCTGCACACATATCTTTTTATAGAAATATGTGTGTATATGTATGATAATGATATCTTCGAATAAGTACAATATTGATAAATTATACATAAGTAAAAAAAAAATGGATTTTTTTTTCCTTTTAGGAAAATTTCTCACCAGTTGCGGTTAAAAAGACTATAAGTCAATCTGATTGAAATCAATGAGCATTCGGTGAGATATGGTGAGTAGTATAATATCACACTACATTAAGATATAAAGATGCGCTTTGCACTAAACGAATGGAAAAGAAGCTGGGTTTTGTGTGGCAACGCAAAAAAAAAATAATTCCGTTGGCGAACAACAGATGGCGATGTCAGATTTCTGATGTAGGATTGGCATCACTAGCAGCACTAAAGATGTCTTCCACTAAAATGTGTCTGCCATAAAGGAAGAAATACTACTAAATGCTTTGGACAGTGTTGTGACTCGTCTCTTAGTTCTGAATGATGGACAGCACACTGAACATTTACTGTAGTACTAATTAACTGTAATTAAGTTAACTTGTAAGTTGTGAACATTTCTTTATTTGTAAATTATCTTTTGGTACTATAAAACATTTTAGCGTCATCTATTCGTCGCTAACACAACTATTTTTTTTCTTTACCACACAAAATCCGGTATCTTTTTCATCCGTTTGGTGCAAACCGTATCTTTGTATTTTCATTCGTTTTCAAATTATTCCCTTTTAAAGTTCGGCCTGACTTTTGGGTCACCCGGTATATATACACACATATTTATATATACAAATGTGCTTTCCTGTGTATTTCCGCGCATACACATACATACATATACAGTTAATACCTACGATATAAGTTATACCTGCAGTTTGTACCAACAAATACTATAGCGCTTAATGTATTTAGATAATACATTTCATAAAAAAAAAATTACTTTTCCTAGAGCCCGTAAATGATTGGGTTTGGTGATAAATTAGTATTTACTCTCCATTAATTTCTCGGAAACGCTAATGTAAATTCCACAAAAGCTGTTCGGTTACACTAGGAAGACCCAGTTTTGGATAATTTCCAAATACCCTTGCTCACTTAAAATGTTTATGCTTCACTGTATGCAAATATGCATACAATCTTTTACGCAATTCTAATTTACAAACTATCACTATTTCCCAAGGTGCTCCGATCACTTTTCAGTAATAATGTTTAAAATATAATAGGTTATATTTAGTGAAACGTATTAAGATACACTATTCTGTATCACATTTGAAATTCTATCGTCATATACTCTGATTATGGATTAGATAATCCTCAGTCCTGAATTTGTCATAACATGTAATTTTATTTAGAATATACATAATTCTACATTATACGCTGATGTTTTTATAAATATCCGTAATTATATTTCTGCAGAGATTATTTACGCATTTTGAACTGTTCTCTTAAAAGAAATAATAGAAGAAATTTATAATTTTCTTTATCCTATTAGGATAACAATTTACGAATGTAAATTTTTTAATTGTACAATTTACGAATGTAAATTGTTTAATTATACAATTTACGAATGTAAATTGTATAATTAACTAAATTAAAATATAAGAACCTACATAGTCATAAGCATTATGTAACACAAATACCAAATTTTTAATGCAATTTAGGACAATTCACAACATGGTAGCTTAATATGATAGGTACGATTTGAAGGAGGAACCAAAATATGACACATTAATTCTTTCCTACATATAAATGGTATTTTCCAAGAATTAAAGGTAGAATCTCTTTTCCGTGGGCCGGCCACCATATGTTTGGCTATAGTTTTGTACAAGTGATCACTAAGTTTTGCCAAGTGATGTTTACATTTTGTACTTAGTTTTGTATTAAGTCTACACTAATATCTTATTTTTCATATCATAGCAAGTGTCCTGTAATATACAGCAAAAAATAAATTTGCAGTTTCCTGATTGCGATATATTGTATCCGTAATTCAAGGTATTTTATGTTCAATTTAAAATCCCCTTTCTATTATTAGCAGCAGAAAATAAAACAGCCCTTCATTTCTTTTCCAGATTCTGAAGCACATTAGGGACAGTAATATAACATAGAATTCAATTATAGATAGCGTCTGAAAAATAAAGAAAAATACTGAAAAATACTGATTTGATCAATGTGATTATACCTATCTTTATTTTTGTTTATGTGTCTTTATGTTCAATTTAAAATCCCCTTTCTATTATTAACTGCAGAAAATATAACAGCCCTTCATTTCTTTTCCAGATTCTAAAGCACAGGAGGGACAATAATATAACGTAGAATTCAATTATAGTTAGCGTCTGAAAAATAAGGAAAAGTTCTGAAAATTGCTGTTTTGTTCAATGTGAATATACCTGTCTTTATGTTTGTATATATGTGTCTTTATGTTCAATTTAAAATCCCCTTTCTATTATTAGCAGCAGAAAATAAAACAGCCCTTCATTTCTTTTCCAGATTCTGAAGCACATTAGGGACAGTAATATAACATAGAATTCAATTATATATATTGTCTGAAAAATAAAGAAAACTACTGAAAAATACTGATTTGATCAATGTGATTATACCTATCTTTATTTTTGTTTATGTGTCTTTATGTCTGTGTACTGCCCCCTCTCATTCCAAAAAAAGTGTGATACAGTTGTATCACGCTTTGAGTATACTTAATGAGTATACTTAATTTTCTCTTAATACCGATATATAGTTATTTATCTCTAAATTGAAAAAGCTCAAACATTTCAGATTTTTTAATGATTATGATTTGTCTATTTTTTCCGATCCAGATTTATGAATTGTTAATTCAGCTACTGAAATTTTTATTTTTTTTTTATCATCGTCAGGAGTCCCGGAATATTTATCACTCTCTCGGTTCTTTCATTCACTCATGCTATCGGTATAGTGGTAGCGAACGATGGCCGTTTGGTTAAGGTGCTGGCCTTCGGTACCGCAGTTCGTGGGTTCGAAATCCACAGTGGCATGGATGTTCATAGCCGTTGAGAATCGGCTTTAAGCTATAGGTCCCGGTCTCATTAGCCTGCGTGTTGCAAACAGTAGACCATAGCACTCCAAACCAAACCGGTATAGTGATAGTATTGCATAAGATTAAATCAACGATATATGTTTAAACTATAAAAGAGTGATGAGTCATCATATGTTTCAAGAAAAAATGTTACATTTAATTAATTTTATCATGTTTACTCGATTAGCTGCAGTTTTTTAAGATATTAAATATATTCATTTGGATTTTGCATAGTTTCTTAAATCAGTAAGAAGACTGAGTCTATTATATAAAACACTACTCATATTTATAATAATTTCTTTGAATAAAAAGTAATGTTGGGGTGTAGTCGATAGAAAATACTTTGAGACTACTATGAGGAACATTCCTAGAAGCAATCTTTTTTTTCGCACGACTATCACCTTGGAACAGTTGTCACGATAATGTAAGAAAACTTCGGTAATTACTTACTGTTAAGTTCGCTTAGTTATTTCTGGTTACTTAGTGAACACTTTACTTAAAAACAAAATATATACTATATCCCACCATACTTCTAGTCTTAATATTTAAATCGGTTTCATATTATAGGCTATTCATTCAGCCAAATTTGAGCTTCTACAGGGTATCAATTTCAAAAGCAACAAAGCATGTATTAAAAGTTACAGAGGCAGTTGTTATTCAACTCTGAAAACATGAACGTTTTCAAGTGTTGAAAAATTATTCAGAACTTTCAGATGAATTAAATTATTCCATTTGTTAGTTACTTTATAATGAAGCATTTAAATAATGAAGATTAATAATAATCTGTTTTCTTTATAATTGTAGTCTAACTTTTTCAACAGACCCTGTTCATTGGTAATGATAATAATCATCTAATTATCAGTATATATATATATAATATATATATATATATATATATATATATATATATATATATATATATATAAATATATATATATATATATATATATATATATATATATATATATATATATATATATATATATATATATATATATATATATATATATATATATATATATATATATATATATATATATATATATATATATATATATATATATATATATATATATATATATATATATATATATATATATATATATATATATATATATATATATATATATATATATATATATATATATATATATATATATATGTATATATATATATGTATATGTATATATATATATATATATATATATATATATATATATATATATATATATATATATATATATATATATATATATATATATATATTATATATATATATATATATATATATATATATATATATATATATATATATATATATATATATATATATATATATATATATATATATATATATATATATATATATATATATATATATATATATATATATATATATATATATATATATATATATATATATATATATATATATATATATATATATATATATATATATATATATATATATATATATATATATATATATATATATATATATATATATATATATATATATATATATATATATATATATATATATATATATATATGTGTGTGTGTGTGTGTGTGTGTGTGTGTGTGTATGTATGTATGTATATATATATAACATGCCGAGAATGATTTCAGAATTCCTTTGAAGAAGGAATTCTGAAAAAGGAAATTCCAAAATATTTATCAGAACTCGTTGTTTGGAAAGGACGGCTTGCATGCATGTTTGTATAGATAAAATTTTGGATGATATTAGACAAATAAAAGAAAAAGTGCAGAAGAAACTGATTTTGGATAACGGAGAGTTTGGGCTAATTGAGGTTCGTATAATCGAGGTTCTAGTTTATATACATATGTGTGTGCTTGTATATAATTGTTACTGACTCCAACGGCATACATCAGCAAAGATCGCCAGAAGATTTAGTGCCAAAAAAATTACGAAAATATTTAAAGAATCTAGAGGAAAATTGGATTTCCGGGCTAAAGAATGACGATGCAGTGAAATCTTCAATTTATCGATACTTACACATCAGCTATGACGGATGGTATAAAACTGAAATAAAATGGACACCCACAAGAGACACAAATGTATATATTTTCAGCTAAATAGTAATTCGGCGTTCTTCTTGTGTGATAGTAGATCAGATTTTTCACTTAAAATTCAAGATTCATCAGTTATAGTCCGATCTGTTTAATATAGTTTTGAGATTGGAATTGAAGAAAGGAAAAATTCAAGTCTATATTTTGCTAATGGAATTATAGAAAAAAATTTAAACAATTTTCCATTGAGGTTCTTGTCTGAATAAAGTATAATTTCAATTGTGTAAAACAACTGAAAAGGATTTAAGTTTACACACACACACACACACACACACACACACACACACATATATATATATATATATATATATATATATATATATATATAAGTGTGTGTGGGTGGGTGAGAGAGAGGGAAAAATACATAAATAAATACATATTTTTCACTTTTGTCTTCTCTACATAGATATGTTAATAAAATCTAATTGAAAGTTTATGAATCATAAAACTATGTAATATAACAATTCTACTTCTTTATTAGAAAATTATAATGTTTTATTCAAAACTAGTTTTAATTTGTAAATACAGGTATATATTCTACTAAATACTAAAAAAATTATGATTTGAATGTACTCTGACAATGACTTTTAAAATGAGATCTATAGCCGTCATAAGATAAACATAACTATGTCTTGGACAATTTCCAAATAATTCTTTCTGTCTCTTTAATATATCAGCTCAACCGTTTTCAAATTTCGAACATCTGCTGTGGGATACAATTTACATCTGCTGTAGGGACCTAAATATAATCCTTTGAGTAAATGTCCGTTTACAGGCACATATGTCGGTATATTTAATTGTCTTTGAACAATGCGTTTCAAATACCTCGAGTAATATAAGTTGTTTTGCACTTTAGGTAATGAAGCCTGTAAATGATTTTTTCTGGTCCTACTTCTAGTTGTAACACGATATTATACCACTGACTCTTGTGTTTATTACTCTCAAGTTTTATATTCAACATTAGACTGGCGTTAAACGTCTCTAAAATAAAACATCGTATGTGGTAAAAATGATGTAATAATTTTTTTAAAACACTCATAAACATAATTGTATCTTTAAGTAACTTGTAACATGAGATCAAAGAACGGAATAATTGTAATTGATAAAAGACATTTATAGAGTTGTATTTTTTCTTTTTTCTAAAAAAAGGCAGCTTTTCAGTTTTAATATACAATGTGTCCTACGTATATAATTTTGTTGCAATGGAATTTACGTACGGCTCAAGAAATTTAAGAGCTCGCAATTTCATTTACTATAAATTATACATTGTGCGCAAAATCTTTATAAAGACATGATTACGTACATAATTACTTTCTTGGTACGCAGTTGCTTGGACTTTTCTAGCTTGTTTGCTCTTCTATGCAACCGATAGGTGTCGTTGTTTCTGGTTTTTTGGTGTCCGCTAGAGGGCTGAGAGACACAGAAAATCTATAAAAGTAACTACACCTGGAAGGGAGGGCGGGTTGGGAACATTCCTGGTACGAGTTGCTTCAGCTTTCTAGCTAATTTTTTCCAGTTTGTAGTTTGCTATGCATAGTTTGAAAAAGTTGAAGAATGGAGAGAATTATTTTAGGGCGGATCTCTGTTGTTTAGAAATCAGGATAATTGCTGATTGCCTTCGTATTATTGTTTTAAAGTTTCTGAAACTGTTATAAAGATTATTAAGCTTTTTTTGTAAAACAATTTGATGAGAAAGATCTAAATTGGGCCCAGATAATTCATAAATTTTGCAACACTATAATTATTTTTCTCGCAAAACAAATATCCCATACTGATTGACTAAAAATTCAACACAATGGTTCCACAAACTCCGAAAATACTAACATATGATATTGTAGGATTTTTTCATGTTTACAAGTGTCTATTATTTAAACCCTTTCGGTGTCCATTGATGCAATAAGAAATAAACTTCCCTAAGAACTATGCTTTACTTTAAAAAAATGCTTTAGAGTTGCAAACGTATTCTGGGAATAAATTATTACGAAATTTATACTATATATTACTAGGTTTCATGACGGTATTTCTGAAGTATTTTTATAATATTTGTATCTATTCTTGTGTGTAAATGAATATGCAATTTTTAAAAGACATTTGTATAATATTACTACGATGCCAAATATATTCAATAATATATAAATAAATATAACATCTTTATATCTAAAATGAATAAATACATCTATATGAATATTTATTGTGCAAATTGGAAGTGAAAATAAAAATGCTTTAAAATATTTTTATAAACTTTAATAAATACTCAGTGTTTTTTAGACTAAGATTATGTAGAAGTTTTAGATTAGATTATGTAGAAGACTGAATTACACGCTTGGGGTAATTACTTCAAAATAATCATTCCAATATCATGAAAATCGTATAATTAAACACATGTGCAGTTTTGGATGTTTTCCAAAACAACCCTGAAATACTCGCTTGGCTGTTATTAAATATTAAACATTAGCCATTTTATTCGAATTATAACTTGTATTCCGATGTCTACACAAATTTTGTTTTTCTGTGATTAAAATGATATATATAATGTCATGTGCTTTTACATTTAATTGGTATTAATATTTCTCCCTTTATGTCTGTATGTCTGTCTCTCTCTCTCTCTCTCTCTCTCTCTCTCTATATATATATATATATATATATATATATATATATATATATATATATATATATATATATATATATATATATATATATTATATATATATATATATATATATATATATATATATATATATATATATATGTGTGTGTGTGTGTGTGTGTGTGTGTGTACATATGTGTATATAATTATTTTTCTCTAGCCACAATAATTATGTAGACCCTATTCTTTTTACTTGCCGGGCTACTGGGCAAGGTGAAAGCTTAACCAGCAGACAGTAATAACGATGCAGTCGGGCCACATGTAATTAAAACTTTATTTCAGAGCTCATAAAAAGGACATCTTCACTAGTCAACGACAGACAAAAGAAAAAAACACAAAAATCACGCTGCTCGAACAGAGGTGCTCACAAGAGCAAAGACAGAAAGAATTTTCCAAAGGTCAAGGAACTTACTGTGCGAATTTAAGTGTTATCACCAGAAAAACCCGGAACCATTTGCCGGCGACAGTATGTTTATATATATATATATATATATATATATATATATATATATATATATATATATTATATATATATATATATATATATATATATATATATATATATATATATATATATATATATATATATATATATATATATATATATATATATATATATATATAATATATATATATATATATATATATATATATATTATATATATATATATATATATATATATATATATATATATATATACATACATATGTGTGAGTCTATATATATATATATATATATATATTGCCTAGTATGTATATATATATATATACATATGTGTGAGTCTACATATATATATATATACATATATATTCCATTTTTTTCTATTTTAAGTATGTTTGAACCCGAATGTTAATTAATAGGCATTGTTTTAGTATATTCGTATAGTTTTAAATCACAAATATGAGAATATATAAATATATGTGTGTACTATTTATATATATATATATATATATATATATATATATATATATATATATATATATATATATATATATATATATATATATATATAAATATATATACATATATATATACATATACATATACATATACATATACATATATATATGCATATATATATATATATATATATATATATATATATATATATATATATATATATATTATATATATATATATATATATGGCAAGCACACTTTTTTTATTTTAAACATGTACTACTCTTAATGAGTTGCAAACATTTTTAATAGTCTCATTTGCTTTAAAATTAACAGGATGTATTATAAATTTCATATTTTATAAAATAACCTTCACAGAAGGAACCGGTTAAACAATTTAAATGCAATTAGATTTTATTGAGTATGAGATTTTATTTCATTTTTCTGAGTTCATAGTTCGTTAATTAAATAATGTTAAATTGACTCAGCTTTCTGTACTCATATATGGATAATAAATATTGTTTAGTTGTTTTAGTCCTTTGGTGACAAAATTAAAAAATATCATTTGGCCAGGTTTTTGTCACTGTAATGTATATACGATTGTGTATCGGGTATGGTATATATATTTCTTTCATATCATTACTATAAATTCTTTATATTTAGAAGATAGTGTAAACATTACTTAAAAAATATATAGTTTTATTTTTAAACTCGTATTTCTCACGTAGTTCCGATTACACTACAGTTCTAACTTCACAGTAGTCAAACTGATTTTAGGTTTGGAATATTTTCCAGAACATATCTAAAATATTTAAGCACCCATCTGTTATCAAATACTGTGCATTAGCGTGCGTTACATCATTCAAGTGTGTTCTCGACAGCTGTCTGATTCCACTCTACATAATTTGCATTACAGAATACGTGTTGTTATATTTAACACACTTTCAGCAGCATATAAGTAAGTAAATAAATATATATATGCATTTTATTAATAACTGACTATAAAGATTTAGTTATATAGTAATATTATGTGTCCGTAACACCAAATAAAAAATGATTCAGATACAAATACTGAAAAAGTTTTGGGAAGATTGTTATCAGAATAAATATAATCCAAATATTTGGGATATTTGGGATCCAAATCTTTCGGATTTTAAACTATTTATCTATAACTGGAAGAAGAAAATTATATATTGTAATCCAGAAATGTCAATAATTATATATTAGCCCTCGTGTGCAAAACAGTAGACCGTAGCCCTCCAAACCAAACCAAAACAAACCAACAGTAATATATGTTTATACCTATGTATCTATCTATTTATATGCATGTATATGTTATTTATATATATATATATATATATATATATATATATATATATATATAAATATATAATATATATATATATATATATGTATATATATATGTATATATATATATATATATATATATATATATATATATATATATATATATATATATATATATATATATATATATATATATATATATATATATATATATATATATATATATATATATATATATATATATATATATACATATATATATGTATATATATATGTATATATATATATATATCTTTATATATATCTATATATATATATATATATATATATATATATATATATATGTATATATATATATATATATATATATATATATATATATATATATATATATATATATATATATATATATATATATATATATATATATATATAGAGAGGGAGAGAGAGAGAGAGAGAGAGAGAGAGAGACAGAGATAGATCAGGAGCTAATCTAAAATGAATAAGACACAGTTAAAATCTTTAGGAAGAAACTTCTTGTAATATTATATTTCAAAACATCAAACATCCTAGCTTCAATTTCTGAACACGATTTTGGTCAAGTTTTACACCAGTTCTCTGAAATAATGCTTAGACAACTGCAAAGAAATTCCCTCAGATGAACCTCATTAAATTTTAGAAATCTTGAGTATAAAATTAATCCTAAGTAAATACTACAGTAATTTATATACAAATCATGAATGTACCGAGTTCCTGTAGACCCAAAGACTATCTCTATTATTTTAATAACGACTATTATAAAAATAATTAATATCGTAGTTTTTACTGATTTATTAGAATCTAATATATGACATTACTGAAATATTCTATTAAAATATTAACTAAATAAAATTTAATGGCCCATATATTTATTAGAAACTATTACTGCCTAAATAATTGATGATAACAATAATAATAATAATATTAATAACAATAACAATAAAAATTTTACTAATTAATAACTGAATTATATTGCAAACAATATTACTATTTGTTATCAAAATTTTTTTTACTTTTAAAAAATCCAAACACGCTATTAAAATAATTAAATCAATAAAATTTAATTTCTATTAAACTATAAAATAAATATTAAATATATTTTATAATGAAGATATTTTGTCTTGAAAAATGAAAATGCGAATAAAGTCTTTCTTTTGTGATATAACATGAATTTATTTCTCAGAATTAAAGACTAATAAATATTAATTGGAAAATAGCAATAAACAAAGGAAATAAAATGCATAGATTTTTTATGTATACTTTTGAAAATTTTATAAAATAATTTCTTCTTTAAAAACATTTCTGTTCGAAAACTATTATTTAATTTTTACGTTTGTGTAATTTACCACAGAATTTTAAATATAAGCATACGTCTTAATGATTAATTTTAGAGAAAATTAATTGATTTTTCCCTCATCATAAATTTCTCATGAAAAATAATCAAGATTTTAAACGGAGTGCACCGATAAGGTGCGATATCCGAATTTAAAAAAAGAGGAAAAGCAAAGTTAAATTGCTTAACCTCTAATACTCTATGAATAGAATAAAAGACAAAACTCAATTAATCATATTTAAGAGAAATCATCAATCATTTTCAAAGAATCACCAAAAAAATCTCTTAATGCAGATGTTCATTGGAAATAAAGGACTATGTAGGGGACGGTACCTCTATATTTTTAATTTCATGTAAGCGACGGAAAATTTTCAGGAATCACTCTTTTATTATAGATTGAATGAAAGTTTAAAAATAATTATGCGTTAAGAATTAATTTCCCTTAAAATTTTCTTGAAAATAAAAAATAACATACTTTAAATCAACCAGTTGATTAAAGGAAGTTCATCATAAGCAGAAATATTTTATGAAATAAAAATTAGAGTACATGTAGTCCTATTTTTATATTTCATTACCGTAATTTATAATCACAATTATGGCAATACATATTAATTAATTACAGAAGTTAAAATGCTTATTTTAAACAGCAAAAGCTTATAGCAGGTATAACAAGATTTTTATGCTGTAATTACTTGATGCATTTAAAAATATTGTTTATTTTTTGTCACTTTAATATATTTATGTTCATTATATAATATAGATTTAAAGGTTAGAAAGTTTACGCCATTAATATTTTACTGAAAAACAATTACTGTAAATAAATATAAAATTTCCAATTTCGTAATTCTGTAAAATTTTGTTTGTTTATCGAGACATTAGAAACTAATCAAAATAAAAGTGTTAAATATATTTCGTTCGAAATAGAGATATTTTAAAATTTTGTTACAATAAACATTTTTTTGTAAAGGTGATGAAAGTTTAGATGAGGATGAGTAGCGAGTAGTTTAGATGAGTTTCAGATGAGAGCTTACGACAAATTTTACTCTAGATCTGATTTTATGCTTTTATATTATGATGCTCTATATGCATCATACTTTAAAAATGTATATCTCAGTAGTTCCCACCAATACAAACAATTTATATCTGAAAATAAATGGTTTGGAATGAATTTTAAATTCATTCAATTGTCTATCATAGTAAAACCAATTATACGAGAAAAAACACAATAGAATGTTTAAATGTTAGAGAAGGAATGATGATGAATTACATTTATTATCATTCCTTCCCATTTATTATTATTCCAGGATTTACCCCTTAATGGTGTAAAATGGCTGTAAAATAATTACTGTAAATAATGATTCGATTTCCAATTTAGTAAATCTCTAAAATTTAGTTTTTTTATCGAGCCATTAGAAATTAATCAGGGGGAAAATGTTAAAGATATTGCATTCGAAAGAGAGAAATTTTAAAATTTTGTAACAATAATTACTATTTTGTATAGTTAATATCTAGTTGAGAGTTTATGACAAACATTTTTCTAGAGCTTTTTTTATGCGTATATATTATGTGGTCCTATATGCACCATAATTGAAAATAATGGTTAACTGAGTAATTTCCACCAATATAATCAATTTATATCTCAAAATACAGGATTTAAAATGAATTTTAAATACATTAAATTGTATAACATAGTAAAACCAATTATACGAGGAAAAACAAAACACAATGATTATGTTAGGGAAGAAATTATGATAAATGTAATTTATCATCATTCCTTCCCATTTATCATTATTCCAGTCTTTACACCTTAGTAAAATGACTGGAAAATAGTGACTATAAAAAAAGATCCGATTTAAATTTAACCCCACCAATCTCCCAACATTACACACAATTTTGTTCCCACCAATTTTGTTCACACCAATACAAACAATTTATATCTCAAAATGCATGGTTTAGAATGAATTTTAAATTTAATTAATTTTATATCATAGTAAAACGAATTATACGATGAAAAACAAAACACAATGATTATATGTTAGAGAAGGAATGAGTATAAATGTAATTTATCACCATTCCTTCCAATTTATCATTATTCCAGCCTTTACCCCTTAGTAAAATAACTGGAAAATAGTTACTACAAATAAAGATCCGATTTCCATTTTCCCCCCATCAATCTCCCACCATTACAAACAATTTTGTTCCCACCAATTTTGTTCACACCAATACAAACAATTTATATCTCAAATTGCATGGTTTAGAATGAATTTTAAATTTAATTAATTGTATATCATAGTAAAAACAATTATACGACGAAAAACTCAAGAGAATGTTTATATGTTAGAGATGCAATAATAATAAATGTCATTTATCATCATTCCTTCCTATTTATCATTATTCCAGAATTTACCCCTCAGTAATATGGCTGGAAAATAATTACTATAAATAAAGATCCAATTTCCATTTTCCCCCAAGAATCTCCTCGCAATTTTGTTCTCATCAATATAAACAATTTATATCTCAAAATGCATGGTTTGAAATGAATTTTAAATGCAATCAATTGTATATCATAGTAAAACCAATAATACGAGGAAAAACACAAAAGAATGTTTATATGTTAGAGAAGGAATGACGATAAATGTAATTTATCATTATTCCTTACCATTTATCATTATTCCGGCTTTTACCCATTAGTAAAATGGCTGGAAAATAATTACTATAAATAAAGATTTAATTCCCATTTTCTCCCACCAATCTCCCAGGAATACAAACAATTTTGTTTTCTCCAGTACAAACAATTTATATCTCAAAACGCATGGTTTGAAATGAATTTTAAATGCAACCAATTGTATATCATAGTAAAACCAATAATACGAGGAAAAACGCAAAAGAATGTTTATATGTTTATTGAAGGAATGTTTATTAAAGAATGTTTATTGAAGGAATGATGATAAATGCAATTTATTACCATTCCTTCACATTTAGCATTATTCCAGCCTTAGTAAAATTTGCTGAACAATAATAACTATAAATAAAGATCTGATTTCCATTTTCCTCCGCCAATCTCCCACCAATTTTGTTCTCACATATACAAACAATTTATATTTGAAAATGCATGGTTTGTAATGAATTTTAAATGCAAAGAATTGTAGATCATAGTAAAACTAATTATACGAGGAAAAACACACCAGAATATTTGTATGTTAGAGATGGAATGATGGTAAATGCAATTTATCATCATTCCTTCCCATTTATCATTATGTCATCATTTACCCCTTGTAAAATGGCTGGAAAATAATAACTACAAATAAAGATCCGATTTCCATATTACCCTACCAATCTCCTACCAATAAAAAACAATTTTGTTCTCAACAATTTTCTTCTTACCAATACAAACAATTTATATCTCAAAATGCAGGGTTTGGAATGAATTTTAAATGCAACCAATTGTATATCATAGTAAAACCAATTATACGGGAAAAAACCACAGAATGTTTATATGTCAGAGAAGGAATGATGATAAATTATATTTATCATCGTTCCTTCACTTTCATCATTATTCCACCCTTAATGGTGTAAAATGTCTGAAAAATAATTCCTGTTTCCAATTTAGTAATTCTCTAAAATTTAGTTTGTTTATTCAGATATAAGAAATTAATAAGGGTAGAAATGTTGAAGATATTCTGCTCGAAAAAGAGGAGATTTAAAAGTTTGTAACAATGATTACTTTTTTGGTAAAGGTAATATCTAGGTGAGAAGTTATGACAAATTTTTCTCTAGAGATGTTTTTTTTTGTTTTTATATTATGTTGTCCTATATGCATCATAATTAAAATAATTGGATAACTGAGCAGTTTCTACCAATACAAACAATTTATATCTCTAAATGTAAGGTTTGAATTGAAATGTTTAAATTATATATACTATATATATATATATATATATATATATATATATATATACAAAAAAATTAACTAAAATATATGATTTTTACTTTTGAATTTATGAGTTCAAAAACAAAATATTAATTTATTTTTGTTCAATAAAAATTAGTTGTAAATTCATGTAATGTATAATACAAAGTTGTCCCTTTTTAATATCTTTAATAACGTGTTCTTGGGAGGATCTGCTTTAATCAATTGGTTCAACAGCTGTTTTTGTTTCTGGCAAAAGAATTAACTAAAATATATGATTTTTACTTTTGAATTTATGAGTTCAAAAACAAAATATTAATTTATTTTTGTTCAATAAAAATTAGTTGTAAATTCATGTAATGTATAATACAAAGTTGTTCCTTTTTAATATCTTTAATAACGTGTTCTTGGGAGGATCTGCTTTAATCAATTGGTTCAACTGCGTATTTTGTTTCTGGCAAAAAATTAACTAAAATACATGATTTTTACTTTTGAATTTATTCTTTCAAATTAATTTATTTTTGTTCAATAAAAATTAGTTGTAAATTCATGTAATGTATGCTCCATTGTTGTCCCTTTTTAATAGTTTTAATAACGTGTTCTTGGGAGGATCTGCTTTAATCAATTGGTTCAACAGCAGTTTTTGTTTCTGGCAAAAAATTTAACTAATATATATGATTTTTACATTGGAATTTATTAGTGGAAATCAAAATATTAATTTATTTTTGTTCAATAAAAATTAGTTGTAAATTCATGCAATGTATAAGCCATAGTTATTCCTTTTTAATATCTTTAATACCGCGTTCTTACGAGGGTTTACTTTAATTAATTGGTTGAACAGTGGTTTTTGTTTCTGGTAAAAAAATTAACTAAAATTTATGATTTTTACTTTTGAATTTATGCCTTCAAAAATATTAATTTATTTTTGTTCAATTAAAAATTAGTTGTAAATGCATGTAATGTATAATACAAAGTTGTCCCTCCTGAATATCATTAATAACGTGTTCTTGGAAGGATCTGCTTTAATCAATTGATTCAACTGTGGTTTTTTTTCTGGAAAAAAAATTAACTAAAATATATGATTTTTACTTTTGAATTTATGCCTTCAAAAATATTAATTCATTTTTGTTCAATAAAAATTAGTTGTAAATTTATGTAATGTATAATCCATATTTGTCCCTTTTTAGTATCTTCAATAACGTGTTTTTGGGAGGATCTGCTTTAATCAATTGGTTCAATAGTGGTTCAAATCTAGAGTTATAATCCTCCAAAGTTTTACATGAGGTGAAAGCCCTATAAGTCATCATGGAAATTTTGTGCTATAAAAAATGCTGAAATGTCAAAAATTGAAATGGCAAGTATTTGTTGTTGGGGATATTTTAATTTTTAATCCTTTACTGTATGCCTCTTTTTTTGGCATGATTGATGTCCTGTCTAAGGTGTAATTGATTACGCACTACAACTTTCTCCAATGCATCTTAGAGTTCTATCTATAAGTTTTTGTAGAAAAATATATATTCATGTCAGAATTTTTTCCCTAACTATTATATATAAGATGAATTACTCTATTCGGATGTCTTTCGTTTACGTTATGCTATAAAATTATAGATTTTATAATGCATTTATAGTTCCTTCACCAAGTAATAGCAAGATGATTTTTCTAAGTATCTATTGGTTTTCTAAGTATGTTAAGTGAATAATGTATTTAGTGATTCCCTTTATTTATAAATATTTGGATCAAAAAATAAAGTTTTCTATTAAAGACATAAATTTTCATTGAATTCATTCTTAGTTCTGTCATAGTTCTGAATGTTTTCTGTCATAGATAAGGGCTCAACGTTTTTCGATAGATTAAAAATATATTAATTTTTTTAAAAAAATACCTTTATATAAGTTTCTATTTATCAAAGAAAAAAAATTAACATTTATGAAGTTATGACAAAATCAATATTAACCCATATTGTACCACACCAACTAAATATTTCTGAAATTTTTTAAAACTTTATCCATAACATTAATATAGTGTAACTAAGCATATAAAACCAAATTTTATAAAATAAATTTTATTTTTTTAAGTAATTAGCTGTACTATAATTAGGCCAACGGTCCAATACAGTACTAAAATTTAACAATTACCACTTACATTGCGTTAGGCTGATTCATAGGTGAAATTTAGGAAAACATTTAAATCAAAGTTCAACATTACATTTTAAGCACACTGTTGTGGCTTTTCTTTTGCAGTTCTTGAACTGGAATTTTTGATAAGGGGTAATAGAAAAAGGATATCCGTTGTAGAATGCTAATACCCAAAATTTATATCCAAATTTTACAGGTTTATTTTTCATGAAAATCTTAAAACTGTGCGTTCCAAAATATTTTACCATTCTTTCATCGATGGTGAGATGTTCAAAAAATATCCCAAATTGCTTCAAGGTTATGCTGATTTTGTCATAAAAAGGTCGAATTCAACAATAACGATCTTGCGGATCAATTGAAGAATCGTCGTTAAAATGGATAAAGTGTTTGGTGTCATAATACCGCTTTCTGGACCTAGCGTTACTCACTAATGTAGTGCCAATGTCTAGAGTACTACAAGTAACCTCCACTAGGTTTAAAAAAATAATAATGAATATAAAATTAAAGATTAAAAAATGACAATTTTTAAGGGGTTGCTAAAAATATATTTTACAATACAATATATTTTGATTTCTCAGTTTTTTTTTGTTACTGTGATAAAGTGTGTCTATTTTAAAGGTCTGAAAATAAAATCTACTCAGAAAATGTTTATAACTTTATTATTAAATGGAATTCTATTTGCTGTCCTGTTTATAGGACAGCGGACCAATATGGGTTAAAAGGTATTTTATTTTAAATTAATAATTTATGCAAATAATTTAAAAGTTTTAGGAAAAATACTTGCAACGACTAAACTCATTGTAGATTATCTTAACAATTTATAATTAACAAATAAGTAAATTTTCTATACACGATATTAATATTGAAATTGATCATATATATCCCCTATATAATAATAGCCTAAGTTATCTGTCCGTCTGTCCTGGAATTTATGAAGCGGTTGATCCTGGGATGGATACAGGAATCCATATTGGATTCTTCTTGAGTTATGATTAGCAAAATTCAAAGCTAGTAATAAGTTCAAAATCCACCATTTTTCCTTTTTTGAGCATTTTATTCCATTATATCAAACCCTATTTTCCCCGGTAAAGAGCAGGAGATTAAATGTATCACATAATAAATAGGTAAACATAACATTTTTTTATAGCATTATGACGTAAGTTTTTAAACATCTTATTTATTTCATTTCTCGTTTTAAATTATTTAAATATCGTCTACATTACTTTCACCCGTGTTAGCATTTGAACTTAGATATTACGTCAATAATTTTCTTTTATATTTGGCTTAAATAATAGGTTAGGTACATATGTGATCATTTTAAATTGAATCATCGATTATTTTTTCTTGCATTGAAAATTTTATCGCCGGTATTACCGCGCATAACGACACAGTTTCACTAAAGGATTTCGCCATGATTCTAAACTGCATTCACAGTATCGGCAGCCTTTAGAGGAGTATGACGTTAAAAAATTATTAAGCTTGTACCAGATCATTCTCAGAAAATAAAACCTGCCTTATACGGTAATTTACAATTATGGAAAATTAAAAATTTTATTGATCTCGTCACATGGGGGGGTTATATGCTAGTCCCTTATATAATGACATCCTAAGTTACCTGTCCATCTATCCTCGAATTTATGAAGCAGTAGGACCCGGAATGGATAGAGTCATATTGGATTCTTGATGAGTTAGTGTTAGCAATAGTTCACAGTGACTAAAGTTTAAAACGAGTAACATTTAGTCATCATAATTGTAAAATTGAACAATATTTATTAAATATAAAAAAAAGAAATGGTTCCTCATACGGTCGTTCCAATAGTTGGAGATAGAGCATGTTTATTTTGATCGCTTTCTTATCTTATGTTTGACATACAGTCTTTTAACCCTCCGAGTGGAACACATCGAAAGAAAAAGTCTCCAAAAATACACTAAAGCTTTACTGTGTCAGTGGCTAAAGCGTTTTATGATTTTTTACGTCACCTTTAGTCGACTAGAATGGAATACGGGAAATCCACCCTCGTTATTGTCCCTTTACTTCAGGTTATAAATAGATATTATAGATTATTAATTTTTAATACACATAAAGCCCGTCAGGTCTCGCAGATCATACCATAATAAATAATAGATTGTAAAAGTACAAATTAAAATATTCTTTGAGAGACTTATTTATATTTTTTACGAAAGTCTTCCAAGATATTTAAGTGGTGCAATTAGAGATGTATCTGGAACCACAAACGAAATACTTCGAAATAGAGATTTACAAACCCATGATAAGCTATCAGCGTCTTTGTACCTCAAGAGGTAGGGGTGCATCCCTAAATAAATGTTAGTCAAAGAGGGGTGCAGTTCCTAAACAATAGACCTGATCCTCCTACCGTAAAATTCCATGGGGGAAACCACTGGCAGAAAGGTACATTACATCCATTTTCGGAGTGTTTTTAGAGGTCGAAAATTGTACTGACAACCGCTTTGAACATCATCGATTTGGCGGAATTTTACGTGCGAACCGCTTAGAGAGTTAACACTGAGCGGAATGACTTGCAATCGGGATCATTAATCTCAAAGGTTTGTTTGAATCAATCAATGTACATTGAACTATCGGGGGCATTCAAACAGTTCCATCGCTGATCAATGATCGATGTATCACTGATCTAACTCCCTCGCTTTTTGGGATTTAACTGTACCCCTCGCTGAGTATTGTTGTTGAACTTCGGCAAACTTCGAAAGTTTTCTCCAAACCAAAATCTTTGAACCAATTACATTCCGCGATGGGCAAAAGACCTGGAAATGGATAGAGGCATACATATTGAATTCTTGACGGGTTACGGTTAGCAAAATTCAAAGTGAGAAAAGTTTAAAACGAGTAACTTCTAGTCAGCATGATTTTATACTGGAGCATAAAATTGTAAAATGGAATAGTAAAAATTTTATTGACCCTGTCATATGACTGGCTATATGCTAGTATTAAGTCAGCATTTAATTATATAATAGTTCATTAATGTATGCTAGACATTACATTGTAAAATGCTATGGCTTTTCCTTTTCGACCTTTGGGGCCAAAGACAAACATATGTGGACAAGAATATAGACTGAGCCCAAGCTGAATGCTGCAGAATGATTGTTCGATCTATACTTTTTGTTGTGCTCTATTACAGGTTTTTTTTTTACACTTTCATGCATTTTAGTAGCAATGCAAGTACTGTTTTAGCTACCAAAGTTTTGATTTATGTTATATTCTCTACTGTCTCCTGATTCCCTATACTTTGTATACTAAATTTCTAGGAAAAACTGATTTCCTTACATTCGAAATAGCTTCGCAATTTTGAGATCTGAATAGATAAGATGAGTAGTATGGAATATCTGACAACACCGTTTAAATATTTAAATCGTTACAATGTAAACTGCCATGGTTTTTCCCTTTCGACATTGGGGGCAAAAGGCAAACATATGTGGACAAGAATATAGACTGAGCCCAAGCTGCATGCTGGAGAATGATTGTTCAATCTATACATTTTGTTATGCTCTATTACAGGTATTTTTGCACTTTCATACATCTTAGTAGCAATGGAAGTACTTTTTAACTACGAAAGTTTTGGTTTATATTATATCCTCTAATGTCTCCTGCCTCCATATACTTTGTATAGAAAAAACTGATTTCCTTACATGCAAAATAGCCTCGTAATTTTGGGATCTGAATAGATAAGATGAGTAGTATGGAATGTTTCACAACATCGTTTAAATATTTAAACCGTTACACTGTAAACTGCCATGGCTTTTCCCTTTCGACATTGGGGACCAAAGGCAAACATATGTGGACAAGAATATAGACTGAGCCCAAGCTGCATGCTGGAGAATGATTGTTCAATCTATACTTTTTGTTATGCTCTATTACAGGTTTTATTTTACAATTTCATACATCTTAGTAGCAATGGAAGTACTTTTTAACTACGAAAGTTTTGGTTTATGTTATATCCTCTAATGTCTCCTGCCTCCATATACTTTGTATAGGAAAAACTGATTTCCTGACATGCGAAATAGCTTCGCAATTTTGAGATCTGAATAGATAAGATGAGTAGTATGGAATGTTTCACAACATCGTTTAAATATTTAAACCGTTACACTGTAAACTGCCATGGCTTTTCCCTTTCGACATTGGGGGCCAAAGGCAAACATATGTGGACAAGAATATAAACTGATCCCAAGCTGCGTGCTGTAGAATGATTGTTCAATCTATACTTTTTGTTATGCTCTATTACAGGTTTTATTTTACAATTTCATACATCTTAGTAGCAAAGGAAGTACATTTTTAACTACGAAAGTTTTGGTTTATGTTATATCCTCTAATGTCTCCTGCCTCCATATACTTTGTATAGGAAAAACTGATTTCCTGACATGCGAAATAGCTTCGCAATTTTGAGATCTGAATAGATAAGATGAGTAGTATGGAATGTTTCACAACATTGTTTAAATATTTAAACCGTTACACTGTAAACTGCCATGGCTTTTCCCTTTCGACATTGGGGGCCAAAGGCAAACATATGTGGACAAGAATATAAACTGATCCCAAGCTGCGTGCTGTAGAATGATTGTTCAATCTATACTTTTTGTTATGCTCTATTACAGGTTTTATTTTACAATTTCATACATCTTAGTAGCAATGGAAGTACTTTTTAACTACGAAAGTTTTGGTTTATGTTATATCCTCTAATGTCTCCTGCCTCCATATACTTTGTATAGGAAAAACTGATTTCCTGACATGCGAAATAGCTTCGCAATTTTGAGATCTGAATAGATAAGATGAGTAGTATGGAATGTTTCACAACATTGTTTAAATATTTAAACCGTTACACTGTAAACTGCCATGGCTTTTCCCTTTCGACATTGGGGGTCAAAGGCAAACATATGTGGACAAGAATATAAACTGATCCCAAGCTGCGTGCTGTAGAATGATTGTTCAATCTATACTTTTTGTTATGCTCTATTACAGGTTTTATTTTACAATTTCATACATCTTAGTAGCAAAGGAAGTACATTTTTAACTACGAAAGTTTTGGTTTATGTTATATCCTCTAATGTCTCCTGACTCCATATACTTTGTATAGGAAAAACTGATTTCCTTACATTCGAAATAGCTTCACAATTTTGAGATCTGAATAGATAGGATGACAAGTATGAAATGTTTTACAACACCGTTTAAATATTTAATAAATAATTAATATCACTTATTTATAAGGTAGAAAAGAAATGGGTCTTTTATCAAAATTTCAATTTCTTTACTAGTCAACTAACCCAAATGGAAACAGCCATTGAAAACAAGACGATGAAAAAGAAACAAATAAGTTTGTTATTGTCCTTAAACATTCATAGCATTTAGAAAACACAGAGTGTATTATTAAAAAATTATGAAACATAAGTCTAGGAAAAACAACAGTCTCTTCCTTCTCACTTAATAGAAAATTAGTAAAATCGTATTTAAAAGAGAGTTAACACATTTTACGATATTACCTGTACTGGGATACTCCAAGCATGCATGTGTTAGAAGCACTACAAAAAAGTAATTATAAGGGTTTTTCTTAAATAACTACCTTCATTTCTTTGTTTGCAATTTGGATATTTATATGGACAAAAACTAAAGAGTATGTATGCAAAGCTGTAAAATAATGAGATGATAATTACTGCAATGTAATGTAAGAATTTAAAAATTTATGTAAATATTCAAAAACGAATACATATATGTATATATATATATATATATATATATATATATATATATATATATATATATATATATGTATATATATATATATATATATATATATATATATATATATATATATATTGAAGAGTGAAAAAGATTATACAGCTGCCTAATATGGTGTAGGGAACCAGTGAACACGCAGAAATACTTCGACTCAATTAATGTCTGAAGTAGGGCTGGAGGTAATTGATACCTTGAATCCTGCAGGGATGTCAATAAATCCCAAACAGCATGAGGTGGTAGATATCTTCTCTGAACAACCCGTTGTATGACATTCTAGATGTATTCAGTAATGTTCATGACTATGGATTTTGGTTGCCAGCTGAAGTGTTTAAAATCAATATAGTGTTCCTGGAGCCATTCTAGCTATTCTAGATGCTGGTTGCCATATCGTCCTGCAGGAAAGTGCATCGGAATGCACGATGGAAAAGAATGGGTGCACGTAATCCAGCAGGAAGTTCCTAGAGTTGAATCTATATGTATCAGAGTTCACATATCACTGATAATATTAGCTTTCTAATATGATGTAATAAACCCACGAGCATGCAGAAATGCCACAAAAAGACTTCGACTCAATTATTGTCTGAAGTAGTGGTGTAGGTAATTGACACCATAAATTCTGCAGGGCTCTCCATAAACCCCTAAGACTACGAGGTGGTGCATTGTATTCTAAACAACCCATTGTATGACATCCAAGATGTGTTCAAAAATGTTTATGACTGGGGATGTTGGTGTTAAAAGTTAAGTTTTAAGTTTAAAGTTAGAATATTATTTCTGGGGACATTCTAGCAATTCTGGTTGCGAGATGCCATATTGTCATGCAGGAAAATCCATCGGAATGCACAAAGGACAAGAATGGGGTAGGTAATCAGGAAGTTCCTAGAGTCGTATCTCGATGTATTAGAGGTCCCATATCACTCCAATAGCACTCGTCTAATACCATATAATACTATTACAGAGTCTCTACCAGCTCCAGATGTCTCCTGTTGCCATACACGGTCCATGGATTCTTGAGTTTCACTGCACATCCATATAGGTCAATCTGCTTCATACATGTTGAAATGAGACTGTCAGACCAGGTAACATGTTTCCAGTTATCAACAGTTCAATGTTGGTGTTGACGAACTCAGGCGTAGCTTACAGTTTTGTTTCGTGCAGTCATCAAGGGTACACAAGTGGGTCTTCGACTCCGAAAGCCCATATCGATTACATTTCATTGAATGTTTCGCACACTGACACTTGTTAATGTCCCAACATTGAAAACTGGAACAATTGAGAAAATGTATCATTTCTGTCAAGTTTAATGATTCTTCCCAGTAGTAATTGGTCCTGTTCTTTCACGATCTTTTTTTCGGCAGCAGCAATTTAGGAAATTTGATGTTTTGTCGAATTTCTGATATTTTCTCTACAATAACGAAATGTTCCTATGGGAAAATCCAAATGTCATTTCCCTCTGGGAAATGTAATGTACCATTTCTCGTTCGCCGACTATAACATCAAGTGCAAACTTACTTGAATCCTAATAATCTGTCATTGTAGCAGCAGTAACCGATTTAACAACTGTACCAGACACTTGTTATTTTATATAGGCGTAGCCAACCGCAGTATTCAGACTAGTTAATTATCTCTTTATTTGCATACGCATTCCTACACCAGTTTTTTTCTGCTATTTAGTGTATATATACCCAAATACATATGCATAAATGTATGTGTTACAAAAATATTAAAACAGAAATAAAATTGATGACACACTTTGTGCAATGACACATTATGATTAATAATTAACGACAATTTTAAGCACCTTTATTATGTGCGTAAAACAGAAAAAGTAATTGTTTAAATATTGTTCTAAATGAACATTTTAATTAAAATTTCGCTGAGCTAGCTTCCAGTGAAAAATATAGTCATTTTAACAAAGACCTATTTAAATTTTCTATTATGTTAAGCATTTTTGCTGTAAAATCTTTGTCGTTATTATCTATTACAATTTTCTTAAAATATTAGAAATACATAATGAAATTTAATACAAATTTTAATGAGACTATCCTAACATGATTTTTACTATGTAATACTATTTAAACACACACAATTGAAACACATATATATACACATATATATTGTATATATATATATATATATATATATATATATATATATATATATATTATATATATATATATATATATATATATATTCTCTTTATATATATGTATATATATTTGCATATTTATAGGTATATATATATATATATATATATATATATATATATATATATATTATATATATATATATATATATATATATATATTATATATATATATATATATATATATAAGTATATATATATATACACACATATACACACATATATATATATATATATATATATATATATATATATATATATATATATATATATATATATATATATATATATATATATATATATATATATAATGTAAGGGAATGTAAGGAAAATTCTCAGGGGTTTTCAAAAAATAAAAGATTTATGGATGATTAAGAAAAAAGGATCTTTCATAATTTGCGTTCCTTACTCCCTAAGATCAAAATTATTAAGTACGGTCAAAATTAATCAAATTAAGTATTTATTAATCAAAATTATTAAGTATTAATATCGACCACACTTAATAATTTTTGAGGGAGCTGAATTTGAAAAATTTGCCTAAGGCAATTAATATAAGTTTCAGTGGTAAAACTTTTAGAGGGAAAATTCCAGATATAGCGTGTATCTCCTTTTTATTTGGAAATTTTTTAAATAGTCCGCTAGAGCCATGTAGGTTTATAATTGGCCAGGCCCCTTCTCTGAGGGCGTAACCTATAGCCCCAGTGGTCAATTTTGGTTAGGGGTTAAAAAGGGGAATGGAAAATTATGCGGGAATTTTTACCCTTGATTTAAGTTTTGAAAACCCCTAAGAATTTTCCTTACACACACACACACACACACACACACACACACACACACACATATATATATATATATATATATATATATATATATATATATATATATATATATATATATATATATATATATATATATATATATATATATATATATATATATATATATATATATATATATATATATATATATATATATATATATATATATATATATATATATATATATATATACATATATATATATATATATATATATATATATACATATATATATATATATATATATATATATATATATATATATATATATATATATATATATATATATATATATATATATATATATATATATATATATATATATATATATATATATATATATATATATATATATATATATATATATATATAAATTTAATTTTAGACAATTTCATTTCTTTAGTTTATATCCAGTAGCACATTTAGTATAGGCTTTGTAAAACTGAAACCATGGGATAATATACATGATATATTATTTATACGTACATAGCCCTCATTTGTCTAATTTCGATGTATCTGATTCAAAGCCTATCAATAAGATACGGTACTAACAAAGTGTTAGGTTTTACCATTCAGTTGAGTTTTCATTATTGTTTGTAATCATCTTCAGAAAATATTAAGTAGCATGTACTAGACAACGATGGTTAAAGTAGTGATATGACCTTATTAAAACACTTGAAAAAAATATGTAATATTTATATATATGTTTTAGTCATCTTGAAAAAGCTTTAATATTAGGTTATCTATGTCATAATAAAAAAGAACCTACTGACATCACGGCTTCAATCAAACTGATAATGAACTCACAATATTTTATTTGTGTATGTAGAATGCTGGGACATCAGTTATTAATCTGAGTATAGTGAATTTAGTTATGTATGCTTTTATACATCGTTACACATAACTGTGCGTTCATAAAATAAGTTTTCCATAAAATCAATTTATGAATACCCATACAGAAAATAATCTTAAACCTGTTGGAAATATTGATTTTCCATCTTTACATTCAACGTCAGCCTTGGAGAACTTTGACGATAAATCAAGCAGTAAGAATGCAATGCCTGGCGAGAAAAATTTCCCCAAATAGTATTTATCACTCACACGAAAATAATAAAATTGGTGGAACTCGATGACCTGTCATTTCTGTTTGCAGCTGTTATTAATGACAGAAATTTGCAAAATACCATACTACTCTTTAATGCCTTTCTCCTTCTATCTTTGATATATGGATAGAAGTAGAAGTATTTCGTCATAACCTTCCTTTAATTACTGACCATGAAAAGATCGAGAAGAAAACTATTTTATCGGTATTTGATTTCACTTCACTGTCATCGTACTTGTAAAAGACAGAGTGATATATTCTTCTGGAAGTATTAAATTACAGAGAAAATAACATTTTTTTTATATCAGTAAATTTTACTACTTGTCAATTTATCCAAAAATTAAGAATTATTATTCACATAAATCAATTTGTATTTTAATGCAAATAAATACAAGCATTAAGCGTGACATATAAATCTTATTGTCTATTTATATTTATATAGTAGAATTTCGATTATATGAAGTATTACCGGCAGTATGACCTACACCTACCAAATTTTGAAGTGGGGTGTGTTTCTGTTTAGAACAGAAATGTTAGAAAATAGGGAAGAGTACACTCTACCGAGAATTGTTCTTTAGAGAAGAAATTCTAATAATTGAAATTAAAAAATATTTATCTGCACTCGTAGTTTGAAAAGGACGGCTTGCATACAAAAGTAATGTGGAAAAAAAGAAAATTTAAATCTATAGGACAGAAATCTTTGTCAAAGTAATCGAAAGAAGTTTAAGTGGAGGACACTCCTTTGATTAAGACATTTAGAGGCTGGGAAAAAGATATAAAGAAGTAGAATGGGACAGAGGAGGTTTATAAGGAAATATTAAAGTTAGATAATTTTGATATTATATATATATATATATATATATATATATATAAGAAAATATTAAAGTTAGATAATTTTGATATTATATATATATATATATATATATATATATATATATATATATATATATATATATATATATATACAATCAAATTGATAATTATACCACAATATTTTATTGAATATAAGTAGAATGCTGTGACACCAGGTATTAATCTGAGGATAGTGAATTTAGATATGTATGCTTTTGTATATCGTTACACATAACTGTGCTTTCATAAACTCAATTTTCCATAAAATCAATTTATGAATACCCCTAAAGAAAATATTCTTAAACCTGTTAGAAATATTGATTTTCCATCTTTGCATTCAGCTTTAACCTTGGAGAACTTTGAAGATAAATCAAGCAGTAAGAATGCAATGCCTGGCGAGAAAAATTTCCCCAAATAGTATTTATCACTCACACGAAAATAATAAAATTGGTGGAACCCGAAGATCTGACATTTCTGTTTGCAGCTGTTATTAATGACGGAAATTTGCAAAATACCATACTACTATTTAATGCCTTTTTCCTTCTATCTTTGATATATGGATAGAAGTAGAACTATTTCGTCCTAACCTTCCTTTAATTATTGACCATGAGAAGATCGAGAGAAAAACCATTTTATTAGTATTTGATTTCATTTCATCGTCATCGTACTTGTAAAAGACAGAGTGATATATACTTCTGAAAGTATTAAATTACAGAGAAAATAACTTTTTTTTTTTTTTTTTTTTTGCTATCAGTAAATTTTTCTATTTGTCAATTTATCCGAAAATTAAGAATTATTATTCACATAAATCAATTTGTATTTTAATACAAATCAGTACCAGCATTAAGCTTCATATATAAATCTTATTTTCTGTTTACACTTATACAGTACAATGTAAATTATGCGAAGTAATTGGGAGCAAACCTACTTCAGATGATGGAGAATTCATCAATAATCATCTAGATTACAATGTAGTATAGTCATTGGTGCAATAACATTCGATTGCTCTGGGACTCAACAGTATGACCTACCAAATTTCGATATGGGATGTATTTTTGTTTAAAACAGGGATGTTTGGAAGTGAGGAAGGGTATAATCATACAGAGAATAGTGCTTGAGAGAAGGAATTCAAGAAACAGGAAATTTCAAAATATTTTATATGCATCAGTGCTCGGAAAAAGACGGCTTGCAGACAAAAGAAGTGTGGGAAGAAAGAAAATTTACATCTATAGGGCAGGAAACTTTGGGAAATGCATCAAAATAATTTTATGTCGAAGACACTTCTTTGATTAAGACATTTAGAGGCTATGAAAAATATTTACAGAATTAGAATGGGAGAGATATATATATATATATATTATATTATATATATATATATATATATATATATATATATATATATATATATATATATATATATATATATATATATATATATATATATATATATATATATATATATATATATATATATATATATGCAATAAAATGGATAGTTATCCCACAATATTTTATATAATATAAGTTGAATGCTGTGACACCAGGCATTAATCTGAGGATAGTGAATTTAATTATGTATGCTCTTTTACATCCTTACACATAACTCTGCGTTCATAAAATACGTTTTTCATTACATCAATTTATGAATACCCATGAATAAAGTATTCTTAAACCTGTTAGAACTATTGATTTTCCATCTTCACATTCAGCGTCAGCCTTGGAGAACTTTGACGATAAATCAAGCAGTAAGAATGCAATGCCTGACGAGAAAAATTTCCCCAAATAGTATTTATCACTCACTCGAAAATAATAAAAATGGTGGAACTCGATGACCTGACATTTCTGTTTGCAGCTGTTATTAATGACGGAAATTTGCAAAATACCATACTACTATTTAATGCCTTTCTCCTTCTATCTTTGATATATGGATAGAAGTAGAAGTATTTCGTCATAACCTTCCTTTAATTACTGACCATGACAAGATCGAGAGGAAAACTATTTTATTGGTATTTGAATTCATTTCATCGTCATCGTATTTGTAAAAGGCAGAGTGATATATCCTTCTGAAAGTATTAAATTACAGAGAAAATAACTTCTTTTTGCTACCAATAAATTTTTCTATAAGTCAATTTAGCCAAATTTAAGAAATATTATTCATATAAATCAATTTGTATTTTAACACAAATCAATACCAGCATTAAGCGTGACATATCAAAGGCATCAAAGGTGGTGATGCAACTGAACTCTATGGGCCGGGCCCGTTAATCCAGAGGCTTCTATCAGTAAGCACAAAAATGACAACGAGCGAAAAAATAAACACATAAAAGAGCAAAGAGATAGAAGGGTTGATTCGTGAGTTCATAACAAAAACTAGAGAGTAGAAAGTTTAGGGATAGTAAAACATAAATATTTTTGTGGCTAGTGACATCCGTACAAAATAAGCCGATAAATTGAATAAAAATGAGTAAAAACAAAAAATTTTAAAAATTTTGAAAATAATAAAAATATAAATTTTATAAATAAATAAGCTGTCTTAAATAATTGAAAAAGGCCTAAATAATAATGTTTAATTATAGTAAAAATTTTTATTGATTTATTTTTGGTGTTATAAATTTTTATTTGCTGAGCAGTAATGACCGGGTACGAAAAATTTGGAAAATTTGGAAAAAATAAAAATACATGTTTTAAAAATAAATAGATTAGTCTAAAAATCCAAAAAGAGCCTAAATAATGTTAAATAATCGCAAAAAATAATTTTTATTAATTTTACTTTAGAGTTGAAAATTTTGTCTTCGCCGGGGATAGAACCCGACGACAAGCCGAAGTACATGAGCGGTGGCAAGGCGTTAACTAACCAAGCCACACTTCTGCACACCGTGAGCGTGACATATAAATCTTATTGTCTGTTTATACTTATACAGTAAAACGTCGATTATCCGAAGTAATTGGGACCAAACCTACTTCAGATAATTGAGAATTCATCTAGTAATTAAATCTTGTGTAATCATCTAGTTTAATATGTAGTATCCGCATTGGATTGTTCTAATGTTTGTTCTATGTTTGTATTTTTACAGTAGAACTTCGATTATCCAATGTAATTGGAACGGAAACAATTTCGGATAATAAAATGTTTGGATAATTCAGAATTCAACAATAATCATATAGTTTATAATGTAGTATCGTCATTGGGGCAATAACACTCGATTGTTCTGGGTTTCGACAGTATGACCTTCGAAATTTCAAAATGGGGTGTGTTTTTGTTTAGAACAGGGATGCTTGAAAATGGGGAAGAGTACACTCATACCGAGAATTGTGCTTTCGAAAAGGAATTCTAATAAGCGAAATTCTAAAATATTTATCTGCACTCAAAGTTAGAAAGTCTTGCATACAAAAGGAATGTGAGAAAAAAGAAAACTTTAAAAATTCTTGTTTGTAAAGAGAGTATTTTGGATGGTAGTAGAAAGTGTAAATAAAAAAAAGTGAAGAAGAAACCGACTTTGGATTGTTAATTAATCGAGGTTCCGATAATCCAGGTTCTGCTTCATAAACATATTTGTGTGTTTGTGTATAATTGTTATCTGATGATCAGTGACCGTCTCGCACTGCAGGCATCCCCGAATACCTCCAAAAGTTCGAATGACCATACAAAATTACTAATATAAAGAATGTAGACCCAATTTGGATTACCAGGGATAAAGAAACACGATAGAGGGAAATAATCAATTTATTGATGCTTAAACTTCAGATATGGAGGTTAGTAAAAAAAAAAACTGAAAGAAAATGGACTCCTTTAAAAAAGACAAATGCACGTATTTCAAGCTAATGAGTAATTCAACGTTCTTCTTATGTAATAGTAAACCGGTTTTTAAATTTAAAATTAAAGATCCAGAGTCTAGAGTCCGAAATGTGCAATGGACTTCTGTGAGAGTAGAATCGAAAAAAAGGACCACGCAAGCCAATATTTTATTGATGAAAAAACATAAATTCTGATCTGTAACTGAGGTTCTTGTTTTAATGAAATATAACTTGAATTATTTAAAACAATTCAAAGACATTAAAGTTTTTTTTCATATATATATATATATATATATATATATATATATATATATATATATATATATATATATATATATATAATATATATATATATATATATATATATATATATATATATATATATATATATTATATATATATATATATATATATATATATATATATATATATATATATGTATATATATATATATATATATATATATATATATATATAATTCTCTGATGAACGTCTACCAATTAATCTTAACCAATATTAAATTTAATTACAACTCACGTGGGGACGTAGTTTAACTTTGAAGACGATGACGTAGTTTAACTGTCAAGATCTATTTTCATTTAACTTACCTGTGATTTGGCAGATAGAAATCGCCAAGTCACAGGAAAAATAAAGATATGCACAAAGGCTACTAGAGAGGATACCAGAAAAGGATAGAAAAATCAGAAAAGTATTTCAAGATAGACATAATTATATCCGTTAATTTTTGGGATAACAATATTATTACATAGAATTATATACATATAATACAATTTTTGTCTCGTCACAGAGTAAAAGGCTTACAGTTTGTTTCAGCATGCAATCATGGCAAATTATTTTGGCAAATCCAAAGATACTTTGCAATAAAAAAACGGGGAGATTATCGAGGCAACTTCTCTGATGGACATCTGTTTGCAAATCATATACATCTTGGTTTAATCCTTGTCTGGTCCGAAGAAAAATTTAATAACAAATCACCTGGGAGATGCTCATGACATAAATGAAGTGTGAAGATCAGTTTTTTATTTAATATAAGTAGAATGCATCAGTTATTAATATATGTATAGTGAATTTAGTTATGTAAGATTTTGTATATCGTTACAAATATCTATGTATTCATAGACTCAATTTTCTATAAAATAAATTTATGAATACCCCTAAAGAAAATATTCTTAAACCTGTTAGAACTATTGATTTTCTATCTTTACATTCAGCGTCAGACTTGGAGAACTTTGACGATAAATCAAGCATTAAGAATGCAATGCCTGACGAGAAAAATT
Organism: Pardosa pseudoannulata; assembly: GCA_032207245.1. Taxonomy (NCBI): domain Eukaryota; kingdom Metazoa; phylum Arthropoda; class Arachnida; order Araneae; family Lycosidae; genus Pardosa; species Pardosa pseudoannulata. The sequence goes on from CM063506.1 coordinate 92,653,101, forward strand.
TCCCCAAATAGTATTTATCACTCACACGAAAATAATAAAAATGGTGGAAATCGAAGACCCGACATTTCTGTTTGCAGCTGTTATTAATGACGGAAATTTGCAAAATACCATATTACTATTTAATGCCTTTCTCCTTCTATCTTTGATGTATGGATAGAAGTAGAAGTATTTCGTCATAATTTTCCTTTAATTACTGACCATGACAGGATCGAGACCAAAATTATTTTATCGGTATTTCATTTCACTTCACTGTCATTGTACTTGTAAAAGTAAGAGTGATATATTCTTTTAAAAGTAATAAATTACTTGAAAAATATTCTATAAAATACCTGAAAAAAATCGGTATTTTATTTCATTTCATTGTCATGATATTCGTAAAAGAGAGAGTAATAAATTTTCCTCAAAATTTTGAATTACAGGAAAAATAACTCTTTTTTTAAAGCAATAATTTTTCTATATGTCCAAAATTTAAGAATTATTATTCACATAAATCAATTTGTATTTCAATATAAATCAATACCAGCATTTAGCCTGACATATAAATCTTATTGTCTGTTTATACTTATATAGTAGAATGTCGATTATCCGAAATATTACCTGCTGTATGACCTACGGCAGTATTATTACTCAGTCAGACTTATTATCTACGCAGTATGACCTACCAAATTTCGAAGTGCGGTGTGTTTTTGTTTAGAACAGGAATGTTACAGGAATGCACTCGTTTGAAATATACGGCTTGCATAGAAAAGGAATGAGGAAAAAACAAAACTTTTAATGATAGAAAATTTTTAACGATAGTAGAAAGTTAGAAAAATAAAGAAGAAACAAACCTTGAATAAAGGAAAGTTTCGGTTAATCGAGGTTCTACTTTATATACATGTGTGTAAGTGTATAATTGTTACCTGGAGAACAGTGACTGTCTTCAGCGTCATACAAGATCAAAGATATCCAGAAGGTTTAGTGCCCATTCAAAATTACGAAACTATTTAAAGAATCTAGACGAAATTTTGATTGCCAGAGCTAAACAAACACAATGAAGGGAAATCTTCAATTTATTGATGCTTAAACTTCAGCTATGACGGATGACAAAAAACTGAAAGAAAATGGTCTCCCACAAGAGACACAAATGCACATATTTGCAGTAAATTAGTAATTCGGTGTTCTGTGTGATAGTGAGCCAGTGTGACTTAATATTGAAGACCCACGGCCAGAGGCCGAACTATATATATAGTATATTATATATATATAAATATATATATAATATATATATATATATATATATATATATATATATATATATATATATAAAATATATATATACATATATACATATATATATTTATATATATATATAAAAATATATATATATATATTATATATATAAATATATATATATATATACATATTATATATATATATATATATATATATATATATATATATAATAATATATATATTATATATCATATATATATATATATATAAATATATAGATATATATATATATATATATATATGTATATATATAAATATATATATATGATATATATAAATATATATATATATATATATATATATATATATATATATATATATATATATATATATATATAATATATATATATATATATATATATATAATATATATATATATATTTGCATAATTATAAACACACACCACAGAAACATATATAAGCATATATAATATTCTAATATATGTCTGTGTATGTGTTTCTGTTTGTGTGTATGCGTCTTTGAATAATTTTATTACAAGAAAAGTATTAACGATATTATAGTAAATACATTGATGTACTCCTTTTACAGCAGACATAAATAATACTACACATTTCAGTTGCAGTACTTAAAAAAACCAAATTCCATGAAGTGTATACAAGTATGGATATGCATAATTACTTTTTATACACGAGTACTTTACATCGAAAGGGAGGAGTATAGGCTGCATAACAGTTTACAAAAGAAAAAAAAATTAGATAATCTTCACGTCTCTCCTCCATTTTAAGCTGTCAAGTACCGTGTGGACGTCGTTCATTAGGATCTTTCAAAAGCAGAATCTTTTGATTTTTTTGTGTCAACAGTTTTTGATTCGAGAAATATACAGAACTTGAAGATTTTGTCATCTTAGACCAAAGTGTTATGGCATTTTTTGAAAAAAAGAGCATCTGTTATGTGCATTTGAGATATTATATTTTTGGATCTCGTAGAATGTTTCACGCATTTATATATATTACTTTGACACCTGCGCCCTTCCCCTTATTTACAGTTTGATATCTTTAATATCTGTGACACATTTTAACTGCTCAAATTTAAATGTAGTTTTTATCTCCTACGTCTAAAGCAATGTTAAATAAGAAATATATATTTATAGAATATTAAGCTATATTTCATTTAGGATTTACGACCCAATGAAGAGGTTTCTAGACTGAATATAGCTTATAGGTAAAATAGTCTTAAATTATGTTAATATATTATATTTAAGAAGTAATAAAGAATGTATATGCAATATTATTTATATTATTTAGAATTAGAAAAACATAAATTACATGCTTTATATACCTATAAATTTTTATAATTGCATATATATATATATATATATATATATTTATATATATATATATATATATATATATATTATATATATGGGAATTTTTTAGCGCATTCTCGGAAGGTCGAGCCCTCATCATTGAATTTGTAAGTAAGGAACGACAGAGAGACATTCGAGTCGGAGTCGAGAAGGAGTGACCAGGTCGAGTGAAGGACCCGTGGCACTTGAGCTCCCTCAATTTATTAAACACCGAGTAGGGTGTATTTTCTATGTTAAACACCGGGTAGGGTGTCTTGCCTATGCTAAGCTTCGAGTAGAAGTCTTGTCAATACTGTGATCTAACTATCTGTCTTTATGCTTAAGTGTTATTTGTGTTGTTACATCATTAAATATTTGTTATTGTTAATTTCATCTGTCATCGAATTTGTCTAACGACATAGACACCGAACCCTACATATATATATATATATATATATATATATATATATATATATATATATATATATATAATATATATATATATATATATATATATATACAGAATGTTTCAAAAATGACCGTTATATTTGAAAAATCAATAAAAACTAAACGGACAGTAATAGAAATATACAGTTTATTGCAATATGCTAGGGACAATAATACAATTTCAGGCAGACAAGCTTTAAAATGAGTTACAGTATTCAACAACATATAGCGCTGCAGTCTGGAAAAATCTAAACTACGATATTATTACGTGGGGACTTTTAAAAGACAAGGTGTACCCCCACTCTCCAGAAATAATTGAATAGCTGGAACAGTATATCTGTTCTGCATGTGAAGCCATCTAGCCTGAGACGTTTACACGGGTTTCTCATAATTTCTTTCTGAAAATACGCCATATTGCTGAGGCCGGTGGATATCTAGAAAATATCGTAGTTTAGATTTTACCACATTACAGCTCTATCTGTTGTGGATAATTGTAACTAACTTTAAACTATTGTAACTAAATTTGTGTGCCTGTAAACTTAATATTGTACCAATCATATTGCTATAAACTGTTATTTCTATCACTGTCCGTTTAGTTTTTATTGACTTTTCAAATATACCAGGCATTTTTGAAACAGTGCCATAGAATTAGGGATAGCAAGGTTACGCAAATTGTGTTGTGTAATCATTTATACGCAACTGAGGGTGGTGTGGTAACTGCATACATAGAGGGTACTGTGGTTGTTCTGAATTAGTTATTAGAATTGCCAGTATGGGTAAACTGCCTGATTTAAATGCCTTCGATAGCGAATTAAGCAACGCGTACGCCATTCAATTTCCGAAATTCTCAGACTGCTAGGATTTTAAAGATCGAGTAGACCAAGAATACATAAATGGTGGAAAAAAATAGCAAACTGCAAAGGTATGTTAGCGTTGACAGTGCGTGGTGAGAGACTGCTCAGTACTCTACGTAGCCATCAAAGCCAAACATTAGCTCCATTTACCACCGAGTTGAATGACGGTGCCAGTCTTACAGTCAATTTACTCACAGTGCGACTGGCAACGCCATGCAATCCTCTCCTCTCCGTATGGGTTTCTGGAGACGTCAAACTACTAGAGTACCATTGCTCTATGCTGGCCATCGGGCTGCACGTCTTGCCTAGGTAAGAGAGCACAGAGACAGAATGTGTACAGTATTGGAAACGAGTAGCATGGATTTATCAGTCTCCATTCCGAATACTTGAGGCCGTTTAGGATCCAACTAGTTTTGATGGAATTTTGTGTATTTAAGGATCCAACTAGTTTTGATGGAATTTTGTGTGTATTTAAGGATCCAACTAGTTTTGATGGAATTTTGTGTGTATTTAAGGATCCAACTAGTTTTGATGGAATTTTGTGTGTATTTAAGGATCCAACTAGTTTTGATGGAATTTTGTGTGTATTTAAGGATCCAACTAGTTTTGATGGAATTTTGTGTGTATTTAAGTTGATTATGAAATGGTTTAGATTCGCAAACTGATCCATTAGAAAAAGCTTTTTCATTAACACTAAACATACCAACACTTAATACATACCTATTTCTACCATAGCGGGTCAAATGACCGGACTTTATTTTTCTGATTATAAATGTATGAAATATGAAAATTGGAAGGGAATAGACAAATAAGCTTTATTATAATTTAACAAAATTGTATATTGTCAATTTTTATGTATTGCAAACACAAAGAATAAGAATTTTTAATTCATTTCCCATCGCATTTTTTACATAAACCTTATGGGTCATTTGACCCGTTATATGGTATGTTTAGTGTTAATGCCAACACGCGCACAATCATCCCAAATGTAATTAGATTAAATTAACATGACTTTTGTACGAATATCTGCTCCTGGAACTTCTCGTTCCAAAGTCTGTTGCGCTGAAAATTGCTCCACAGTTACGTTTGTAGCAAATGACTTCAAGCGGTAGTTTAAGAATCCCAATAAAAGAGCAATTCTGGATTTTTAAGTATTTTTGAAAGAAAAATTTCTTAATTTTCCATCAAAACGGTCATTTGTTATTTATTTAAAAACTTTTTAAATTTTTGAATTTACAACAGCAAAACAGAATTTACAGCAATAAATATATCCACATATTGGAAAGTAAATAACTCAGTTCTTCCTCAATGAGCAAATAATAAAAACTTAAAATCCTCTTACTCTGCAAATGATAGCATTTAGATTAAATAGTAGTTAGAAAATTCTTTAACGTTCCTCAAAAAAAAAAAAAAAAAAACCAAAAAAAAAAAAAAAAAAAAAAAAAAAAAAAAAAAAAAAAAAAAAAAACGGAATGTTAAATACTATAACAAATGTAGAAAGAATCCGAAAATATATTCATGCATATTCTACCTAACTATTAATCCTTTCTTTTAAAATCTTATATTTCATATCAGTTCTTATTACTTTACTAATACCTCGGGGGACATTGTTATATAACGAAGATGAAAAATAAAAGAGTCAAGATGAAAATATACTTTGATTTTAATTTACTATACAAAAGTCATAGTTAACTTTCTTCATATGTATGCCATTTATTGTGTTAGAAACAGCTCGGGGTTAAACAATGTCCTTGTTAAATAAATAAAATGAAAAAATATACTATTCTTAATGCTGTAGGAAAGATTATAATTAGTTAAATTATGGTATTTTAGCAATCTTATTTTTAAAAAAAATGTAATATAGTTAACTAATGTGAAAGCGTAAAAAAATGTAACGGTCTTAGCAGTAAATAAAATTTCTTTTAAAGGATTTAAAGATAAATTCGTATTATATTTTATTCAGTAATAATAATATTATTATTATTATTAATATATATATATATATATATATATATATATATATATATGTGTGTGTGTGTGTGTGTGTGTGTATGTATATATGTATTTACTTGTCTGTATATGCATGTACATATATATATATATACATATATATATATATATATATATATATATATATATATATATATATATATATATATATATATATCACATGGTCCAGTGTTAAAGCGAATGGAATAATTAGTCCTTAGTAAAAACACTTCTTTATGTTAAGTGGACTTTTTGTTTCAGGCATTGCTAGAGCCATTTTCATTTATTCGTGGCGAAGCTAAAAGGAAAGGTGTTGGCAATGTGTTGGCAGCTCTATACCCATGCTCTAACTGGACTTCTCACTTGATTAGTGTCAACTTTCTGTGAAATATCTCTACGGCTCAACTGCATTACTCCAAAAGGTTACACAAGCGTGGGTCTTTTTCATTTATTTTATTATTATTAAAGGTAAAATAGTTTAAAAGTCACGTAATTTTCAACTACCCCTTTTTTAGACCTCACACACACACACACACACACACACACACACACATATATATATATATATATATATATATATATATATATATATATATATATATATATATATATATATATATATATATATATATATATACATATATCTGTGTGTCTGTGTGCGTAAACACGGCAAAATTACATATAATACAACCCGCTGATTAATCGGTTTACACATTGATTAACATGGTTAACAGTCAATAATCAGTTAGTACTGGAGCAATACCATAAAAGGAATCAGCGATTTCAACGGGGAACTTAACTTTTATTTAGGATACAGCCGAACATGACACGTATCTTAGAATTTTAGACATTTTTTTTTATATCTCTAAAAATACAGGATTATTTATCGTAAGCCTGATGTTTTTAAAAGCATCGTAGACATACTATATATACGAAATTTCGTAGGAGAGCGTTTAGAAATTGACAAAAAACTGATATGCTTGATTTACCGTTGCAGAAATAGATGTCTTAAAACTGTTGAAACTTTAGCACATTATTAGAAAGTTTGGAAAGCAATCTTTCTTCATTTTTTATGAGAGTAGTAAGTATATTTAAGTAGTAACCAAGGATTTAATTCAGACAGACCCAGATCTCAGAAACTTTTTGTGATCTACATATAATTTCTAGAATTCTCAACATAAAATAATTATATTTTCATAAATGAATGTTATTTTAAATCATGCTCATGGATTGGGTAACTGAGAATCAAAATAACAAAATTAGTGAGAACAACGTATGATTTGTACATTTCTAGAAATATTATGCATTCCTTCTGCAAAAAGTATCCCTACAGATTTATACTAGTTTGTAACATGAAAGAGGAATACTCTCTCTTTTTGTATTATACCACAAAAATTAATACATTTTATCTATGCTGAAAAAGACTTTGAAACTTTAGATACATTCGATTCACAAAAGTTTTTTTTTTTTTTGGTATCCACAAATATCTCAAATCTAATCTCATAAACAAAAGAACAAAGTTATTACTTTATAAGGCACTAATTCGATCAATCTTTTCATACGCTGCTGAAACATGGGCATTAATTGAAAGATACAAAGAGACTCTGGCTGTTTTCGAAAGAAAATTACTCCGCATCATTTTAGGAGGTTTGAAATGCAACGTCACCTGGAGGAGAACAAGTTCCGAAATCTATAAAATGTTTAAGGAGCCAGACATAATAAAATCTATTTCTATTCAAAGTTTGAAGTGGGCAGGACACGTAATTAGAATGATTGACGACCGAATCACCAAAAGAACCTTCGAGGCAAAACCATTGAGAGCACGTGAAAGGGGAAGACCAAGAATTCGGTGGATTTCATTCCTTGAAATAGACTTAAAGATCCTAAAAATCACGTACTGGAAGAGTTTATCCAAGAAATGATGCCTGGAACTCGATTCTGCGTAAGATCATGGCCAAACCTGCCATTGTCTGCCATGGGCTGGCACACTATTGACAAAAGACTGATTATGGTATCAATAAAGAGAACATTCATGTTACTCAAGAAAACATTTCGTTATCATTTGCGTCTACATAATCACCCCAAAAAATAGAAGATTTTTTCTAATGGAATCTTCAATTCCATCTATATCGTTGTTGGAGGATAAAGTTTGGAAGAATGGTTAGTTATCCTACACCTACAATCCCTTGATACTGAGCAGAGTTGCAGAAATTCTGACTGCAAATGTAAATGTACCACAAATAGTTGTTCATGTCACAAACCCTTTCCTGTGTAATTCACCAATCGTTAGACTGAGCAAAAAAAAGGCAAAACTTCATAATATGTTACCTAAATGCATTTGCTTACTTAAAATACAATTTATCAGTTTAATTCTTTGAAGTTTTTTAATCGATGGATGTTTAAGTCTATTAACGAATTTGTAAATTACTATATTGTATTAACTCTTTAAATACTGAAAAATTAATAAATCTTAATATGTTAATTGAAGCAGATGACGTGAAAAGGTGAAAAATGCAATAAAAGGTTTTTTTTTAATTCTTGCTTGTCAAAACTATTCTCCTGGATACACTACATTGATTGTAATATTTACAGAAATATAATCTGCATAATGCAAATATACTCAACCATAAAAAATATAAGCATTCTAAAATTTTACGCTTAAAATTGTAAAAAGGAAATGAAGGGAATACTTAAGTAATTCTTTGTAAATATTTAAAGACTTAAAACTTTTAGTTTCTCTTAGAAAGTGACAGTGTAAGTAAAAAAGTGTCTTTCTAAAATTAATTAACATTTCCTACTTACAAGCAATATTAAAAAAGATTAAACATCATTAAAAATTCAAAAGCAGTTAAATGTTGAAAATGTTTATGTAACTTGTACTTAACTATTCATTTTTTTTTAGTCTTAGCATTACTAATCTGTTCTTTTTGCTTTTTATTCGAAATATTTTAAAAGACAGGAATATATTACGTTACCTAGAGAAATAATAGTCAAATAGGGAACATCTCTAGCATTTAATTTATTGAATAAAAAGCATAGTTAAGAATTTAGTCATTTCGTTATTTTATTACTAGAACTTTTTTCTGATAAAGTAAAAAAATTCAAAGTATAATAAATCTGTAATACTCTTATGTAACGCAAATTATTAATTAAATTGCGATAAATAAGTTCAATAATTATATCAGCTATACATAAAAATAAACGAAATATAACTCATATTATATTAATTACTTAGTAATAACTGTGATAGTCTTTAGTTCATATTCTGCATCCAGAAATTTCTGTAATGTGTAATGGAATCATGTAACGGAATCTTGTAGTATTAATTTTTTTATATAATTTATGTTTAAAATCATATTATCAGTTAAAAAGCTTACTTTCTGTATAAAGTTATAAAAAAGATAAGTAAAAAAGATAAATAAACAATTAAAAAACTTTTAGGTGTGTCGGGAGGGTTTGCTATCTGGCTATGTGTACAACACCTATATAAAATTGAGACCGGTGCTAAAGTAACAAACATTTTCAAAAGAGACTATTACTCCAGAACTTATTCCAGAAAATTGTTAAACACAGAAAATATTAAACATATTTTAACAGTGCTTATAATAAAAGTAGTTTAAATCGTTAAGTATTTTGGAAATGCATTTGTACCTAAGAGGTTTGCCTGATTAGGGGTCAACTCTATTGCACTAGCTTGAATAATTTTGTAACATTAAATATATTGAGTTACAAACACAAATGTTGTCTTAATGTTAAATTATTTTACTAGCATAGAATATCTAAAGAAAAATTCTATACTATTTAGATACCAACATTTTACTTAAATTTGTAATGAGAATTTTTTTTTCTGAATTTCAGGTTTCGACAAATATACATTTCTTTTTATTTGGTCGTCATAATGGTCGTCAGAATATTTGAAACAATCCAGAGTTGAAGCCATGTCGGCAGTATTTTTTATTTTGTGTAAGATATTCAGCATATACTAAGCTAAGTGTTTATCTTATTCGTCATAAGAAACTTGCTTAGAAGACTTTTTCTACTTTTGTGTCACTTGCACTCTAAAGTATTTTTTATGTAACATCATTGTTACATTGACCATCAGTTTTCACTTGCAGACTAATTTCCTTTCACCAGTCTTAAGATATTATCTTATTAAATATGTTCTGAGAAGGAGATCTGTCCACTTTATTGCAGAAGTATATTTGATACAGAAGTAATTGTACCGATGAATAGAAACTGGTTTAGATGTATAAGGATATCTTGGTGAGGTAGGATAACTATTGTATGCAATGTCCACAACATTTATTTTATTATATTGATTTTCTTTACACTGGCAGCTTACCGATTGAGCATCGAGATCAGCCGCAAGTATAAGTGGAGTACCGGAGTAGAATTACAAATTTTAATGAAAGTTAATTATTTTTGGTGAATTTTCTTTATTTTATATATTAATAAAGGTGAGAATGAACAATAACAAAGCTAATTATACAATCATCTTAAAGAGACTTTGCTAATGAGGTGATTAGCCCACCATGACGTCTTGATCTTATAAAAAAAGGGGTGAGAAAACTGCCGAAAATGTTTAGTGGCACATATCTTCCTTCTTTCTCTCTGAAGGGACCATGGACTGAAAAGTCTGTTGGACTGCGTTAATTGGGCCGAAAATGGCTATTCTTAGATTAGCAAGCCATCTTGTCCAATCGGTTCGAAAATGAGGGTCACTAACAACACTTTCGTCTTTCTGTGAGTCTAACGCGCTGGCGTTGTACTAGTGTAAACCTTTGTTACAAGCCCATTTACATGTTCAACTCAATATTTTTAATCCAATCGCATTATGAGTCCATGTATACAATTTGTAGTCGCATGTGGAATACTATAAGTAATAAATTTTCCTGAGTGATACTATAAGTAATAAATTTTCCTGAGTGATACTATAAGTAATAAATTTTCAAATCTGTTAAAATCATTATAATTGTTTTCATAAAAAGAGTTAAGCAACACGTACATTTAAATTGATTCATTGTACATGCAAAACTTAGAAACACCAATGCAAACTGAATATCTCAGATTTTATAGTTATACCTGTTTTGCATACATATTGTCAAAACTCTTTCAAATATTTTAAATATTCTAAGATGGTAATTTTTACAGTTAGATTCTTGTACAGAACTTCAAGGGATCTCTTAACGTACAACATAAAATGTTCCTTTAAAGATTCTAAAGAAGTAATGAATCAAGTTCGAAAAAGATATGTTTCATGAGTTACACAGAAATGATACTCTCGAAATAATCTATGACGATATATCTTATAGTTAATAGGTATTCAAAACTGCATCACCATTTTTTCGTTTCGATGATCGTTTGCAAGCTTAAATGTCATCCGAAACGAATAGCAGGGATCTTCGAAAAATATTAATACTTCGCGGATCTCCAACTGTATGTTCAAGTAATAAAAATTGAGGCAGAACTTCACATACGGTGCCATTAATAATTCCCACTAGTAGAAACGTCAAACATTACAAGTTCTCAAAGCTCAAAAATGATATATATATTCCATCGTTCAAGCACAAGTTTCAATCATTATATTGGAATCCACTCGAATTCCATACAACTGGCTATTGAAATATATCAGAAAGAAAATTCAACGACACATAGAGCTTTCGAAGACGAAAAACTTCAATATTACAGCCACATTCAGATCAATCACAAAATAAAATGTTTTGCTCTTACAAGAATACATTTTCCAGAATATATA
>CM063506.1:92672226-92674726 GCA_032207245.1 Pardosa pseudoannulata
ATTGTAGAATACGATATAATAAATTACTTGTATTCCCTGCTTAATTTTATAATAAATAAGGAGTCCATGTCGACATTTCTGTAACATAGTATGATAGGTAATAGGAAAGATAATGCAATTTTCTTTTGCCCAAACGTGTAGATTAGCTACGTCAAGGTATAGCTACAAAGCACTTTAGCTGTGCTTTTGGCATAATTCTGACTTAATACAGTCTACTATTCAATAAGGTGCATTGATATATGGCCACATAGTCACTGCAGGACGCTATTGTGAGATGTAAATGCTAAGCATTCGGTGCTAGTCAACAGATCAGGCTTTATCATCCAACCTGACAATGGGAGACGCCATTTCGGGGGACTAAACAATCAGATGTTTAGACTTAGGGTATATAAACCTTTGTTCCATCAGTACTATTAACAAAACATTGCAGCAGATGAATATCAAATTTTAAAACCTATTTCTTGAGAATCGTTATTAAATTTCTATGCTATCAAAATTTCTGTTCTAAAAACGCTTCGTATTCGTCATTAAACCAGAATTTATATTAATATTACTAAAACATGGTAACAAAATAGATTATTTTATGGACACTGATAGACATTTTAAAATAATTAAAAATGATAATATTTTATACTAAACAGGTTGTTATCTTTGCAATTAGAAAATTATATCTTACAAGTGAGGTATTGTTGATTGTAGAAAGCATAAAGATATTAATAAATTTTCATTTATAAAAAAATAACAACATGCTCCTTGAACATTTAGCATTAAAATTTGTTTTAAAAGGGTAAATAAGTATTAAACTCTATTAAATATTGTAAAATGCGCTAATTCTAGTAAAAAAAAAACAGAAAATTTAATAAAAAATACTAAAATTATGTTTAAGTATAAATCTTTAGTTTAGAGATAAGATGATTTAAGAATTCTAATATAATACAACCTTCTCGGCTCATTCAGCAATTATATATCTCTTACTTTCAGAATTTATTAAAAAGTTTCAATACTTTTCAGTAATTTATGTGGCTTGTTAAATCAGTATTTTCTATGAATATTTTTTTCCAGTGCAGATGGAAATACAGGCACATTTAACTTTATGCCAATACAAGATTGCGTAGATGCTACCCATGTAATAGCACCACACGAGGAATACGTTGAATCCTACGAACATGGGTAACATTATCCCGGGTTGGTCTTCGTAATTTAGAAGCAGAGACCAAGCAGAAGATTCCCGGGCTTGGTCTGTCAAAATCAGAGGTATCGTTTGAGAACTTGGAGGACATTGTAACCACGAAAGTATTTTACATGCCCCAGTCACTTTTACGAAAATGGCAGATCTTAAGCCCGCTCGAGCCCCGAGCCCGCAACCTTTCTGTTATGAGATAGCTGCTTTTGCCGACCGAGCTACTGCGGTTTAAACTACCTATGAATGTTTAAAAAAAAGACATGATATGTAGTTCAAAATGGCACATAGAACAGAAGAAGTTACATTTTCAAAGAAGTTGCAAACATATTTAAAAATTTCTGGAAATAGTACCTGACATATTATTCAGATAGAGATTAAATAAAAGCCTCTGAATCATGGTAGCTAAAGCTTGAGGACAACCGAATACCAAGGGAAGATGTCATTTGGTACCGGAGAATTTGAATCCTGCTATTAAATAGTTAAGTGAATGTATTAAGTATGTCGGGGTTTTATTAGATTTAGTATTGAAAAAAATAGAGTATAGGGTAAACTCTTAACAGACCTCACGATGTTGACACCGGATGACCGATGTCTAGACCCTTGATTCTCTCCTTTCTCTAGCTTCCCTCTCTTTTCCCCCTTCTGTATCAACCTCAAATCTCTTTCGGTCACCTCGGATTCTCATATCTCGTATTTAGGGGTTATATGAGTCTTCGTGTTGCTAAAAATAGAGAATAGGACAAATTCTTAAACAACTTTTCTCACGAGGCTGATACCGGATGACCTATATCTGGATCATTTACTCTATCCTTCCTCTCGTCGCCCTCTCGTCCCTTCCTTCCTTATCGAACTCAGATCTCTAAATTATGTTACTGATTTCCTCGGATTGAATATTAATGCCTTTTTTTTAATCCAATACTGCTCTGATTATGTCTCTCTTCTTCAATGATAATGCATTTATTCAAAATATTTTTCAAACGTATTCAACTATTAAAACTTTACCTCAAAACTTTGGGGAACAATGACCAAGAGCTCAAGTCGTACGTGTCTGCTGGGTATTTTTAAATGAGAGACAACCTCATGGGTATAGGTAATCTCTTTATATACGGGTGCCACGAGCCCGGTTTTCACCTGAGTGATCTGTTCATTGTGTCTTTCCAGGTAGTCCTAAACTTCCCTTTATAAAGTTTGCACCTTACTAGATCATATTAATTAGTTAGACTATATAAATCTTCGAAACATGACGGACCTCTCGTAGGTCCGCAGCGACTTTGTAACCGTTATGGATTGCTGTTGAGTCAGCTGGGATCAGTAGTA
>CM063506.1:92679726-92697226 GCA_032207245.1 Pardosa pseudoannulata
CTGAGGTTGGCAGAGATCTAGATGTCCAAAGGCCTTATGATAAAGCGGAATATAGACCGTACATGCTCTGCAGCAACACCAGTTGCTGAATTAGTTTAGAATGAGGGGCCAATGTTTCTTGTACTGGTACCAGAAAGAATCTTAGGTTTCCTGGACAGATACCGCAATTGATCTAAAAATTTGTAATTTTCTGTTGAGCTCAATGAATGTTTAATTTCAAATGTGTTATGTATGAAGAGGTTATTTTTAAAACTGTTGTTAAATATATTGTATTCATTTCTTAGTAACAATACTTGTTTGTTTTGATGGTTAATTTATAATTTCACTATCACTACCATAACCCAATACTTTATTGAAAGTATAAACTGTAAATATCGTTTTAATGTTCCAGTAATATTTGCTTGATTTCCATCATGCATTTTCATTTTTTCCACAAAGTTATCATTTTTCTTGTTATCTTCTATTTTTATGCTATCTTTAAATTCAAAGTGCTGTTTAAGCTGTTTGTAATGCCTTTCAGTACCTAACTGCACAAATCCAAATATCTGAACATGCAAGAATTAATAATTCATACAACTGCCGGGGCCGGACTCAGGCTTGCGGAAACTTTAAGGGTCGTACTTAAAGTTTCCGCAACTTCCGCAAGGGCTTCTTAATTTACCACTCTTTTTCAAATATAACTATGTTAAAGGTAACTTGTTCTGAATAACATTCTGAAATTCAAGATAATATCTCCAAATATAAGGTATCGTTTTAGTTTTGTTTAGCACTTAAAATTAGTTTCGTTAGCTTTAATCTCTTTTTGTTTTCAGTATACTGATTTTCTTACATTAATACTATAAACGGGTAGCATAATACTTTTCTTCTTCCAGTAATTTGTTTTAATTTCTTTTAAATAATCATCATCAATCAGGAATGGCTCGTGTGTTATATTTTCCCCTGATTTTGTTTTACTGTTTCTTGATTGAACTGTTTCGTGGTAAATATCTCAAATCCTAATCCTTAGGTTTGGTTTGGTCTAATGAGACCGGGACCTACTGCTTAAAGCCGATTCCGAACGGCTACGAACATCCATGCCATAGTGGGATTCCGACTCATGAACTCTAGTACCGACGATCAGCGCCCTAACCAATCGGCCAGCATTCGGCTCCTAATCCTTAGGGAAGTATGTTTGTCTAAATAGGGCAAGTTTAATTATGATCACCTTGTAAACTTTTCTCACCTTTAATATATTTTAGTAATTTAAATGCGTTCTCTGGTGTGTCGTTTACGTTAATGGGTTTTTTCCCTCGGAAATTACTGTACTAGGATATTTCCATGGAAACCTAAATCTTAGATTTAAAAGATAATTATATCTTTTAAACTGTAAGCATACACTATTTTTTATTTTATGCACATTACGTACTTTAAATGTAATTCAATTTTTAATCTACTTTATCGCTTATGGGGAAAAAATTATAAAACTAAATTTTTGGAAGAAATTTATGCAAGCCTATCATGTGCCTAATGGCGTATCTGAAGAGTAGTTTGTTTTGTTTGGCACCGCTATACGTAATGGAGATTTGCCATATCCTAAAATAGAATACAAGAAAAATTCATAAGAAGCGTTATAAAATGAAATTTTATACTAATTAATTAATTATTATATGTTTATTATTCGCTCATTCATTTGCCTGTTATGTTTCGCACATGCTAACCACATTAACTCATGTAGTTATTATTAACTATATAATAATAACCATATAAGCTAAAATTTGGGTTGAATCACTATTCGAAAAGAAAAATCTCCAAATGGATATTCATAATTAATCATAATTACTCATAATTATTTGCATCCAGTCAATGTTCAGATTTATTTGTAAAATTTTAAATTTTAAAGAAAAGTATAAATGTTATTTTTCCTAACTGTATATTTCATAGAAATATATCTTACAAAATGAAACTTCATGTGTATGAAAGAATATTAATTGAATCATACACCTTTATCTTGGTAAAAACATTTCGCAATTCATTATAAAATATCTACTAAAGATTATCTTATTAATTAAAACATATCATCATAATATAACACCAAACATATTTTCAAATATACGTATTTTAATGTAATAATTAGCAAAATTATTGTTTTTTTTATTTAGCCTAAGTAACACATTCGCGTAAATGGTACATTAGAAGGATCTATTATAAACCTTTTCATTGCTCGAAAAATTAAAAATTTAGCAGGGAAGTGTATTTTGATATGAACAATACTAGTTCTAATTTTTTTTATTACTAGCATACAGAAACTATAATGTAAGTATAAATTATCTCAGTAAAAAAAGCCAATTTTAAAATTTCGTTTTCATTCATTTTTCTTTATAAATGTCTACTAGTTTTTATGCTGTAAACTCTGTTATGTAACCTATCATTAAGCGTTATTATCATTAAGAATTAATACATATAATTTTATTTTTATTTGAAGACAGAAACATCATGACTGAAAGGATATGGTTCACTCAGTATAATCTATTCTGGATTCATTAGCAGTGGGTGGGTTGGAAAATCAATATTTCCTTAATGGGAAACAAGTGGTCTCTTCTCGGCCACGAAAGTAAGCCTTTTTGAAAACTGGAGGGTCCTTTCTAGCTCATATATTAAGAAATTTTTCAAATGCCTTTTTTAGCAGTGTTTTCGTTGATGGTACTTTAGATTTTAAGAGACCGTAAATCTCTTGAAATTTGGTACTCTACTTTGTTTTTAAACTGCTTGAAACTTCTAGTAAAATACTTATGAATGTTCTAAAACGATAATAACGAAGTGGATTTTTTCTAGTGTAACAAGTATAATGTTAAAATAAATCTTTTGCTCCTCCTTGAAGTTTTGAAGAAAATCTATTCTTGGAAATACCGATTGCTATGTTACTTACTCAAATCTATGTATATTGAAAGAGATAGCATACACTTATAGAATTTTACTACACCAAATGCGTGGTTTCCTACCTTCTATTTACTTTCTGTTACTATAGTCTATTAATTTACAAAATACCTCATATTATGCTACTCGAGCAGCGGTAGCTAATTCGGCAGAGGTAGCACATAACAAAAATTTTGCCGGCTTGGGCTCTAGCGGGCCTAAGTTCTGCCATGTGACTGGGGCATGTAAAATACGTTCGTGGTTATAATGTCCACCAAGATCTCAAACGATATCTCTGGGAATGTCAGGCCAAGCCTGGGGACCTCCTCTTGGTCCCTCGTTCTAAATTACAAGAAACCAAGCGGGGGTAATGTTACTCGAGTTCTTAGAATTTCTTAAGATACACGTACCTCCCGGGTGATTCAAATGGGTAACAGATTTGCAGGCATATATGGGCATAAATATATCTGAGAGCTGCCTTATGAAGAAACATTGCTACTCAAGTTTTATAGCAAAACGGGAGGGAATCTTCTCATGTAAGATTAAAGTAGTTAGGTAAAGTGCTAGTATTTTGTATTTTGTTTCTTTCTAACTACTGGAGTGCAGATGCTATGCATTTCCTCCAGGTTTATTTCTAACATACCTTATCTCTTGGTATGTCATGGAAAAGGAAGAGCAGATTAATCTACAGCTAAACTGTATATATTACCATATCCAATCTACAATAATAAAAATAATTTTTGGCTGTATTATGAAACAAGATGTAGATTTAATAATGAGTTAATAAATTAAAAACTGCTTCAGATTAATTTAAAATATGTTTTCTTATGAAATTAACATTATCAGACACTTTTAATTTTTTTATTGATCTTAACCCATTCACATATAACCTCATTTATCTATTAACAAACTGAAATTGTAAAATTAACATTCTTTTAACAGAAAAAAATATCATTTCTTCTCAACGAGAAAAACATACTTTCTTCTAGTGGTAATTATTCCCTTAATCAATTTATGAAAAGACCTAATTTTGTGTAAATGTTGAATAAACACATCTAATAAGACAAACTAAATTACTACAGACCCGTATGGCTTATTAACGATCTTCTACCGACAAAAAGTACATATACATTTTACTGTACTTTCCATGTATCTAGCTACATAAGAACATATATTCTAAAGTATATATTACTTAGATAATGCTGCAGGAAACCAAACGTTAAATAATCTAACAATTGAAAAGCATGTACGCGTTACATCATGTTTCATTTCTAACATACCTTTATACTTTATAAACTTGAGAGATGAAATGGATAATATGGAATAAATGTTTGTTATTATAATCAAGAGTTTTTCATAAAAAAGCGAAAAAAGTATGAAAACCATCTCAAAATTAACAAAAAAAATCTCTAAAAAGCTTTTAATGATGTTTCATTAAAACAAACAAAAACCTACTGGAACTAGTTTTATAGCTTAATAGTTTAATTTTTATTTCTCCTTTATCAAAAGCTTTTACAACTTTCCTTCTTTAGCCCGGTAAATAACCTATCATTAAAAATTTCGTAAATAGATAAAAGGTCTTTTATTTGAAGACAGAAACATCGTGACTAAAAGGATCTCGTTCACACGCTATAATCTATTCGTTCATTAACAGCGGGTGGAAGGGATGGAAAAATCAATATTTCTTTAATGGAAAACAAGTGGTCTCTTCTCGGCTACGAAAGTAAGTCTCAGTGAAAAGGTGAAGTTCCTTCCTAGCCCATACATTAAGAAATATTTGACTGCCTCTTTTGCAGTTGTGCCTTATTAGCAGGTAATTTAGATTTAAAGAGACCTTAAGGAACTTGAAATTTGGTACTTTACTTAGTTTACTGCTTGAAATGCCTTAGTCGACCTCTTTTAAATATTTGAGTTGATGAATCAGTGTATATTTACTTAGCTTGTTTCGTTTAATGTTGAAATATAAAAATTGGCTGACTAGATTTATTAATATGCAATACTATCCAGTTAAAAGACCTTTTTTGTGAGTTATTCTGAATTTTGAAACTGATAAAATACTGATATTTTTGCAGGTTCTAGTTTCTTCGCTGCATATAAAAATAAGTTCTTTTTATTTATCTTCTCAAAACAGAGTAGTGCTTAGTTGATTTAAAAAATATATGAGGTTATGAAAGAGTGAACTTTTACTTATACTTGATTTGTTTAATGTTAAAATATAAAAAAATTGTCAGTCTAGTTTTATAATATGCAATACAATCAGGTTAAAATGCCTTTTTAGCGAATTATTCTGAATTTTGAAATTGGCAAAATATTGATATTTTTCCAGGTTCTAGTGTTTTTGCTGAATTTATTTCTCTTTTTCATCTCAAAACAAAGTAGTTCTTAGTTGATTTCAAAAACATTTGAGGGGATAAAAGAGTAAACTTATACATATGCTTGGTTCGTCTAATGTTAAAATATAAAAATTGTAAGATCAGATTCAATAATATGCAATGTAATCAGGTTAAAAGGCCTTTTGCTAATTATTCTGAATTCTAAAATTATTAAAATATTGACATTTTTGAAGGTTCTAGTTTGTTCTCTGCATTTACAAATTGCATTGAAAATACCTTATTTTTAATAAGTTATTTTCTTTTTCTTCTCAAAACAAAGTAGTGTTTAGTTGATTTAAAAAATATTTGAGGTGATGAAAGAGTGAACTTTTACTTATTCTTGGTTCGTCTAATGTTAAAATATAAAAATTGTCAGACTAGATTTATCAATATGTAATACAATCCGGTTAAAAGGCATTTTTGTGAGTCATTCTGAATTTTGTAACTGGTAAAATATTGATATTTTTGCAGGTTTTAGTTTAACTGCTGCATTTAAAAGTAAGTTATTTCTCTTTTTCTTCTCAAAACAAAGTAGTGATTAGTTGATTTCAAAAATATTTGAGGTGATGAAAGAGTAAAATTTTACTTATTCTTGGTTCATCTAATGTTAAAATATAAAAATTGTCAGACTAGATTTATCAATATGTAATACAATCCGGTTAAAAGACATTTTTGTGAGTCACTCTGAATTTTGAAACTGGTAAAATATTGATATTTTTGCAGGTTTTAGTTTAACGCTGCATTTAAAAATTAAGTTATTTCTCTTTTTCCTCTCAAAACAAAGTAGTGTTTAGTTGATTTCAAAAATATTTGAGGTGATGAAAGAGTAAAATTTTACTTATTCTTGGTTCATCTAATGTTAAAATATAAAAATTGTCAGACTAGATTTATTAATATGCAATACAAATCAGGTTAAAAGGCATTTTTTGTGAATCATTCTGAATTTTGTAACTGGTAAAATATTGATATTTTTGCAGGTTTTAGTCCGTTGCATTTAAAAAAAAGTTATTTCTCTTTTTCCTCTCAAAACAAAGTAGTGTTTAGTTAATTTCAAAAATATTTGAGGTGATGAAAGAGTGAAATTTTACTTATTCTTGGTTCATCTAATGTTAAAATATAAAAATTGTCAGACTAGATTTATTAATATGCAATACAAATCAGGTTAAAAGGCAATTTTTCTGAATCATTCTGAATTTTGTAACTGGTAAAATATTGATATTTTTGCAGGTTTTAGTTTAACCGCTGCATTTAAAAGTAAGTTATTTCTATTTTTCATCTCAAAACAAAGAAGAGTTTAGTTGATTTCAAAAATATTTGAGGTGATGAAAGAGTGAAATTTTACTTATTCTTGGTTCATCTAATGTTAAAATATAAAAATTGTCAGACTAGAATTATCAATATGTAATACAACCCAGTTAAAAGGCATTTTTGTGAGTCATTCTGAATTTTGAAACTGGTAAAATATTGATATTTTTGCAGGTTCTAGTTTGTTCGCTCCGTTTAGAAGTAAGTAATTTCTCTTTTTCTTCTCAAAACGAAGTAGGGCTTGGTTGATTCAAAATATGTAAATGGAATATAAAATTAACTCCAGGTTAAAAAAAATAGTGCATCAGATTATAACCACTTAAGGTAGATAATTTGAATGTGTGATTTATTTCAAGTTTGCTGGATGAATATTATTTAACTACTTTATGTACAATAAAAGTTTTATTAATGAGTTCTGAATGAAGAATTTAAGGGGTTTTTAAATATTTGTTAAGATTTTGGTTTGGTTTGGTGTGCTACAGTCTACTTTTTGCAACACGAGGGCTAATGAGACCGGGACCTACAACTTAAAGCCGATTCCGAATGGCTACGAACATCCATGCCATTGTAGGATTCGAACCCACGAACTCCGGTTCCGAAGGCAAGCACCCTAACCAATCGGATATCGTTCGGCAAATTTTTGTTAAAGTTGATATCCTAAAATATCAGATATACTAATAGTTTTCAATATTTTTCATAAATCAAACGTGTTTTGTATGCATTTCTATCAAAACCATAACTATCGAATTTTCCGGATCTAAAATGCTGTAATTGTTTCAAATAATGAAGTCATCAAGTTTAAAATTATCCTAATTTCTATGCAAGTTCTTAAAGTCAATGTCTACTTGTTACTGTTCCATAATCCTTTCATAGAACAATTCACTGTAAGTTACCATGATTTTTAATCTTAAACAGTCAGTTCTCATGATATTCTTCTGTTTTGTTCCTTGGAAACACTAACACATAAATATCACAAAAATTTAAATATGTCATAGATTTCTAGACACTCTGTATAAAACATTCAACAATTTTCTTTGTAACATGTGATGATCAATAAATGTCTTGTAGCATCGTTCTTTGGTATTGCTATATAGCAATCAGTACTTAGTGATGTAAACTTTTGATATCAATTTATTTGATTTAGTCATATATAGACATAAAACATCATTAAAATTTTTTATTTTTTTACTTTTTAAGGAGAAATATACTACATATATTTTTGAATTTAAATTTAAAATAAGAATATACCACAACAAATAGTTTTTATATCCATAATAAGTAACAATAATATAATAACAATAAATATAACAAGAATAGTTATTATATTTCAGTTTTAAAATAAGAATATACCACATGCATTTTTAAATTAGTCATATCAAGCCATAAACCATTATTAATTTTTTTTAATTAAAAATAAAAATAAAACTAATGCATTTTAAAATTAATCTTATAAAACCATAAAGAAAAATTAAAAATTTTTAATTTTTTAGTTTTAAAAAGGGAATATACTACATACATTTAGAAATTACTCATATAAAGCCATAAAGCATCATTAAAATTTCTATTTTTTTAAAAAATTAAAATAAGAATATATCACAAAATATAGTTTTTATATTAATAACAAATAACAATAATATATTAAAAATAACATACTAAAGATAAATATAACAACAACAGTTATTATATTTTTTTAAGTTTTAAAATAAAAATATACCACATGCATTATTATATTAGTCATATCAATCCATAAAACAACATTATATTTCTATTTTTTTAATTTAAAATAAGGATATACCACAAGGATATATTTTTAGTTAGTCACATCAAGTCATAAAACATCATTCAAAATTTCAATTTTATTAGTTTTAAAAGAAAAAATATACTACATTCCTTTAAAAATTAATCATATAAAGCCATAAAAAGATCATTAAAATTTCTGTTTATTAAAATTTAAAATAAGAATATACCACAACAAATAGTTTTATATCAATAAAAAGTAACAATAATATATAAAACATAATATATTAACAATAAATTATTATATTTTTTATGTTTTGAAATAAGAATATACCACAAGCATTTTAAATTTAATCATATGAAGCCATAAAGAATCATGAAAAAATTCTATTTTCTTAGTTTTAAAAGTGGAATATAACACATACATTTTAAAATTACTGATATAGAGCCATAAAGCATCATTAAAATTTTAATTTTTTTTAAGTTAAAGAAAGAATATATCGCAACAATTAATTTTAATGAAGTAAAACAAAATGATTGAATCATTACCCACTTTTCTTCTTGTGACACTTGCGAGACGAAAAGTCATATTCGTTGCCCAATACATGCATTTTACCTCTGTGCTTTTACAATATACATTATCTTCAAAAAGTACACTTTGGTTTTCCCAAAAAAAAGTTCAGTTAGAACATATTTTCCACATAACATATTCAGTGACACGCAATTCCCACTGAAAAGATCGCATTCATTTGAAATGCGAACCATTAATTGATATACATTAGGAGCTAAAATGTAACACGTTTTACATAAGAAAACCATTTCGGTAAGATAATTGTGTTTAATACGGTTCTGATTTATTCCCAAAAAGATAATTTAATTGACTATTTAAGCATTTTTATCTTTTTTGAATATGAAGACAGGGCTTGAAATTAATTAACGAACCAATTATTTGAGAAAACGAAAGAAAAAGAAAACGGAATTCAGTTTGCCCAGTTTTCAATGACACTTATGCATATTAGGTGAAGTAGGCTTAATAAAATTTCATTAAGAGGAAAAACACTAACGATAAAAATATACACTAATTTTATCGTTAGTAAAAGTAATTATGTATCATTAGAAGCCATTTTTAAATAGTTAATGTTATGGTTAATGGATCCGACGTGTTAAAAAATGAAATTTATAATTTGAGATAGTAGATTTTGCTAATAGATTTTTTTTCTTCTCTATCTGCAAAAAGTGTGCGAAAAAAGATACATTTTCGTTTTTATATTTGCTTAACGGAAATATAATTAGAATTTACACGTTTAACTTTTTTTTTTCAATTTCTCCGCTATATTTCCTTTTGCAAATATTAAAAAATACAAAAGATACATTTTTTTAAAATTTCAATTGTTTGAAAAGCGATTATTAAATGAAAGTTAGAGTAACATTTTAAGAGATGATGTTTTATTATTAAGATATTATTTTCAGTCGTAAATCTTACTTAATTCACTTTTAGATAAAATATTTCAGTACATATCAATATTATCTTGAATTAGCGTTAGCAAAGCAATAATTTTAAACATTTAAACTAATTTAGATTTTTATATAATTTTTTTCTATTAATTGTTAATGAACCAATTAGTGATCTAAAGATAGATCACTGGTCTTTGTTACGAGTCTCTATGATTTCAATGCTATTGCAGGAATATAAGTGTGTAGCCTTTATAACAGTCTTTATTTAATAGGTCTCGGTCTGATTACAGACTCGTGTACTAAACAAGTAGACTGTAGCTCTCTACACCAAATATTTTTTTCGTGTAATTTTATTAAAAAAATAGTAAAATCTATCATGTACATTGTTAAAAATTTAATTAGTTTTAGT
The DNA here is from genome assembly GCA_032207245.1 of Pardosa pseudoannulata. Taxonomy (NCBI): domain Eukaryota; kingdom Metazoa; phylum Arthropoda; class Arachnida; order Araneae; family Lycosidae; genus Pardosa; species Pardosa pseudoannulata. The sequence continues at coordinate 92,689,897 of CM063506.1, forward strand.
AATTTTTTAAAGCATTAAGTCGCCCATATTTTTCTTTATGAAAATTTGTTTGTTTGTATAATTACAGTATCATAAAGGTATTTTTAATAAATTATTTTATTAGTATTAAATTTAATATTTTTCTATGATGATAGAGTATTATATTATAGTCAGCTGAGTTAAAGGCTTGTCAACTTGTAAATTAAAAAAAAAAACACATACGAAGAAATCTACCCAAACTCTCTTTATGTCATATCAAATGTTACAATTGACTACTGCAACAAAGAAAGAGGTCTATACAGTAATGTGAATTATAATCATGCTTCATATCATTTATAATATTTAATATAAAAATAATATTACAAATTGCTGATGAAAATACAGGATGCCTCATTTCTTTTATGTTCATCAAATATTTTGACATAATTATATCTAGCTTTTTACATAATTATATATACATAATATTTACATAAATTTTGACATAATTATAGCTAGCCATTTTAAAGTATCAATTCAGAAAATAGCTTTTTATTTGTTTATACAAACTACTCAAATGCAATTTTAAATTTCATTCTGTCACCATACATTACCTGCGTGCTACATATAAAAAAACATTTCCATATAACTCCGAATGTAAGATATGCTGTAACATATAAATTTTAACAATATAATAATCATTCTAAAATTATGAGCAGTATTAAAGCAGTAGAAAGAAAATAAAGTTGAGTTTAATATGTCATAACTGATCAGTTTTTTTTTAAATAGGAATAATAGATTATTCTACATATTGTTTAATGCAAAAATATACCAGACTACAATTTTAAGAAGCAAAATGTCGGAGATCATGAGCTTGAAAACAAGGATGGCATAAAATATTGTAAATGCAATTTTATTACAATTATTTACAATAATATAAAGGGAGGTAGGGAAATACCTTGACCAGTTAGAAATAAATAAGAATTTCGTAGGTCGTAAATTTGCATGTTACAAATTGCATTAGGAAAAAGTCCAGTATTACCTTAAAACCACGCTTCTTGCCACTTGTCCATGAATTTATTAGTTAATCATTTATCGGATAACGTACAGCTATATCCTCACAAAATTATCCTGATTGTTTCCATTTCGGTTTTCGCTGAACGAGGACCGAATGTTAGAGCGCTGCTTTTTGGTACCGGATATGGAAGGTTTAAATCCATAGATAAACGTAGCCGTTTAAAATTGGCTTTGAGCCGTAGATACAGGTCTTATTAGCTCTTGTGAGCAAAAGAGTTGCCAAACCAAACCATAAACCTAGTTGGGCTGTCAAAAAACTAAATTTAACTATTTACACAAAACTCAGAATTGTATATCTCAACATGTAAACGGTGTAAATTGAATTTTTTTTTCACAAAATTTAATTAATTTATTATCTAATAGTCTTTGATGGTTTAAAAATATTTTTTCTCTCTTCTACATCATCTCTCATAATAACATCTCCTAATCCAGATAGGCAGTATTGTTTTTCGCAGATTGGATTGTATTACGCGAATAGACAACCATTCTTAAACCGCTAAAAGCTGTCAATGTTGAATCCCACTTCTAGGAAAAGGCTAAGAAGAAATGCTAAACAGAGTAGTCCTCTAAATATCCTTTCGAAAAGGTATGAAATTGGTTTTTGGATTTTTTTATGTTCTCTTCTTTAAATTTCTTTTTATACTTGACTGAAATTTAGAATTACGTAGACCTATATTTTATGGGGTATATTTCTCAAAAGAGATATAGATAGATAGTTTATAAATTTATAGATAGATAATTTATAATTTATGATTATAGATAATTTATAGCAAATTTAAAATTATAGTAATAAAATAATAAATATAATAATAAATATAATAATAAATTATAATAATACGGATTATATAACCGGTTACATATTTAGATTTAATTTTCGTTATTGCACTTGGTGCCTCATGCTTGGATTATAATTTGGGCTTTTTTTACTGCTATTAAAAAAATTCAATGAAACATTAGTTTAGATATCAATTTACGTAAAAAAAACCACCAGGAATTTTCTAAAAGTTTCGGGAATGGATGTTAAAAGTTCTCGTGAAATCACATTCTTCTGGTTGTGGATGTATAGTTCTTCAAACTACTTCTTAATGTGTTGCTTTACAATGTCTTTCAATGCGTCCAGTGTATCAACTGTTTGTATTCTTAGAAAGTAAGTGAAATTCTGCTGTTTATTTCATATTTTATTTCATATTTATAAAGATAAAATTAAGGTTATGTTTTGAATCATGAATTAAACAAAATTCAAGAATATATTCCTTTTTAGGTTATGTTTTGAATCATGAATTAAACAAAAATCAAGAATATATATGCATTTTTAGAACAAGAAATAGGAGAATCATGTATTCTGTTATTGTTGTTAATCATTCAGTTGGGTAGAAAAGATTATACGATGTCCAATAAACACCTTTCGCTGTATATGACTGGTCCAATATCCTGCTTTAAATAGGAAGAATAGGGTTAATGACTAACCAAAATTTCTAGCGAAACCTGTCGTAATTTAGAAACTGTGACAAAGCAGAAGACCTTCAGGCTTAACTGCCCATCTCCAGAAGTATTGTTTTGAGAACTTGGAGGACATTGCAACCACGAAACTGATTTACGCAGCACAGGCCTTTTTAATGGCAGAACTTCAGACGCCTCGAAGAATGAAATCCAGAGACCTGCGGCTACATTATCGCTGACTTTTCTGAGTAAGCTAACAAAACTCCAAGTGTGTATTTTTCTCCTTATGTTAACATGGCTGCAAATACACACGATTTCACATATCATTCTCATAAGAATCAAATTACTGACTTCAATAAAAAAAACCATACACTGAAACATGTAGAGAAAGGTTGATCTTTTCAAGATTAAGTGGTTAGTTTGAAAAACTAACACTTTGCTGAATGAGAGTTCACAAGACAAGTGAGAGATATTTATTTTTACCGACGAATGACTGGTAAGAAGAAATAAGGTCTTATCTACTTATTTATTAAGCTTTCTCCCTCTCTCTCTCTGTATATATATATATATATATATATATATATATATATATATCTTATATATATATATATATATATATATATATATATATATATATTATATATATATATATATATTTATATATTATATAATATATATATGTATATATATGTATATATATATATGTATATATATATATATATATATATATATATTATATATATATATATATATATATATATATATATATATATATATTATATATATATATATATATATATATATATATTATATATATATATATATATATATATATATATATATATATATATATATATAAATATGTATATATATATGTATATATATATATGTATATATATATGTATATATATGTATATATATATATATATATATATATATATATATATATATATATATATATATATATATATATATTATATTATATATATATATATATATATATATATATATATATATATATATATATGTATATATATGTATATATATATATATATATATATATATATATATATATATATATATATATATATAAGTGAAGACAGTGGAAAATGCAACAGTGAATGCATAATATAGCAAATAATAAATAAATAAATTCTGTGTTTAATAGATTTTTCAAAAAAATTATTTTAAAAAAAATCTTTTAACTAAAACAAATTATTCTATCCACAATTTTTAACGTAATTTACCTAAAAAAAAATTTTTCAATAAAGCTTGCATCATTATATTTGATTTTGATTAAAAATTGTAGCTAGTCTTCCATTGGATAAAAAGAAGACTACTAAAGCGGGATTTAATTCTGTCCCAAAACGAGATTTTTAGGCAATCCTTCTATTCAGCATTTTCTCTTAGTCTTCCCCTGCAGTGCCCTTCTGCATTCTCCGTCTTTGAGTTAAGGGAATGACGGATGTCTATTTGCATAGAACAATTCCATCTGCGAAAAGAAATACCCCTACCTTCCTAGATTATCGGTGGATGTCGTGCGGTGGTGTAGAAAGCGAAAAAAGATTCATAAAGCCCCAGGAAGCTTTTCACTAGAGTAAATAGAGGAATAAAGTTTTCTGGAAAATTTTCTTGAAACCATTTCTATGTCGAGGTATACAATTCTGTGGTTGGGTTTTGTGCAAAAGGTAAGTGAAAAAAAGAGCGAATGTTAAGGGATTGTATTTGTGTCGGGAAGTGAAATGATGCGAGAAGTAAAGGCCTTTTGATATTTTCATCTGGCCTTAGAATAGTTTTGAAAGGAAGAAATATTCATTCCCGGAAAGAGAAATTGAAGTTTGGAACTCCGGCCATAGTATATAAAACTGGTGAATGGAGAATTTTTATGCAATACTTTATAACATAAAATGTCTACGAAATAAATTCAAACAACGTTGCATCATGAAATACATAAATGCTTGTGTTTGCACATTCAATAAAAATAAATTTTAGCATAGTCATGATGTGATGTGTTGATAAGCCCTATATACTCTTATAGATGTCAAAATTCCAAGATTTTAATTTAGTGTTATAAATAGCTGTATATCTTACTAATCAATTTCTATTCATATAAGAGAAAGTTAATATTGAAAGAGTAACTATAGTTAGGAAGTAATGTGTTGATAAGCCTTATATCCTCTTATAGATGTCAAAATTTCTGGATTTTAATATATTGTTAGAAATAGATAGATGTATATCGTCCGAATTAATTATTATTGACTTAAAAGAGAGTTAATATTGAGTGAGTAACACTTACTCTTTGTTTTGAGATAGCGTTGTCAGTTTGGATTTTCGAGTTTGACTTTGTAGTTTTTAATAATATAATAAATACGATATTTAAATCCAAAAGATTCTTGAGTAGCCTACAAAATCAGTTAGATAGAGGTGCTGAAGTGATAGATGTTTATAAGTACTCAAAGGCGAAAATTAACTAAAAACAAAGTAAATAAATAAATAAAATAAAACCAATTATGTTGATATTATTTTAGATGTTAACAGCAGTGGAAAAGCTGTTTTGATATGGAAGAAATCTGGGATACGTGCTGCTTATATGAAGAGTATAAAAAGTAGAGTACAAAGCGATATGATTGTTATATGTGGGTAGAATAGAGAATGGGTGTTGTTACCCATATACAAAATGTATTTTAACACTACTTCATATCAAGTATGAATTTGTCCTAGAGTTAACAGTGGTCTAAGAGATGTAAATATTAACATAAAAATTTTATATTTGTACTGAAATATTTGTAATTATGCTTAAATAAAATCTAAAATTTCTTTTCTAAAAATAATAATTAAATTCTTCTCGTCTCTTTGTTCTGTGTATGTAGTTAAATTGATATAAGAAATTTGGACTACAGTATTTATCACATATGGACTATCATTTATTCATTCATAAAATCAAATTTAAGAAATTTGAGAAAACATTTCTCAATGATCCAAATAGAGAAAATTCAGTTCTGAAATTTCTAAAGATTTTTTACCTATGTAACAATATTTAATAAGTTATTTCGAGTCATAATTTCAGAGTCTTGATTCCTCATTTTAATGACTGTATTAAAATAATGTTGCCACTTAATATAAAATTAAACAATCAATTTTAAAATGTATTTTAACGCTACTTCATATTAAGTATCAATTTTCCCTACAGTTAACAGTGATATTAGAGATATTACTATTTACGAAGAAATTTTATTTTTGAAATGAAATATTTGTAAGTATGTAAAAAAAAACCCTAAATTTTCTTTTCTAAAAATATTAATTTAATTATTGTTTTCTGTCTGCTCCGTGTACGTAGTTAAATTTATTTAATAAATTTGGACTACAGTATTTATTACTTATGAACTATAATTTATTCATTAAGAAACTCAAATTTGAGAAAATTAAGAAACATTCTCAATGAGCCAAATCGAGAAAATTCAGGTCTGAAATTTCTAAAGAGTTTTTACCTGTATAACAATATTTAATAACTTATTTCGAGTCATAATCTTAGTCTTGATTCCTCATTTCAGTAAAGGTAATAAAATCATTCTGCCACTTAATATAAAACTTTTCTAAAAAATATTAATTTAATTATTGTTTTCTGTCTGCTCCGTGTACGTAGTTAAATTTATTTAATAAATTTGGACTACAGTATTTATTACTTATGAACTATAATTTATTCATTGAGAAACTCAAATTATGGAAAAAATTTCAATGATCCAAATCGAGAAAATTCAGGTCTGAAATTTCTAAAGATTTTTTTTTTACCTATGTAACAATATTTAATAACTTATTTCGAGTCATAATTTCAGAGTCTTGATTCCTCATTTCAGTAAAGGTAATAAAATCATTCTGCCACTTAATATAAAACTAAACAATCAATGTTTAAATGTTCAATAAATTACTGGTGTTCGGGGTGTTCATAGCTGTTAAATGAAATGTCGTAATCCCCCAACTCTCTTTAATTACCACAAGTTTAAATAGTTAATGATGTTTTAGATCTAAATGGGATTTAAAAATATCTTGTTACTTAAGTTAAAATACTTCTAAAAGGATTTCAGTGATTTTAAACAGTTATATTAAATGTATATGCGAAGTCATTTTACCATTGAAAAATTAAAATAACAGATTAAATATGTTAAAAAACTCTGATCTATTTAGAATATTTTACAACTTAATACGCTGATATAATTTTTGGAATTAAATTATTAAAATATATATATATATATATATATATATATATATATATATATATATATATATATATTATATATATATATATATATATATATATATATATATATATATATATATTATATATATATATATATATTTATATATATATATATATATATATATATATATATATATATATATATATATATATATATTATATATATATATATATATATATATATATATATATATATATATATATATATATAATATAACACTAATATATATTGAAATTAAATAAAATTAGTATTCTATCAATATAAAATTAATACTACTATTAGTATAAAATTTAGGCTTTTATTCTGGTATCATTTTTTAACTGAACCTGTAACCCAAGTTTCAGTAGACATAAAAATTATACATGTATTACAATGGTATAAAAGTTTATATAACAACATAAAATAGTATTGACAACTGTTTAAAACGTATTTCCTAATCATCCCCACTGGTCCAGAAAAGCTGTTTTTGTCCACAGGTTCTGAATTATCACAGAGGGGTATTGCGAAATGCAATTTCCCTCATCTCAAAAACTTTCCACAGATGGGCTATAGGGTCGAAATCTGAAAGTCTGCTTGGCTTCACTTCCAAGCAGACTGACTGC
>CM063506.1:92709726-92712226 GCA_032207245.1 Pardosa pseudoannulata
CTGTTCCTAGAAAGGACTTGAGGAGATTATTTGTTTATTTCCAAGCTTTGATTTGATATATTAAATGCTTGTTAATTTTAATTCTTGTTTAATATACGACGAAAGATATAAATATGTTTATTTACACTACATTAAAGTTACAAAAAGCACATTTTTTAAATGCATTCATATCTAGCTAAATTATTTCAAGGCAGCTTTTCTTAATTTCATATAATCAATTTTTTAAATAATCCTTTTATATAATCAATTCGAAAAAAGTGCAGAAATTTATGCAAAAAATCCCCCTAAAACTCGATCCAAATACCGGTACAATATAAAAAATTGTAATTAATAGTACAACGGTTAACTAGTTAACTGGTTAACTATTTGTTGGTTTGACATCTAATTTTGTTAAAAATATAAAAATGAGTCTCGGAAACATAAAACGTCAACAAATTATTCTTATCTGTTCCTAGAAAAGGACTTGAGGAGATTATTTGTTTAATTACATGCTTTGATTCGATATAATTAATGCTTGTTAATTTTAATTCTTTTTTTATATTATATGATATAAATATGTGTATTTACACTACATTAAAGTTATGAAAAGCACATTTTTGAAATTCATACATATCTAACAAAATTATTTCAAGGGAGCCTTTCTTCCTTTCATATAATCAATTTTTTATATAATCCTTTCATATAATCAATTCGATAAAGGTGCCGAAATTTATGCAAAAACTCCACCTAAATCTCTGTCCAAATACGGGTACAATATAAAAAATATTAATAATAGTAGAACGGTTAACTAATTAACTGGTTAACTGTTTGTTGGTTTGATATCTAATTTTGTTAAACATATAAAAATTCGTCTAGGAAACACAAAAATTCAACAAATTATTCTTATCTGTTCCTAGAAAAGGACTTGAGGAGATTATTTGTTTATTTCCATGCTTTGATTCGATATAATAAATGCTTGTTAATTTTAATTCTTGTTTAATATACGACGAAAGATATAAAAATGTGTATTTACACTACATTAAAGTTACAAAAAGCACATTTTTGAAATACATTCATATCTAGCAAAATTATTTCAAGGGAGCCTTTCTTCCTTTCATATAATCAATTTTTATATAATCCTTTCATATAATCAATTCGATAAAGGTGCCGAAATTTATGCAAAAACTCCACCTAAAACTCGGTCCAAATACGGGTACAATAAAAAAATATAATTAATAGTAGAACGGTTAACTAATTAACTGGTTAACTGTTTGTTGGCTTGATATCTAACTATGCTAAGGATATAAAAATATGTTTCAGAAACATAAAAAGTCAATAAACTATTCTTATCTGTTCCTAGAAAAGGACTTAAAGAGATTATTTGTTTATTTCCTTTCTTTGATTGGATATAATAAATACTTGTTAATTTTAATTCTTGTTTAATATACGACGAAAGAAATAAATATGTGTATTTACACTACATGGAAGTCTCAAAAATCCTATTTTTGAAATACATTCATATCTTGCAAAATTAATTCACAGGAGCTTTTCCTCCTATCATATAATCAAATTTTTTTTGTCATTCAGAATCAAATTATTGAACCTATGAAAAGTGTTGAATAATTCTGCTACTTCAGTATGAGGCCACTATTGATATCAAATGTCTTTTAATGAAATGTAAGCATTTCAATGGTATACTTCTACGAAAAAATAATTTTTAAGCATAATAATTATCAATGATTGATAAAAAAAATTTAGTTTCTTAAGCTCAATAAATAAACTACCTTTCAAAGTTAATTTATTAGATGGATTTAACTGCTCATTTATTCATTAAAAGCCAGTAAAAATACAATGAAAAATGTTACATATAAAGTACTACAATTAACCACTTCTCTGTTTTGCTCGTACGGCGTACGGGCAATCTGAATTCTATTTTGCGTGCCCTGTTTCGGCCGTATTTTTTCCAATATTAGTAAAAAATTATTCATATAGTTGGCGATAGTTGTCAATAAATGAAGCTTGCAGTTTATTTTCTAATCTGATTGGTTCGAAAGCGCTGATTTTTTCGTATGTTTTGTGTCATAAGACAAAATGTTATCTTTCAGTATATAGCTTTCTGGTTATATTTTACTAATCGCCTCATAATTTTATTGATGTAAGAGTTGAATGATATATTTTTACATTTAAATAATGGATAATTCAGAGCGTATGTGTGATGAGGCGATTTAGATCTGATATATAATTGTTTCATTCATAAAAAAGTAAAATGTTCGGGATCTAAATCTGACCTTATCACATCGTCAGAGATAGAGGACCATAATTTAACAGAGTATTGTAGTCTTGTACGGGGGTCTGATTCCAGTCACAGATAAGAATCCTGTCTCCGTACTTGACATTTAATAAGAATGTACCTTTGTGGAGTATTTATGAGTCCTTAAGGGACAGAGCCAAATTAGAGGTGATAAGGTTACTCACGTTGGTGGTCTCAGGGCGGGGTTTGCTGAGACCAATGACTTTCTGG
>CM063506.1:92722226-92732226 GCA_032207245.1 Pardosa pseudoannulata
CCAATTGCACTCAAAAAGTAATAGAACAATTTAGCTTTAAATGTCTCATTTATAACTTATGCGATCTTACCTTCTTATTTTAACCCGGCTCTTACCTTCTTAGACGACTTGGAGTGAACAAGGATTTGCTATTTGGGACATGGAACATTCGTACCCTGTACAAAGGCGGTGCTTTGAATAACCTAATTGAGGTATTTACTTTTAAAAACAATGAGGGATTCCGTACCCAAGGACGACCACCTACAAGACGGCTAGACGATGTTGAATATGACCTCAAATCCTTGAAGATTAAGAACTGGAAATAAGTTGCTCTAAACCGTTTGAGTTGGAGGAAGCTTGCTATAGAGGCAGCTAGGACCTATAATAGGTTGTTATGCTCATGAAGAAGAAGAATAACTTATGCGATCTAAAATATGTTTGCATTTTTGTTTAAAATGATTTAATTCTCTTGTGCACAATATAAAGAAAAGCGTTTAAAAAATATTTATAAGATGTTTTCTTTTACTGGTCATATTATTTAAAAGAATTGAAGACAGTATAGGTAGCTTTTAAGAATGTAAATTATCTCGATATATCATGTCTTTATTTTTTATCACATGATATTTTAATCCTTAAGGATTTATCTCATATTATAAGGTAATGAACAATGCAGCAAAACTATGGTATAAAATAAACCTTAAACCAATATATGTTATTCCAAAAGCTAGAAATGATTCCAAAGAATAATTGGAATCCTCCATTCTTTCATACATTTAAATACACTCAAAGTAATAGAACAATATATTTTGAAATTTCTCATTTTATAACTTATGCTGTTTGAATTTTTGTTTAAAATGATTTAATTGCCTTGTGTACATTTTAAAGAAAAAATATTAAAAATATTTATATGACATTTTCTTTTTCTAGTTATATTATTCAACGATTTAAAAGGATTGTAGACAATGTAGGTAGCTTTTAAGAGTATACATTATCTCGATACATCTAATCTTAACTTTTTATCACATATTTTAATCCTTTATGATTTGTCTTATGTTATAAGGTAATCAATTTCATTAATACGTCAAACTTATGGTATAAAATAAACCTTAAATAAATGTATGTTAGTCCAAAAGCTATATAAAAGTATTTATCACCAAAACAGAAAAGTTGTCCGTAGATTCTCCTGCAAACTTTATTCAAATTTAGTCAGGAGAAAAGTAAACACAAGTTTTAGTCAAGTTAATAAGAAACCTAAAATTCGGTCCCCTGACTTCCGAAAACTTTTAAACTTTGGAAATAAAGGAAAAATGAATGGATCACACCAGGATTTCTCATTTCCTGACAGCTTACTTATCCCCGGGATTTTCGGGAATCTCTGATAGGCCTTTACTTTGTATGAAATATACCGGAAAAATGAAATCACCTTGGAGACAGTGAATGCGATTTATGTTTATTTTAAGGGTATTTTAAGAAAAGTAATATTAATGTTTCTGCATTAAATTATATGCAGATATTTACTTTTTAAAGATTCAGAAGAAAAGAAAATGAAATTTCATTATTTTTTCTGATTTATAAAAAAGTTGTAGGATAATATATCTCGAGTTTTTTAAAGTGGCAAAAAACCATTTATGAAATACTTTAAACTGCGTTTTGCTACGAATATTAAACAAAGAAATAAAAACTATATTGCAAATGAGTTACACAGGGATTTATTTTTTATTTAATACTAAATTATTAATAATTAAATTATTTACTTTTATTTATAATATGATTTAATATCAATGACATTATACACATGTTTATTTCTGTGTCGTATATTAAAAAAAATAAAAAATAACAAATAACGTTACAAATACAAATACAAATACATCAGTCTGTTGTAATTTTAATACAAAAGCGTATATCATTATACATATTCATATACTTTGTCATATACACATATACATTACCATATACACATATCATATATTATGCATATACATATAAATATATCAATCATTTGTATTTTAAATAGAAATACTTCAATCTTTTGTGTTGTAACACACACACACACACACACACACACACACACACACACACACACACACACATATATATATATATATATATATATATATATATATATATTTATATATATATATATATATATATATATATATATATATATATATATATATATATATATATATATATATATATATATATATATATATATATATATATATATATATATATATATATATATATATATATATATATATATATATATATATATATATATATATATATATATATATATATATATATATATATATATATATATATATATATATTATATATATATATATATATATATATATATATATATATATATATATATATATATATATATATATATATATGTGTGTATATATATATATCAATAATTTTTATTTTTAAATACAAATTCAGATCAGACATTGTCTACATAGAAAGGAAAATTTTTTTAACTATAAGAGACTATTTTTGAACTATAAGTCTAACTAGTATTGAAATTTAACATTATTTTGGAATATATTCCATACTAGATAGTGTATAGTTTGTTTACTATTATTATAATAGGATTTCAAAAGTACAGGGTTTTGACTTAGTCGCTCCAGAATTTAATGGGAAATATTGTTTCCAATTTTATTTAATGGACTTTCAGTGTATTGAACTATAATCATTATTTTAGAACAGGGAATGTAATAACACTGATCCATAATTAATAAATAAGATATTGATTTCTTATCAATGAAAAGTCTAAAGTGAAATATTATATTCCTATCTTTTCAATTCTACAACCATGTGATATCAAAAAGACAGGTAGGTGTATCAGAACTCCAAGCAAATACTCCTAAACAATGGGTGACACAGGTGACACAATAATACCAATTCTTTAAGGACTTGAAACCTAGCTACGAGTTGCCTGACCTGATAAATATATGGTATCTGTTAAACCACTTTAGATAATCCTAGGAATTTCAAATATCTTCATTCGTACCTGCAAACTTCTCTGCCAGCTTAACTCTATCAAGCCAGATGTCCACTACAATAAACATGCGTTTGAAATCTTTATTTTCTTTTTTATCTAAACGACTGCAAATAATTAAAATTGTTCCAATGATAGGTTAAATACAATTACTTTAAAAATTTTTTGGTTTCTTGGTTTAACATTAGTTAAATGGTGTTCATATTGATGTCATGTTCTTGCCTGCATAAAAGGAATAAAATATTTGCTTTGATATATATGAGAAAGGAATTTAAATTTTAGAGTGATTTTTTTTTCATGAAATCTGTGATTAACCTAAAAATCTAGTAGGATTATAACTTTATAGTCTACTAAAAAAACCGTGATTTATTTGGAATTATATATTCCAAACGTGTTGTGTTTGAGGTTTTATTAAAATTACTGCCTGTATTACGGCAAAAGGATTCATCGTCAGTATAATTTTTCGCATAATTCAAATTTTTAAAAATATTTGCTTTGTTTTTCGAAATTGCTATGTAATTTATATATCTCAAGAAAATTATATTTTAAGTACTGAATAGGACATTTCAATTGTTTGATAAATGAAATATTTACACAGTTTATACAGTGAATTAAAGTACAATCTCCGACGGCTTATATTTCTATGGTCTCCTTAAGTGTAATCAAAATTATCTGTTAATAATAAGAAACTAGTTCAAATTCCGATTGCTGCGGATGTGCTAAGATAAAGCAATTCAATATTAAATCAAATCTCTTAACATATTACTTTATTAGCGGTAAAGCTTAAAATAATTGAGCATCTCTGCTGCATACTTTTCCTACTAAAGTTGATTGGTAGAAAAATAGACTATTCAGCAATAATATATATTTCTATGGTCTCCTTAAGTGTAATCGAAATTATCTGTTAATAAGAAGAAACTAGTTCAAATTCCGATTGCTGCGGCTCTGCTAAGATAAAGCAATTCAATATTAAATCAAATCTCTTAACATATTATTTTATTGGTGGTAAAGTTTAAAAAAAATGAGCATCTCTGCTGAATACTTTTCCTACTAAAGTTGATTGGTAGAAAAATAGACTATTCAGCAATAATATATATTTCTATGGTCTCCTTAAGTGTAATCAAAATTATCTGTTAATAATAAGAAACTAGTTCAAATTCCGATTGCTGCGGATGTGCTAAGATAAAGCAATTCAATATTAAATCAAATCTCTTAACATATTACTTTATTAGCGGTAAAGCTTAAAATAATTGAGCATCTCTGCTGCATACTTTTCCTACTAAAGTTGATTGGTGGAAAAATAGACTATTCAGCAATAATATTGTTTGTTAGCTGGTCAGTTGTTTCATACATAGTAAAAAATCGGCGGAGGTGTTTAAATTACGCATCGCGGTTCTCGGATACCGTAAGATTGAAAACAGAGAAAGGTGACAAAATTCCGATTTAATAATTAGGACCAAAGGAACCTAAGAAAAAGTGCTATTGAATCGAGGTTCGTTTTTCAAAAAGAGATATAAACAAAATTAGAAAACATTTAATTTAGGTTCAAATTTTAATATTCTACATACACATAATTCATATTCTTTAGGTAAATACTTAAATTTATATAATAAAAATTATCCAAAATCTTAATTACATATATACATAAATAATACTTAACACAAAATATTTCATTACACAGTATATCACTTATACTTATCCACAACGTCTTATGACATTCGGAGCTTTAATGATTTTCTATAAAAAAAATCACTTTTATTCAGCAGCCCGTGGAAAGGCCAGACACACAATTTATTATTTATGCCAGGAACACCTGAGATCTCAACGTCACAAACATCATACTTGCAGACTTCCTTCTTTTTGAATGAGGAAAACTTCGGAATTTTGGGGGAAAAGTTTTATTTATATTATATACACTAATATATGTCTAGACGATCAATGTTATATAACGTAATTTTTTTACTCTTTTCTATTAACTAATTTTTTGGTTTATTTCCAAAGAGAGCTTTTTACATATTACTGAGTAGAGTTAACTATCTATTTCTCTTTACATTGTCATGTATATATTATATATATATATATATGTATATATATATATATATATATATATATATATATATATATATATATATATATATATATATATATATATATATATATATATATATATATATATATATATATATATATATATATATATATATATATATATATATATATATATATATATATATATATATTATATATATATATATATATATATATATATATATATATATATATATATAGTATATATATATATATATATATATATATATATATATATATATATATATATATATATATATATATATATACATATATATATATATATATATATATATATATATATATATATATATATATATATAAATATATATATATATATATATTATATATATATATATATATATATATATATATATATATATATATATATATATATATATATATATATATATATATATATATATATATATATATATATATATATATATATATATATATATATATATATATATATTATATATATATATATATATATATATATATATATATATATATATATATATATATATATATATATATATATATATATGTATATATATATGTATATATAAATGCTGTGGTGTAGTACATTCATGGTGTAGTAAAAATCATGTTCCGTTATTGGAACATTGGCTGGTAAAAGGTAAATTAAAAGATAAGTTTTTACGAAACACAACTTCACAAGAAATCTACTAAACAAATATTCTCCGGTTATAAGGAAAAGTTATCTTTCATCCACGTGCATAAAATTTAACTATCTTCGCAAAAACTTGTTTTAAATTACAATATAGACCATCTGACTTAAAAGATATAAATTATACTTTTCACAAAAAATTCCCCTATTTAAAGAATATTTATATAGTAACATTTTCAAGACGAAAATTAAAAGTTCTTTAAATTTGCTTTTTAATGCAACATCAGAACATCATAGGTAAGTCAAGACCATGAGAAAAAAGAAATATAAAATATTTATTTATGTTTTCCAAGAAGTTAGAATAAGTTTCACGTCAGACAAAGGTGTTACGTGAAGAATATTCATATGAATATTTATAAGGGAATGTAAAGAGGAAAGCAGTTCATAACTTTCTAGACCAAATCTTTTTGTTACCGTCTTTAAAGAAGCTTTTTCTGTATATTTTTTCGTGACCTTAGTTAAAAAACATCCGTGATACATGTTTTATTCCATAATTTATTATGCACATAATATTTCTTTTATAATCCCGGGGAGGATTTTTAAAATTAATGTTTTATTTTGTTTGTTAAGAAATAAGTCTGATCCTATGTGACATTTTTGTACGTTAGGTTTAACGAGTTTCAACAAGCATTTCTTCCTCTAAATATTTTTAAAAAGTCTGGTTTTATGCAGGCTTCCATATATTTTCTGTGTCTCTTCTCATATTTTTTAATTTAGTCATAATTTTGCAAGGATACATGATATGCTTCATCTGACTTTTACCAACTTCGCATTTTACAGTTTTAGTAACATAAAATGAGTGTTTGAGAAAATCATTGAATAAATCTGAATAAATTTCTAAATTTGTATATGTCATTCCAGTATTGATTTTTAGTAACGAAATATTTTTTATAAAAAGAGCAAATATGCGTAACTGATTAAATTAAAGTACAATTTCCAATAAATGCATATACTTCTTAAATTCTTTTGTTCTTTATATGATGGGCTAATGCTGTGCATTTTTTGCAAAAAACAATTTTAACTTTGAGGACCAGCGCACTGGGAATGAAACGCAGTCACAGGACCGAACGTTCTGAAACGGAGCGCACTGGGAAACGGAGCGCACTGGGAATGATACGCAGTCACAGGACCGAACGTTCTGAAACGGAGCGCACTGGGAAACGGAGCGCACTGGGAATGAAACGCAGTCACAGGACCGAACGTTCTGAAACGGAGCGCACTGGGAACGGAGCGCACTGGGAATGAAACGCAGTCACAGGACCGAACGTTCTGAAACGGAGCGCACTGGGAAAACGGAGCGCACTGGGAATGAAACGCAGTCACAGGACCGAACGTTCTGAAACGGAGCGCACTGGGAAACGGAGCGCACTGGGAATGAAACGCAGTCACAGGACCGAACGTTCTGAAACGGAGCGCACTGGGAAACGGAGCGCACTGGGAATGAAACGCAGTCACAGGACCGAACGTTCTGAAACGGAGCGCACTGGGAAACGGAGCGCACTGGGAATGAAACGCAGTCACAGGACCGAACGTTCTGAAACGGAGCGCACTGGGAACGGAGCGCACTGGGAATGAAAACGCAGTCACAGGACCGAACGTTCTGAAACGGAGCGCACTGGGAACGGAGCGCACTGGGAATGAAACGCAGTCACAGGACCGAACGTTCTGAAACGGAGCGCACTGGGAATGGGAATGAAACGCAGTCACAGGACCGAACGTTCTGAAACGGAGCGCACTGGGAAACGGAGCGCACTGGGAATGAAACGCAGTCACAGGACCGAACGTTCTGAAACGGAGCGCACTGGGAACGGAGCGCACTGGGAATGAAACGCAGTCACAGGACCGAACGTTCTGAAACGGAGCGCACTGGGAAACGGAGCGCACTGGGAATGAAACGCAGTCACAGGACCGAACGTTCTGAAACGGAGCGCACTGGGAAACGGAGCGCACTGGGAATGAAACGCAGTCACAGGACCGAACGTTCTGAAACGGAGCGCACTGGGAATGAAACGCAGTCACAGGACGACGTTCTGAAACGGAGCGCACTGGGAAACGGAGCGCACTGGGAATGAAACGCAGTCACAGGACCGAACGTTCTGAAACGGAGCGCACTGGGAATGAAACGCAGTCACAGGACCGAACGTTCTGAAACGGAGCGCACTGGGTATATATATATATATATATATATATATATATATATATATATATATATATATATATATATATATATATATATATATATATATATATATACAAAACACATTCATAAACAAAACACATTCATAATTATGTCAACTTCCACAATAATCAGCTAGATGCACTTCACCATATTTTTTTCTTACAAAAAGAGAAAAACAAAAAAAATCTCAGATGTAACTTATACCACACATACTCTTTTATAGAGCCACATGAGTCACAGTCTGTTTACATCAATACATCCATCAAATCCAGAATTCCCAAAACAGAAACTAATGCCCGTATATCAAGGTTAAATACTCTACGAGTCAACAGGCGTTAAAACCGTTTGAATTTAATGCCATGTAGTAGTATTTTAGAATTCAAATAAAACGTTCCGAATTCTAATTACGTATATGAGAAACTGGTCTCTCAATATCAACCGGAGCTCTTAGAGTGGATGTGACGCTGGGCTCAGAAAAGTGGAATCACTGCGTCGCGTCGTTGTTGCGAAGGGGTTAAGCATGTATGTAATTTTGAGATGCAAATCTCTGTTTTAAAAGATCACATATAAATAACATAGAAATTTATACCAATTTGTTACACATATGGGCAAAATGATGCTGTCAATTGCTTAGATTTGGCGATACACTAAATATAACATAGAAATATATGTGTATTCATCTTACAAATAAACAAAATGAAGCTATAAACTGCTTAGATTTGTCGGTAAGTTATGCTTTATCTTTTTGTAAAGCAATATCATCAAACGTAGTACCATGTTTCGTCCAAAATGAATAAGAATATGCTGTAGACACATTGCCAGATAATGGATCAAATAAGGTATTTAAAATACACACCTAAGGTATTGATGAAATTCCTAATTTCTTAAAGAATATTGTTTAAGCAGTTTTAAATGCTTCAAAGTTTGATCCTCGGGATTTGACAAAGTATACCAGGTCATAATGCATACCAGTAAGATGTCATTCTACCCAAAAGTAACTTATATGAAGATATCTTGCAGCTATAAGACTGTGTTCATAATGATTTTAGATCATAGTTACTTAAAATTTAAAATTGTTCGAAAATTGAATTTCGTTTGCGCTACTAGTTTTACTAGTAATACAATAGTAGAGTTGAAAAAGTTTCAAGATTGTAAAAAAATAAACAAATAAATAAAGGCTTATTTGGAAAGACTTTTCTATTGTCTAATAATTCCCATTCTTCCACTTTCTTTAGAACATTGTACATAACAATAGACTGAAGTAACAGAGTAATCATAGAAAAGTCAAGTAAATTGCGTTACATGAGTCCATTTATAATGTCAAAGATATTTATAAATACCTGTAAAATTTTATAGGAAACAATAACATAAAATTTAAACAACCGTATCTTAGTAGGCAAAAACTGCAGTTCATAATCAAAATTCAAGGCCTAGGTTAATCGACGACCACTTGTGGTGAGGCTATTTAGAGGTATTAATGAGGTTGAGGGTATTAATATAAACAGAACAATAAGCTCAAATGTTTTGAATCTAAATCTGACCTCAACACATCTGTTGTAAAGGAGAAAGGTCCTATAAAAGTTGATTAAAAGGATTCAGCAAGTGCTGGATTCTGTCACTAGACCTAGTTTATAATAATGTCTCATTTCATGACAGTAAGAAAGAATGTACATTTGTGGAATTATTTATGAACCCTAAACAGATATGAACCATGGTTATATATCTACTCTATAAAAATATGTACACTATTATTATAAAACTAAACATATTAAGTAAGCATATTTCAATATCGTTATATGTATGGATAATTTACCGTATGTTGCTATCAGCGTGTAATATTATGATATTGAAAAGTTGATCTTATTTTATATTCCTTTTAAAAAAACTAGAAAACTATAGAAACCTTCAAATGCCCGGAAGCCCAAAAATATCTCTTGGTTTATTTTGGAGAACCTTTCGGGCATATAAAATGTAACTCAAGTCTAAGTCAAGGAATAAGCCATTATTCGAAATAATTCGTATTACGTGGGGGTATTCAGCTGGTAATCTA
>CM063506.1:92737226-92744726 GCA_032207245.1 Pardosa pseudoannulata
TATTTTCTCAATTTACAATTAACGAACTTAATTAAAAAACGCAAAATGCGATTTAAGGAAAAGTGCCTTGAAGTTAATTTTCCTTCACAAGTTGTAAAATAGACAGATTTTTCATGCACCGTTAGTGCACCGTTTTTGTGAAGGTAACCTTCACAAAAATCATAAACACTTTAAAGGATATGTACATAATCAAATTGAAAATAAAAATCTTACTAGATATAAAAAATTGAAAAATAATTTCATTTTTGTAAAAGATATGCATTCTACAAAGAATATTTCCACAAAGAATATTTCCACTATTTACCCTTCGATATAACCTCTTTCAAATAAAAACCAGTAAAATTCTCAACAAGAATTGACTTAAAAATTGGCGTAACTATAACTACAAAAAGTAATATTTTTAAATTAAAGACAAATTACTTTAAAATTAATTTATTATTTTAACAATTTACGATTAACAAATTTAATAAAATACGCAAAATGTAATTTAAGAAAAAGTACACTAAAGTTCATTTTAACTTACAAGTTTTAAAATACACAATTTTTCTTAAAACCTTGCCTTTTAAAAAATCATAAACACTTTTAAATGGATATATATGATTAAATTGAAAATAAAAATCATAAAAAATTGTAAAATAAAATAATTTTAAGTTTGTAAAAGGTATGCATTCTACTTTTCTAGTTTATAAAACGAGCTGCTGCTGCAAATAAATAAATAAATAAATAAATAAATAAATAAATACAAAATAACAGAAGAAAGAGTAGACCAAAAATATTTCCACTGTTTTACTCTTCAATATATCCTCTTCCAAAAAAAAATTCAGTATAATTCTAAACAAAAATTGACGTAAATATGGGCGTAACTATAAATGCAGAAAGTAATATTTTTAAATCAAAAACAGATAACTTTATAAATAATTTATTATTTTCTCAAATTACGATTAACAAATTTAATAAAAAACACAAATATAATGGAAGCAAAAGTACCTTGAAGATACTTTTCCTTCAAACGTTGTAAAATAGACAAAATTTTCTTAAAAACTTGCCTTGGCAAAAAACATAAACACTTTAAAATGGAAGCATGTGGTTAAAATGAAAATAAAAATCTTAAAAATTTGTAAAATAAAATAATTTTAAGTTTGTAAAAGATATATATTCTACTTGTCAAGTTTATAAAACGAGCTGCTGATGCAAAAAAAAAAAAATAAATAAATAAAATAAAAGAAGAAAGAGTAGATCAACAATATTTCCACTGTTTTACTCTTCAATATATCCTCTTAAAAAATTTAGTATAATTTTTCCACAAGAATTGACGTAAAAATTGACGTACCTACAACTACAGAAAGTAATATTTTTAAATCAAAATGAGATAATTTTATAAATAATTTATTATTTTCTCAATTTACAATTAAGAAATTTAATAAAAAAAGCAAAAATAATTTAATCAAAAGTAAGCATAATTTTCTTTCTTAAGTTGTAAAACAGGCAAATTTGTCTTAAAACCTTTCCTTGACAAAAATCATAGACACTTTAAAATAGATATATATAATCAAATTGAAAATAAAAATCTTATTAGACAAATAGAAAAATAATTTTATCTTTGTAAAAAATATGCATTCTACTTGTCAAGTTTACAAAATATGCTGCTGCAAAACAAATAAAAAGATGAAAAATAGATCAAAAATATTTCCACTGTTTACCCATCAATATACCCTCTTCCAAATAAAATCCAATAGAGTACTCCACAAGAATTAACGTAAATTTGACGTAACTAGATATATAGAAAGTAATATTTTTAAATTAAAAGCATATTACTTTATAAATTATTTATTATTATCTCTATTTAAAATTAACAAATTTAATTAAAAAAAACGGAAAATGTAATTTAAGGAAAAGTACATAGAATTTAATTTTCCTTCACAAGTTGTATATTTGACAGATTTTTCTTAAAACCTTTCCTTGGAAAAAGTCATAAACACTTTAAAATGTATGTATATGATCAAATTAAAAAATAAAAATCTTACTAGACAAAATAAATAGAAAAATAATATTCACTTTTAAAAAATAGGCATTCTACTTGTCAAGTTTATAAAACGAGCTGCTGCAAAAAAAATAAAAGAAGAAAAAGGAAACCAAGATAATTTCTACTGTTTTACCCTTCAATATTTCCTCTTCCAAATAAAAACCAGTATAATTCTCCACAAGAATTGACGTAAAAATTGACGTAACTATAACTACAGAAAGTGATATTTTTAAATCAAAATTAGATAATTTTATAAATAATTTATTATTTTCTCAATTTACGATTAGCAAATTTAATAAAAAACACAAAATTTAATGGAAGCAAAAGTACCTTGAAGATAATTTTCCTTCACAAGTTGTAAAATAGACATAATTGTCTTAAAACCTTGCCTTGGAAAAAGTCATAAACACTTTAAAATAGATATATATATGATCAAATGGAAAATAAAAATCGTAAAATAAAATAATTTTAAGTTTGTAAAAGATATGCATTCTACTTGTCTAGTTTATAAAACGAGCTGTTGCAAAATAATAATAATAATAATAATAATAAAATAAAAGAAGAAAGAGTTAACCAAAATTATTTCCACTGTTTTACTCTTTAATATATACTCTTCCAAAAAAAATTCAGTATAATTCTCCACAAGAATTGACGTAAAAATGGGCGTAACTATAACTACAGAAAGTAATATTTTTAAATCAAAATTAGATAACTTTATAAATAATTTATTATTTTCTCAATTTACGATTAGCAAATTTAATAAAAAAACACAAAATTTAATGGAAGCAAAAGTACTTAGAAGATGGTTTTCCTTCACAAGTTGTAAAATAGACATAATTTTCTTAAAACCTTGCCTTGGCAAAAATCATAAACACTTTAAAATGAATATATATGATCAAATTGAAAATAAAAATCTTAAAAAAAATTGTAAAATAAAATAATTTAAATTTGTAAAAGATATGCATTCTACTTGTCTAGTTTATTAAACGAGCTGCTGAAAAAAAAGTAAAAGAAGAAAGAGTAGACCAAAAATATTTCCACTGTTTTACTCTTCAATATATCCTCTTCCAAAAAAATTAAGTATAATTCTCCACAAGAATTGACGTAAAAATGGGCGTAACTATCACTACAGAAAGTAATATTTTTAAATCAAAAACAGATAACTTTATAAATAATTTATTATTTTCTCAATTTACAATTAACAAATTAAATAAAAAACACAAAATGCAATGGAAGCAAAAGTATTTTGAAGACAATTTTCCTTCACAAGTTGTAAAATAGACATAATTTTCTTAAAACCTTGCCTTGGCAAAAATCATAAACACTTTAAAATGGATATATATGATTAAATTGAAAATAAAAATCTTAAAAAATTGTAAAATAAAATAATTTTAAGTTTGTAAAAGATATGCATTCGACTTGTCTAGTTTATAAAACGAGCTGCTGCTGCTGCAAAAAAAATAAATAAATAAATAAATAGTAAAATAAAAGAAGAAAGTGTAGACTAAAAATATTTCCACTGTTTTACTCTTCAGTATATCCTATTCCAAAAAAATTCAGTATAATTCTCCACAAGAATTGACGTAAAAATGGGCGTAACTGTAACTACAGAAAGTAATAATTTTAAATCAAAAACAGATAACTTTATAAATAATTTATTATTTTCTCAATTTACGATTAGCAAATTTAATAAAAAACACAAAATGTAATGGAAGCAAAAGTACCTTGACGAACATTTTCCTTCACAAGTTGTAAAATAGACATAATTTTCTTAAAACCTTGCCTTGGAAAAAATCATAAACACTTTAAAATGTATATCTAGGATCAAATTGAAAATAAAAAGCGTAAAATAAAATAATTTTACGTTTGTAAAACATATGCATTCTACTTGTCTAGTTTATGAAACGAGCTGCTGCAAATAAATATAATAATAATAATAATATAATAAAAGAAGAACCAAAAATATTTCCACTGTTTTACTCTTCAATATATCCTCTTCCAAAAAAATTCAGTATAATTCTCCACAAGAATTGACGTAAAAATGGGCTTAACTATAACTACAGAAAATAATATTTTTTAATTAAAAACAGATTACTTTATAAATAATTTATTATTTTTTCAATTTACGATTAACAAATTTAATAAAAAAAGCAAAATGTAATGGAATCAAAAGTACCCTGAAGTTAATTTTCCTTTACAATTTGTAAAATACACAGATTTTTCATAAAAGTGGCTTTGGCCAAAAAACATAAACTCTTTAAAATGGATGTATATGATCAAATTAAAAAAAATCATACTAGAGGAAAAAAATAAAAAAATAATTTTATCTTTATAAAAGAAAGGCATTCTACTTGTCAAGTTTATAAAACGAGCTGCTGCAAAAGAAATAAAAGAATAAAAAGGAGACCAAGAATATTGCCACTGTTTTACCCTTCAATATATCGTCCTCCAAATAAAAGCCAGTATAATTCTCAACAAGAATTGCTTTTATCTCGGTTTTCAGGTTTATTTATTTTCTCTTACTGTCGTATTCGGTAGGTTATTTATAATTTATAATTCAGGGTTTAACTTTATTATACATATGATATAGGAAACAGAGGATAGTACGTATCTCTGTCTTTTTCCATTTCAGAGGGTAAAAGATTAAAAAATATCTGAAGAAATATTACGGACACTTTTTATTATTTTTAGTTCCTTTTTTCAACTCTTTAACAATTTGGGATCTGTTCCATTTTGCCATTTAGATTGTAATTTTCTACGAGTTGTGTCTTCTAGCAATCAATTTTTAACTATGCAAAAAACTGAAAAAAATTTTAAACAAAATTTCAATTTTTTATAGATAAATTAGATTTTTAAGAAGAAATAAATTCAGAATTTGAAATTCACTTTAGCTATATAAAGCTTCTGAATACATAATATAAATCACACACACACATATATATATATATATATTATATATATATATATATATATATATATATATATATATATATATATATATATATATATATATATATATATATATATATAATATATATATATATATATATATATATATATATATATATATATACACACATATATATATATATATATATATATATATATATATATATATATATATATATATATATATATATATATATATATATATATATATATATATATATATATATATATATATATATATATATATATATATATATATATATATATATATATATATATATATATATATATATATATATATATATATATATATATATACATATATATATATAATACATATATATATTACAATATGACGAGTAGGAAGATTTAACCTTTTTTTAAATGTATATAGTTTATTTACTAATTTTTATGTAATATCTGTAACAGTAAAGAGATTTTATGAATTCTTCTTATTTATTTTTTATAAATATATTTTCCACTTTAAAATTTAGGTCAGTCATCCAGTGGAGAAATAATAGTTTTATCTTGTATTGCAAGTTTGTTTACTTCATCTTACTATCTCATTTTACCGATTGTTTGTTCTTTTTAGTTTTCGGTTTCAATTTAAAAATATTAATAAATTATTTTGGGAAAAGAAAGAAGAATCTATTATTATCTTGCATTTTTTTCCTTCATTTTTTTTTCAACTTGAGGGCAGTTTTTTATTGCTCAGAAAAATTTGTTTCTGCTTCCTTTTTCCAGTCATGTGGATTTTCTTTTACTATTTTTTATTAGTTATTTGTTATTTATTTACTTTTTTTTTTAATGAAGATATAAATAAAATGAATATAACCCTCCGAGTGAAACACGCCGAAGAAAAAATATTTTATTGTGTCAGTGACCAAAGTGTTCTATGATTTTTTACTTCACCCTTTGTCGATTAGATTGGAATACGGGAAACCCACCTTCGTTATTGTCCCTTTACTTCCGGTTATAAATAGATATATGAATAGACATTATTAATTGTTAATTTTTAATACACATAAAGCACGTCAAGTCTCGAAGATCATACAATAAGAAATAATGGATTCTAAAAGTACAAATAAAAATATTCTTTGAGAGACTTGTTTATATTTTTTACTAAAGTCATCCAATATATTTAAGTGGTGCAATTAGAGATGCATCTGTTACCGCAAACGAAATACTTCGAATAGAGATTAACAAAGCCATGAGAAGCTATCAGGGTCTTTGTGCCTCAGGGAGTAGGGGTTCATACCTCAATAAATGTCAGTCAAAGAGGAATGCAGTTCTTAAACAATCGACCTGACCCTCCTATCTCAAAACTCCATGGGGGAAAGCACTGGCAGAAATGGTTAGTTTGGTTTGGTTTGGAGTGCTACGGTCTACTTTTTGAAACACGAGGGCTAATGAGCCTACAGCTTAAAGCCGATTCCGAACGGCTACGAACATCCATGCCAGAGTGGGATTCGAACCCACGAACTCCGGTACCCAAGACCAGCAACATAACCAATCGGCCATCGTTCGGCCTGGCAGAAATGTACAATACATCCATTTTTGGAACGGTTTTGGAGGTCGAAAATTGTATGTGACAACCGGTGGAATTGTACGTGCAAACCGATTAGAGGAATAAACTACACCCTATGCATCTCTGTAAAGTGCTTGGGTTAAATGATAAAATGTTTGTCACTACAGATAAATTTATATCCTACATTTGTTTGTAGAACAAATACAATGTAGATATAAAATCTTATCATGCACTAATAAATATTTTCTTCTAAATACTTCAAGGAGTATATGTAGGCATAGATATTTTTAAGCTTAAATATAAACATAAAGCATAATTAAGATTGTAGGGATAAAAGCATTGTAGTACACACATTGCTTATTGATTTTTTGAATTGCATTCGTCTAAAAACAAACTTGTAACCTGAATTTTTATTATTTTTTTAGTTTTAAACATATTTATACTATAATTGTAGTTTGACACATCAAAAAATTATTAAATATAAACAAATCTGGAATTGTTATAAGAAATCATATTGAAGTTTTTTAATAACTTAAAATTTACAATCTTTTTATATAATTCATTTAAAAATCACCTTGTATAAAATTTTACTTCTCCATAAATTTCATAAATGAAAAGTATGCATCTTTTATCTTAGCTATTATCTTAAGGAAACATTGGTAATGTTAACTTAATCAGTATGTAAAATATTTATTTCGAATCAATTTATCTTATCAAACGATTAAGGAATCTAATCCAAGTAAGAAAAGTAAATTATTTTTATATAAATGGTAAAACGTATTATAGTAAGTACGAAACTTTTAAAGTATAACGTTTTCCATTAGAAAAGTAATAGTTTTTTTTTTTATTTTAAAGTATGCGTGTATAATTTTAAAAAGAATATATCCTGAGGCGAAATCATTTTTTGTAAATGACATACGTTCTTGTCCTTGCATGTGTATAAAATTAGTTGTAGTAATTGAAAATTATTAAAAAGATTCCTAATTATACCTGTTTATTT
>CM063506.1:92749726-92757226 GCA_032207245.1 Pardosa pseudoannulata
ATAAACACACACTTCTATCTACATAAAATCATTTACATTTGTGTATGTGATTGTGAATGAGCATTTAAAAATGGCAGCGCCAGTCTTCACAAAAATGTAATGGCTATCCATGTTGACCCCGGAAAAGTTTTTCAAGGATTATTTTTTCAATTGAATATCTATATCGTTGTTGTATTAACAGAATGATCGTTAGGTTGGTTGGTTGGTTGATTGAAGTTTAATGGCCCTAAAAACTCTAGGGGAGTGATCGTTTTAAAAATAAAAATTATTTAATATTTTATTTGTGCTATGAGCTTAATTTAAGTCTATCAAAAATCGTTATCACTGCAACTTTATTTATTTCGAAAGAAACAAAATTACGAATCTTGTTCGAACGTTTTTATTTTACCTTACGCACACACACACACACACACACACACACAGGCACACAAAGACACACTTCTATCGACATAAAATCATTTACATTTGATATGTGCAATGAGCATTTAGAAATGGCAGCACCAGTCTTCACAAAAATTTAATGGCTATCCACGTTGACCCCGGAAAAGTATTTCAAGGATTATTTTTTCAACTGAATATCTATATCGTTGTTGTATTAACAGAATGATCGTTTGGTTGGTTGGTTGGTTGATTGAAGTTTAATGGCCCTAAATCCTCTAGGGGAGTGATCGTTTTAAAAATAAAAAATTATTTAACATTTTATTTGTGCTATGAGCTTAATTTAAGTCTATCAAAAATCGTTATCACTGCAACTTTTTTTATTTCGAGAAGAAACAAAATTACGAATCTTGTTCGAACGTTTTTATTTTACCTTACGCACACACACACACATGCACACAAACACACACTACTATCTACATAAAATCATTTACATTTGCGTGTATGTGCTATGTGCATTTAGAAATGGCAGACCCAGTCTTCACAAAAATTTAATGGCTGTCCATGTTGACCCTGGAAATGTTTTTCAAGGATTATTTTGCAATTGAATATCTATATCGTTGTTGTATTAACAGAATGATCGTTTGGTTGGTTGGTTGGTTGATTGAAGTTTAATGGCCCTAAATCCTCTAGGGGAGTGATCGTTTTAAAAATAAAAAATTATTTAACATTTTATTTGTGCTATGAGCTTAATTTAAGTCTATCAAAAATCGTTATCACTGCAACTTTTTTTATTTCGAGAAGAAACAAAATTACGAATCTTGTTCGAACGTTTTTATTTTACCTTACGCACACACACACACATGCACACAAACACACACACACACACACACACACAAGCACACAAAGACACACTTCTATCGACATAAAATCATTTACATTTGATATGTGCGATGAGCATTTAGAAATGGCAACGCCAGTCTTCACAAAAATTTAATGGCTATCCACGTTGACCCTGGAAAAGTTTATCAAGGATTTTTTTTCAATTGAATATTTATATCATTGTTGTATTAACAGAGAGATCGTTTGGTTGGTTGGTTGGTTGATTGAAGTTTAATGCCCCTAAATCCTCCAAGGGAATGATCGTTCGAAAAATAAAAATTATTTAACATTTTATTTATGCTATGAGCTTAATTTTAGTATATGAAAAATCGTTATCACTGCAATTTTTTTTTATTTCGATTGGAAACAAAATTACGAATCTTGTTCGAACTTTTTTATTTTACCTTACGCACACACACACACACATGCACACAAACACACACTTCTATCTACATAAAATCATTTACATTGGCGTGTATATGCTATGAGCATTTAGAAAATGCAGCGCCAGTCTTCACAAAAATTTAATGGCTGTCCATGTTGACCCTGGAAATGTTTTTCAAGGATTATTTTTTCAATTGAATATCTATATTGTTGTTGTATTAACAGAGTGATCATTTGGTTGGTTGGTTGGTTGATTGAAGTTTAATGGCACTAAATCCTCTAAGGGAGTGATCTTTTGAAAAATAAAAATTATTTAATATTTTATTTATGCTATGAGCTTAATTTTAGTCTATGAAAAATCACTACTATTGCAATTTTTTTTTATTTCGAGGAGAAACAAAAATACGAATCTGGTTCCTGTGTTTTTATCGTACCTTACGTACACAACACATCTATCTACATAAAATCATTTACATTTGTGTATGTGAAATGAGCATTTAGAAATGTCTGCACCAGTTTTGAAAAAAACATTAATGACTATCTATGTTGACCCTGGAAAAGTTTTTCCAGGATTATATTTTTAAATGAATATCTATATGGTTGCTGTATTAACTGAGTGATCGTTTAAAAATAAAACTTTTTAACATTTTATTTATGTTAACCGCTTACGTTCAGTCTCTCAAAAATTATTATGAGTTAAAGACTTTTAATTTGTTTCTTATAAAAATCTATTAAACATCAGATTATGTTTGATGAGATCAGGCCTTGTATCGACTTCTATAATTAGACTTATAATATAAATTGTATATTTGATTTATTGAATGTTTTATTGCAGATATATTGTTTATTTGTATAGATATCTTAATTACACAAAAAATAGTAACAAAAAATATATTTAATTTCCTCTACCACGTAAAAAGATATACTCCCAAATATAGTTTTTAGTTTATAAAAAAATTGTAATAAAATATTTTGTTTCTGCTCTCAAGCTGAGTTATTTAATTTTTGATATTCTTTAAACCGCGCAATGTATTCTAAAACCAAAGGAAATTTTAAAATAAATACAAAACCTTAAATACTTTGTATAAATTGACGTAGGCTGGGTGCAAATTACCTAGGAATTATTTAACAGCATGCAAAACAAAAATTATCTTTAAATATGGTACAAAAATATGGAATATATCTTCAAGAAAGATAGAAGCATTTCTTAAGACGTTACTAAAGGTCTTGCAAACAGATCGTGATCTTGTTTATAAGTGTTACTTGCAAATTTGTAATTGATGAATGTAATGTTGAAATTAAAATCTAAAAATATGAAATATATCTTCAAGTAAGATGGAAACATTTCTTAAGACATTAATAAATGTTTTGAAATCAGATTGTGTGCTTGTTTATAAGTGTTACTTGATAATTTTGTAATTTGTGACAGTAATGTTGAAATTAATTTATAAAAATATGGAATATATCTTCAAGAAAGAGGGAAACATTCACAAACCTTCGGACTTTGCTAAATGTCTTGACAACAGAACGTGTGCTTGTTTTAAGTGTTTCTTCGAAATTTGTAACTAATGATAGTATTGTTGAAATTAATGTCTGAAATATGGAATATATCTTTAAGAAAGATGAGAATATTGCTTAAGACGTTGCTGAAAGTCTTGAAAACCTATCGTGTGCTTATTTATAAGTGTTACTTGTAAATGTGTAATTGAGTATAGTAATGTTGAAATTAATGAATGTATCAAAGTGTAAGGAGAGCTGCAATGCAGATTCAGAATTCCCCTTTCGTCTTGGGACAATGAGATCAAAACAAAGTCAATGTTATGGAGGAGAATATTTACGAAGGGACAGCCTTTCTTATAATGAGTTCAACTCGCCAAAACAAGTTTAAACGGACATCTTTGGCTTTTAAAATCTTCAAATGATAGAAATAGCTTATTCAGAGATTTTCATCCTGGTTACGAGATCAGAGGGACGTCAAACAATAGACCAATCCTACTTATTTAGACAATAACTACACCTAAATATTGTATAAACATGTAATCAGAAACTTGTGATTTTTAGCAAAATGTTACAAGGAATAATTTATAAATGTTAGGTATATTGCGTAGCTGATTGATTTTAGATCGATTGAAAGTTAATATATTTTTCCAGTACGTTATTTTTACGTAAGATCAATAATTTCGTCAGCACACGCTTATATAAAATTCAACAAAATTTTTTCGGAATGGACTAAACAATAATGAGATGTCGAAGAGAAATGTTTATTTTTCTGCCTAAAATATAACTCACTCTATGATAGTAAAGATTCCTATTATTAATTTCTATTACATAATTTTGAGTTTAACAGTTTTTAAGAGATTATTTTCTACCTATAACAAAATTTTACCTCTTTTTAGTATTAATATAGATAATTAATATCCTGCCTCTAAATATTGACGCTAGAAGAATATGCATTTCAAGCTCATCTCCGAGTGATGCCGGAGAAAGTTTGAGAGCGAATCTCTCAATCTTAAAGGATTACCCAGTCCAATAGGACGCAAACGGGGACTCGTAAACCAGCGCCCCCTATGAAACGCCAGACCAAGTTAAAAGCCTGTAGCGAAGGCCTCATCCCTCAGTGCTTATGCGGAGCGCGAAGCAGAAAGATTTTGGCAACCGGTCGGGAACGAACCGGTATATGTTCTTTTTTTTTCTATTTTCCACTTTCCTGGATTAAGGAAGACTGTGCCCGGTTCTTGTAAAAAACCGTATGATAAATTCGGTAGAAATATTGCCAATTTCTTCTAGGACTGGAATCCGTCGTTGCATTGAGAGCATAAAAGCTTTCGGGGAAATTTGACAGGATATTTTTCGGAGGAGCAGGACTGCATCCCCTTTTTTTCTATAAGTTTTTTAGTTAGGCAAAGGAATTTTGAGCATATCTCATTTTTAACAGGGTCGATATACTTCCTATTGTGATAATGCATTTTGTATAGTCAATAACGTTTGTTCGTTATTGCAGGGATTTGATAACTATTTTATTAACTGATAGTTGTAAAGATAAGCAATTGAACAAAAGATAAATACCGCAATAAAGGAAAGAAAAAGTCTTTTATCAATAACTAAATTTTTACTCTTCGTATGGTAATTTCCTATTGAGCTAAAATAATTATATTTTTGGAATAATATCGATAAATTTCCAATAATATATAACTATAAGCAATATAAAATTAAATGAGTTTTTTTAAAAGCATTATATAATTTAATTTAAAGATATTTTTCTGAAATTTATTTGTTCATTTAACGCACAATATATCGCTATTATAATTCATTTTACGGATGAATATATGTGAGTTGCATTGACATGATTGTAAAGTCATTTTGTGGTGCATTGCAATAATTATTTCAGATACAATTTTTTTTATTTAGCTTATTTTTCTATAATTTATTGCAATAGATACGCTAATGCAAAAAATGCATCATTACCTTCCAAAAATTTATTATGCCTTCGTAATACTACTTATTTCTGGTGCAACATCTAACACTGCTTTATGATCTAAAGATATATTTGACTCCCTAACAAGCAGATAAAGCAAAGGACTTGGAAAGATAAAGAAGATACAGCAATATACAGTTAAAACATGAATATCTTAATAAATAGAATATTTTGGTATCCCAGATTACCATCACTTATGTCGTTCTACGTTGCCGTCACGATTCTTGCAGTGCCTTTTTGTATAATCATTCTCCTGACTAACAAACCAGGTAAGTGATAGAGTTTGTTTGTTTGTTGTGTTTTTCAGCATTATAAATCAGGTGATGCAATAATAAAGAATTCAAGAATTTTTATATGAACAAATACTCCATCAATCGCCTGTTATGTGATTTTTAAAATACATATGTTTTTCATATAATCATAAAAATTAATCCTATATTATTTAAAATTAATCATAAAAATTATTAGTTAGACAGTAAGAATTCGTATTGAAAAAATATTATATGATTTTTTTTAGGGTTATATTTTTCAAAATATTTTTTCGTCAAAATTATTACTTGAACAGTTCAGTTATTTAACATTAACAAATAATTAGATGGATAAATATTACATAAATTTTCGGTTTCGTGTCAAAATATTTATAAATAACATTATTATTACTTGTACAGGAAAACTAAGAAAATATTAAATAATTTTAGAGGAAATGATATTTGCATTATGTTTTCCATCAAATCAAAACAATTAATCATATATTAATCAAAACTAAACATAAAATTAATCATAAAAATTATTACTTGAACAGTAAGAATTTTTATTAAAAAATATTATATGAATTTTTTCGGGTTATACTTTTAAAAATATTTTTTTCGTCATCATTATTACTTCAACAGTACAGTTATTACAAATTAAGGAGTAATTAAATGAATAAATATTCCAGCGAATTTCGGTTTCGTTTCATAATATTTTTAACATCATTATTACTTGGACAGTAAAACTAAGAAAATATTCAAAACAATTTTAGAGGAAATGATATTTATACTATTTGTTTCATCAAACCATAATATTTAATCATATATTAATCAAAATTAAACATAAAGTGAATCATAAAATTATTACTTGGACAATAAGAATTTTTATTAAAAACTTATTTTACAAATTTTTTCGGGTTATACTTTTCAAAATATTTTTTACTTCATCATTATTACTGTGATCCGTACAGTTATTAAACATAATAAAAATGCTCTTGAGATTATTTTACTGTATCATATGAGTCAAAAACTCGCCAAAAACAACTATATATGTTTTTATGGACACATACATGTATAGGCTCATTTTACGGTTCCTATTTTTGAAAAATGTAATATTTTTTCAATTAGTTATAAAACTGCAAGTTAAAAAAGTATAGAAGGAAATTGGTTGAGCTGGAATTATGTTTTTGGTTTGTTCCATACGAATCCAAATCTCGGCAAAAACTATATGTCTTTACGGATATACACACTTATACTCGCATTTTACGGTACCTATATTTGAAAACTATAATACGTTTTTAGTTATAAAGCGGCAAAATAAAGATTACACAGTCCTGCGAAATTGAAATTTTTGAAAAATACAAGAGAAGTTTTTTCTTATTTTTAAGTTATTTGGTATGCTGATTTCGAAAATGACCTCCATTTTTTTCCATCACGTCAGGATTTTTTGTAAAATTGATGTACATATTACTGGTAATATCCTATATGGAAAAAATGCTCTCGAACTGTTAGCTTGTACTGACTGGCAACAGTGGGTTTTATCTATTCATGTGAGTTTATTTAATCTGTTTATGATTAGGCATATTAATTTTTAAACAACAATTAAAATTAAAAATGTATACATTTTGTATATAAAGAATGAAAACCATCGCAACCAGAACGCATGAGCTGCACCAGGCGAGACAAAAAGTTCCCTCGTTATTAAATTTTTTACATTAATTTTATAAGAAAACAGTCCTAGAAAAACCCCAACTACCTGTTTTTACGTTTTATTAAGGTTTATATGTAATAAATGTAAGTTTGAAATGTATTTAAAACTCAATACGAAACAAAAGACATTTAAATTTAGTTACGTACATTTTTTCCGTTAAAATTTCTTTTTGACGTTCTTCTTTATGTTCAATCATATCTTCATCTCTTGCTAACATCCAACAATAGTCGGCAATGGGCTTACTTAACCGTGTTTCGTCGTTTCAGATGTTACACCAAGTAAATTGATATTTTCTCTCCATATCCTTCATGTCTTGGTGGAACCTTCTCCCTGTTCTTCGCTGACGGATCCTAAATTTTCGGGAAAAAAGTCCAAATGCGATTGGAGGAAATGCAATTTTACACACATGGAGCAGCCCAACA
>CM063506.1:92762226-92769726 GCA_032207245.1 Pardosa pseudoannulata
ATATATATATATATATATATAATATATATATATATTATATATATATATATATATATATATATATATATATATATATATTATATATATATATATATATATATATATATATATATATATATATATATATATATATATATAATATATATATTATGTGTTTGTTAATATTCCGAAATAGCTGGACCAATATCTGTGAAGGTTTTAGGCAGTTCAGTTTCTTCAAAGACCGACTATGTCTTCAGTAATCTTACTATAATTCTGAATATTTCAACTCTATATTGACTTTATTTTAAGTAATTTTCATCTCATTATATGGTTAAAATAAGTAAAACTTTGAGATAATCTTTATAATAATACAAGTGCCACAAAATTTTGAGAAGATTTACGAGATAAATTATTGTTTTTCCTTTTCTATTACTTTTATTTCCCAATTTTAGGAATAATGTCAAAATAACAGAGAATTTGTTACGAAAATTAAAAGTATATTAATGTTTTTTAACGTAGTTAGAATCATCTGAGAAAAGTTGATTACAAAAAATCAGCAATTATTTATTATAAAAACCTTGGTCAAATAGTGTCTTGATATATTTATTTGCGCCTGCAAAGAAGTAATTTTCTGAAAATACCTTAAACTGCATTATGAAAATAAACTAATTTTTGTTTTTAGTTAAATTGTTACAGTTTTACTGTTCCATAAACTAGTAACACAATATTTTCTACTAATTAATTTAAATTTTGAAATAAACACAATCTTTCAGAGAAGAGACTTACCGAGAATTAAGATTAGGAGCATGCCTGCTAGTATATATATATATATATATATATATATATATATATATATATATATATATATATATATATATATATATATATATATATATAAATTAAGAAATCTCTCTTTGTTAATACATATTATTTTAAAAGCATTCACTAATGAATCAAGTGGATCTAAAGAATTATATTTTTAAGAGAGTCTGAAATTTATGTACCTAACACTTTTCGTGTGCTTTAAAATCGCAGCTAGTAAAACCGTTCAAGTATGAAGCTTTATCCAAAGTTTTAATCAGTATAGTAAACACTACAAGTTTTAATCATGCTAATAACGAATTCATGTTCGTTTCACTTAATCTCCAAAGTTCGAATTTAAAAGAGTTGAAACTAATGGATTGCATAGCTATTCGTCTTTTCTAATTAGTGAAATCTATTGTTCAATCTAAATTTCAACATTTTTCTTATAGATTTAGTAATAATTGTAGGTTTTCTGTTTTAAGTGAGATATTGTATATGAATAAATATATGTTGTGTGGACATGTTATCATATAATATGGACTGTATGATGGATTTATGTTGATAATACAAATATGCACGAGCAATATCTAAGGCATATTTCAGATTATTTCAAGAATTAATGATTAAAATATTAATGTGCGAATTTGGAAATAAATAGTGCATGGAGGGGTCAGGGTATAAATAATAGATTTTATAAGTTTTTAAATTAGAAATATCATTAGTGAAATCCTAAATATTTCAATTTTTAAACACTTGAAGACGTGTACATCATATAAACAACATTTTAGACTGACTCAGTGACTCAATGGAATTTCATATATGATACTTTCAATGAAATATTTAGTATTTTTAATACCATTAGATATTACTCTATGCTTGTTTTAGTGAAATTTATAGTTACTAGATAGATGTCTGAACCAACTTAGGAGATGTTTCAAACATGCAATTCCCAACTTAAAGCGTTGATTTTTGGTTTTTCAAAATGGATTTTTTTTAATCTGTGGTATTTTAAGAATCATTAGAATTTTCAATTTTTTCATAAATTTAAGATCCAATTGCACTCAAAAAGTAATAGAACAATTTAGCTTTAAATTTCTCATTTATAACTTATGCGATCTTACCTTCTTATCTTAACCCTGCTCTTACCTTCCCAGACGACTTGGCGTGAACAAGGATTTGCTATTTGGGACATGGAACGTTCGTACCCTGTACAAAGGCGGTGCTTTGAATAACCTAATTCAGGTATTTACTTTTAAAAACCCTGAGGAATTCCGTACCCAAGGACGACCACCTACAAGACGGCTAGACGATGTTGAATATACCTCAAATCCTTGAAGATTAAGAACTGGAAATGAGTTGCTCTAAACCATTTGAGTTAAAGAAAGCTTGCTATAGAGGCAGCTAGGACCTATAATAGGTTGTTATGCTCATGAAGAAGAAGAATAACTTATGCGATCTAAAATTATGTTTGCATTTTTGTTTAAAATGATTTAATTCTCGTGTGCACAATTTAAAGAAAAGCGTTTAAAAAATATTTATAAGATGTTTTCTTTTACTGGTCATATTATTTAAAAGAATTGAAGACAGTATAGGTAGCTTTTAAGAATGTAAATTATCTCGATATATCATGTCTTTATTTTTTATCACATGATATTTTAATCCTTAAGGATTTATCTCATATTATAAGGTAATGAACAATGCAGCAAAACTATGGTATAAAATAAACCTTAAACCAATATATGTTATTCCAAAAGCTAGAAATGATTCCAAAGAATAATTGGAATCCTCCATTCTTTCATACATTTAAATGCACTCAAAGTAATAGAACAATATATTTTGAAATTTCTCATCTTATAACTTATGCTGTTTGAATTTTTGTTTAAAATGATTTAATTGTCTTGTGTACATTTTAAAGAAAAAAATATTAAAAATATCTATGTGACATTTTCTTTTTCTAGTTATATTATTCAACGATTTAAAAGGATTGTAGACAATATAGGTAGCTTTTAAGATTGTACATTATCTCGATACATCTAGCCTTAACTTTTTATCCCATAATATTTTAATCCTTTATGATTTGTCTCATGTTATAAGGTAATCAATTTCATTAAATGTCAAACCTATGGTATAAAATAAACCTTACATAAATGTATGTTGGTCCAAAAGCTATTTAAAAGTTTTTATCACCAAAACAGAAAAGTTGTCAGTAGATTCTCCTGCAAACTTTATTCAAATTCAGTCAGGAGAAAAGTAAACACAAGTTTTAGTCAAGTTAATAAGAAACCTGAAATTCGGTCCCCTGACTTCCGAAAACTTTTAAACTTTGGAAATAAAGGAAAAATGAATGGATCACACCAGGATTTCTCATTTCCTGACAGCTTACTTATCCCCGGGATTTTTGGGAATCTCTGATAGGCCTTTACTTTGTATGAAATATACCGGAAAAATGAAATCACCTTGGAGACAGTGAATGAGATTTATGTTTATTTTAAGGGTATTTTAAGAAAAGTTATATTAATGTTTCTGCATTAGCTTTTATGCAGATATTTACTTTAAAAGATTCAGAAGAAAAGAAAATGAAATTTCATTATTTTTTCTGATTTATAAAAAAAGTTGTAGGATAATATATCTCGAGTTTTTTAAAGTGGCAAAAAAAAACATTTATGAAGTACTTTAAACTGCGTTTTGCTACGAATATTAAACAAAGGAATAAAAACTTTATATTGTAAATGAGTTACACAGGGATTTATTTTTTATTTAATACTAAATTATTAATAATTAAATTATTTACTTTTATTAATAATATGATCTAATATTAATGACATTATACATATGTTTATTTTTGTGTCGTATATTAAAAAAAATAAAAAAACGACAAATAATGTTACAAATACAAATACAAATACATCAATCTTTTGTATTTTTAATACAAAAGCGTATATCATTATACATATTCATATACTTTGTCATATACACATATACATTACCATATACACATATCATATATTATACATATACATTTTCATAATACATATAAATGTATAAATCATTTGTATTTTAAATAGAAATACTTCAATCTTTTGTGTTGTAACACACACACACACACACACACACACACACACATATATATATATATATATATATATATATATATATATATATATATATATATATATATATATATATATATTATATATATATATATATATATATATATATATATATATATATATATATATATATATATATATATATATTTATATGTATATATATAT
Source organism: Pardosa pseudoannulata (assembly GCA_032207245.1). Classification (NCBI taxonomy): domain Eukaryota; kingdom Metazoa; phylum Arthropoda; class Arachnida; order Araneae; family Lycosidae; genus Pardosa; species Pardosa pseudoannulata. Next base: position 92,766,288 of record CM063506.1, read on the forward strand.
ATGTATATGTATATATATATATATTTATATTATATATATATATATATATATATATATATATATATATATATATATATATATATATATATATAATATATATATATATATATATATATATTTATATATATATATATATATATATATATATATATATATATATATATATATATATATATATATTATATATTTATATATATATATATATATATATATATATATATATATATATATATATATATATTTTTTTTATATATAATATATATATTTTATATATATATATATATATATGAAATTTATATATATATATATTTTGATAATATATTATTTTATATATATAGTGCATATATATATAACTATTATTATAATAGCATTTGAAAAGTACAGGGTTTTGACTTAGTCGCTCTAGAATTTAATGGGACATCTTGTTTTCAATTTTATTTAATGGACTTTACTTTCAGTGTATTGAACTGTAGTCATTATTTTACAACAGGGAATGTAATGACACTGATCCATAATTAAGAAATAAGATATTGATTTCTTATCAATGAAAAGTCTAAAGTGAAATATTAGATTCCTATCTTTTCAAGTCTACAACCATGTGATATCAAAAAGACAGGTAGGTGTATCAGAACTCCAAGCAAATACTCCTAAACAATGGGTGACACAGGTGACAAAATAATACCAATTCTTTAAGGACTTGAAACCTAGCTACGAGTTGCCTGACCTGATAAATATATGGTATCCGTTAAACCACTTGAGATAATCCTCCTAGTTTCAAATATCTTCATTCGTACCTGCAAACTTCTCTGCCAGCTTAACTCTATCAAGCCAGATGTCCACTACAATAAACATGCGTTTGAAATCTTTATTTTCTTTTTTATCTAAACGACTGCAAATAATTAAAATTGTTCCAATGATAGGTTAAATACAATTACTTTAAAAATTTTTTGGTTTCTTGGTTTAACATTAGTTAAATGGTGTTCATATTGATGTCATGTTCTTGCCTGCATAAAAGGAATAAAATATTTGCTTTGATATATATGAGAAAGGAATTTAAATTTTAGAGTGATTTTTTTTTCATGAAATCTGTGATTAACCTAAAAATCTAGTAGGATTATAACTTTATAGTCTACTAAAAAAACCGTGATTTATTTGGAATTATATATTCCAAACGTGTTGTGTTTGAGGTTTTATTAAAATTACTGCCTGTATTACGGCAAAAGGATTCATCGTCAGTATAATTTTTCGCATAATTCAAATTTTTAAAAATATTTGCTTTGTTTTTCGAAATTGCTATGTAATTTATATATCTCAAGAAAATTATATTTTAAGTACTGAATAGGACATTTCAATTGTTTGATAAATGAAATATTTACACAGTTTATACAGTGAATTAAAGTACAATCTCCGACGGCTTATACTTCTTAAGTGTAATCTCATGTTTAAGTGTAATCTTATACTCCTTAAGTGTAATCAAAATTATCTGTTAATAAGAAGAAACTAGTTCAAATTCCGATTGCTGCGGCTCTACTAAGATAAGGCAATTCAATGTTAAATCGAGTCTCTTAACATATTATTTTATTGGTGGTAAAGTTTAAAATAATTGAGCATCTCTGCTGCATACTTTTCCAACTAAAGTTGATTGGTAGAAAAATAGACTATTCAGCAATAATATATATTTCTATGGTCTCCTTAAGTGTAATCGAAATTATCTGTTAATAAGAAGAAACTAGTTCAAATTCCGATTGCTGCGGCTCTGCTAAGATAAAGCAATTCAATATTAAATCAAATCTCTTAACATATTATTTTATTGGTGGTAAAGTTTAAAAAAAATGAGCATCTCTGCTGAATACTTTTCCTACTAAAGTTGATTGGTAGAAAAATAGACTATTCAGCAATAATATATATTTCTATGGTCTCCTTAAGTGTAATCAAAATTATCTGTTAATAAGAAGAAACTAGTTCAAATTCCGATTGCTGCTGCTCTGCTAAGATAAAGCAATCCAATATTAAATCAAATCTCTTAACATATTATTTTATTAGTGGTAAAGTTTAAAAAAAAATGAGCATCTCTGCTGAATACTTTTCCTACTAAAGTTGATTGGTAGAAAAATAGACTATTCAGCAATAATATATATTTCTATGGTCTCCTTAAGTGTAATCAAAATTATCTGTTAATAAGAAGAAACTAGTTCAAATTCCGATTGCTGCTGCTCTGCTAAGATAAAGCAATCCAATATTAAATCAAATCTCTTAACATATTATTTATTTGGCGGTAAAGTTTAAAATAATTGAGCATCTCTGCTGCATACTTTTCCTACTAAAGTTGATTGGTAGAAAAATAGACTATTCAGCAATAATATATATTTCTATGGTCTCCTTAAGTGTAATCAAAATTATCTGTTAATAAGAAGAAACTAGTTCAAATTCCGATTGCTGCGGATGTGCTAAGATAAAGCAATTCAATATTAAATCAAATCTCTTAACATATTATTTTATTAGTGGTAAAGTTTAAAAAAAAATGAGCATCTCTGCTGAATACTTTTCCTACTAAAGTTGACTGGTAGAAAAATAGACTATTCAGCAATAATATATATTTCTATGGTCTCCTTAAGTGTAATCAAAATTATCTGTTAATAATAAGAAACTAGTTCAAATTCCGATTGCTGCGGCTCTGCTAAGATAAAGATTCAATGTTAAATGAAATTCTTAACAGATTTTTATTGGTGGTAAAGTTTAAATAATGAGCATTCTGCTGAATACTTTTCAAAAAAGTTGATTGGTAGAAAAATAGACTATTCAGCAATAATATATATTTCTATGGTCTCCTTAGTGTAATCAAAATTATCTGTTAATAAGAAGAAACTAGTTCAAATTATTGCTGCGGCTTAAAGATAAAGCAATTCAATATTAAATAATCTCTTAAAAGATTATTTTTATATGGTAAATTTTAAAATAATTAGCATATTAAATATTTTCCTACTAAAGTTGATTTAGAAAAATAGACTATATAATATATATTTCTATGGTCTTTAATTAATAAAATTATCTGTTAATAAGAAGAAACTAGTTCAAATTCCGATTGCTGCGGATGTGCTAAGATAAAGCAATTCAATATTAAATGAAATCTCTTAACATATATTTTATTGGTGGTAAAGTTTAAAATAAAAAGCATCTCTGCTGAATATTTTCCTACTAAATTGATTGGTAGAAAAATAGACTATTCAGCAATAATATATATTCTATGGTTTTAAGTTAATCAAATTATCTGTTAATAAAAGAAACTAGTTCAAATTCCGATTGCTGCGGCTCTGCTAAGATAAAGCAATTCAATATTAAATCAAATCTCTTAACATATTATTTTATTGGTGGTAAAGTTTAAAATATAGCATCTCTGCTGAATACTTTTCCTACTAAAGTTGATTGGTAGAAAAAATAG
>CM063506.1:92772226-92787226 GCA_032207245.1 Pardosa pseudoannulata
GTTTGTTAAGGAATAACTCTTATCCTATGTGACATTTTTGTACGTTAGGTTTAACGAGTTTCAACAAGCATTTCTTCCTCTAAATATTTTTAAAAAGTCTGGTTTTATGCAGGATTCCATATATTTTCTGTGTCTCTTCTCATATTTTTTAATTTAGTCATAATTTTGCAAGGATACATGATATGCTTCATCTGACTTTTACCAACTTCGCATTTTACAGTTTTAGTAACATAAAATGAGTGTTTGAGAAAATCATTGAATAAATTTGAATAAATTTTTAAATTTGTATATGTCATTCCAGTATTGATTTTTAGTAACGAAATATTTTTTATAAGAAGAGCAAATATGCGTAACTGATTAAAGTACAATTGCCAATAAATGCATATACTTCTTAAATTCTTTTGTTCTTTATATGATGGGCTAATGATGGGCATTTTTTGCAAACAAATTTAACCCCTTGAATACCAGCGCACTATGAAATGCAGTCAAGGGACCGAACGCTCTGAAACGAAGCGCCGCTACCAGCCAGTGCATTTTTAAGAGTTAAGCCTAGTTTTTTATAAAATTAATATAAAATAATCATTTTAATATAATAAATGCAATTTTTTACAAATTATGTATATAAGATACTATTACTTAAACAATATTAATATATATATTTCAGCATTAGAAATTAATGAAACGTGCAAAATAATGAAACGCAAGTCACAGGACCGAACGTTCTGAAACGGAGCGCACTGGGAAACGGAGCGCACTGGGAATGAAACGCAGTCACAGGACCGAACGTTCTGAAAACGGAGCGCCGCTACCGGCCAGTGGATTTTTCAAATTTTCTTAGTCCCACTTCACCTGTTTTCTAATCATGGATCTTGTTTGGTGCTTCAACCACATTTGGCGAAATTGGCGTGCTTGCAGCTTGCGTGCGTGGCGTGCTTGCAGCGTGGCGTTTGAAATCTGGCGAGGGGATCGTAACTCAACAAATTGATACATAAACAAAAACAACATTTTGAGGAAACTTTTTACAAAAATTGAATATTTAAAATCTAATTGAATTAACAAAGAAAACACAAAGGAAACACATAACATTCATACTAAATAGACTGAAACATTCACTTAATCACAAATTAAATAAACTGAGTGTGATTTTCATCACAAATTTGTGATTTAGTGTAAATTGTAAAATTAATTTAAAGTTAGTCCAAAGGGATGAGGGAGGGTAGGCGGGATCTCATCCAGCAATTCTTTGACTTAAAAGAAACTGTATTTTGAGTGGAGGTTGAAGAGGAGTTGTAAAATTGAAAATTTTTTTTCAAATCTCTTATTTGTTAAGCCTAGTTTTTTTAAAATTCTATAAATAATCATTTTAATATAATGAATGTAATTTTTACAAATTATGTATATAACATACTATTACTAAACCCATAGACGGTTAATGGATCGACAGAGTGTCTTGTTCATAAACGAAGTTGTCACAATCTCGTTCGTCTTGTATTTTTCACTAACAGGTAAAATTTGATTTACGTGATAAATCAGTGTTCAACCTTACAGGTGCAACTTATGGATTCTAGTCCTTAAAATTATGCAAGTGGCTTATAAATTACATCAAAATAGTGTTAATGTTGTACGATATATTTTTAAACTTAATTAGATAGATTAAAATTGTAAAGAAAAACAATAGAATATGGCAGAATTTTTCTATTATTTTAATTATGTAACTAGTATGTAATTTTGTAATTATAAATATATTTAACCAATTGTAACTGTTGTATATATATACTTTTACAAGTTTTATCTATAATAATCTATTTATAAAAATTTATATATATAATATTTATATATATATATTTATATATATATATTATATTTATATATAATATATATATATATATATTCATATATTATATATATATATATATGTATATTATGTATATGTATGTATATATATATATATTATTTATATATATATATATATATATATATATATATTTATATAAATATTTTATATATATGTATATATATGTATATTATATATATATTATATATATATTATATATATATATATATATATATATAATATATCTATATATATATGTATATATAACATATATTTATTATATATTTGTATTATATTTATATATATATATATATATATATATATTTAATATATTATATATATAAATATATATTATATATATATATATATATATATATATATTATATATTATATATATATATATATTTATATATTATTATAATATATTATATATATATATATATATATATATATATATATATATATTATATGTATGTATATTTATATATAGATATGTATATATATATCTTAATTATAATATATATATATTTATATATATATATATATATAAACATATATATATTTATAATTTAGTATATATACATATATATATATATATATATATATATATATATATAATAATAATTTATACTATATATATATATATATATATAAATTTATATATATATATATATATATATATAAAGAATACGAATAACTATGTCAACTTAATAATCAAGCTAGATGCACTTCACCATATTTTTTCTTACTAAAGAAAAAACAATAAAAGAAATCAGATGTAACATATACCACACATACTCTTTATAAAGCCACATGAGTCACAGTTGTTTACATCAATACATCCATAAATCCAGATGCCCAAGACAAAAACTAATGCCCGTATATCAAGGTTAAATACTCTATGAGTCAACAGGTGTGAAAAACATTTCATTTAATGCCATGTATAGTATTTAAGATTTCAAATAAAACATTCCGAATTCTAATTACTCATTTGAGAAATTGGGTCTCTCAATATCAACGAAGCTCTTAGCGTGGACGTGACGCTGGGCTCATTAGTGTGGAATCAATTGCGTCGCGTCACAGTGACGTTGGTCGCGAAGGGGTTAGGTACGTATGTGATTTTTTGGTTGCAAATATCTGTTCTAAAAGATCAATATAAATAACTTAGAAATTTATGTCAATTTGTTACACATATGGGCAAAATGAAGCTGTCAATTGCTTAGAATTTGTCGATACAGTAAATAACATAGAAATATATGTGTATTCATTTTACAAATAAACAAAATGAAGCTATAAACTGCTTAGATTTGTCGGTAAGTTATGCTTTATCTTTTTGTAAAGTAATATCAACAAACGTAGTATGATGTTTCATCCGAAATGAATAAGAATATGCTGTAGACACATTGCCAGAGAATGGATCAAATAAGGTATTTAAAATACACGCCTATGGTATTGATGAAATTTCTAATTTATTAAAGAATAGTGTTTAAGCAGTTTTAAATGCTTCAAAGTTTGATCCTCGGGATTTGACAAAGTATACCAGGTCATAATGCGTATAGATACCAGTAAGATGTCATTCTACCCAAAAGTAACTTATATGAAGATATCTTGCAGCTATAAGACTGTGTTCATAATGATTTTAGATCATAGTTACTTAAAATTTAAAATTGTTCGAAAATTGAATTTCGTTTGCGCTACTAGTTTTACTAGTAATACAATAGTAGAGTTGAAAAAGTTTCAAGATTGTAAAAAAATAAACAAATAAATAAAGGCTTATTTGGAAAGACTTTTCTATTGTCTAATAATTCCCATTCTTCCACTTTCTTTAGAACATTGTACATAACAATAGACTGAAGTAACAGAGTAATCATAGGAAAGTCAAGTAAATTGCGTTACATGAGTCCATTTATAATGTCAAAGATATTTATAAATACCTGTAAAATTTTATAGGAAACAATAACATAAAATTTAAACAACCGTATCTTAGTAGGCAAAAACTGCAGTTCATAATCAAAATTCAAGGCCTAGGTTAATCGACGACCACTTGTGGTGAGGCTATTTAGAGGTATTAATGAGGTTGAGGGTATTAATATAAACAGAACAATAAGCTCAAATGTTTTGAATCTAAATCTGACCTCAACACATCTGTTGTAAAGGAGAAAGGTCCTATAAAAGTTGATTAAAAGGATTCAGCAAGTGCTGGATTCTGTCACTAGACCTAGTTTATAATAATGTCTCATTTCATGACAGTAAGAAAGAATGTACATTTGTGGAATTATTATTGAACCTAAACAGATATGAACCATGTTTATAAAATTACTCTATAAAAAAGATGTACATTATTATTATAAAACTAAACATATTTATGTAAGCGTAGTTCAATATCGTTATATGTATGGTTAATTTACCGTATGTTGCTATCAGCGTGTAATATTATGATATTGAAAAGTTGATCTTATTTTATATTTCCTTTAAAAAAAAAAAACTAGAAACCTATAGAAACTTTCAAATGCCCGGAAGCCCAAAAATGTCTCTTGGTTCATTTTGGAGAAACTTTCGGGCATATAAAATGTAACTCAAATCTAAGTCAAGGAATAAGCCATTATTCGATATAATTCGTATTACGTGGGGGTACTCAGTGGTAATCTATTATTATTATTTGATAAATTTAGAATGTAATGATTATTAATAAATACATTGACGAATACGTACTTATTAAAAACTTCTACTTGCCGATATAAAAGTTTAGGAATTACACGGAAAAACATCAATAGAAGTAAAAAGTTATAAACAGGCAAAAGTGAATATATTAATAAATTCTTGTTATCTAAAAGAAACCTGTTATACTTATTTTTTACACAGGGTTACGTAAATTACTATTAAAAAATATTATTAAACCAGGTTTAATGTAAATGAGTACATATATTTTTTTAATGATCTTATTTACACGAAAGGTATTTTTTCTAAAGGGTCATATCTACACGACATACTATTTCCTTAGTGTTAAAAGTAGTCTTGCATATCAGTATATTTGGTTTTGAAATATTCTTTTAAACACTGAATTTGCATTTAAAAAAATTAAGTAAAAATATTCAGATTCTTTAAAGAGGCAATAATGAATAAATTAATAAATTCTTGTTATCTAAAAGAAATCTGTTATACTTATTTTTGGACACAGGGTTTTGTTAATTATTGTTAAATATTATTATTATACCAGGTTTAATGTCAATGAGTACATGCATTTTTCTAATGATCTTATGTACAAGAAAAGTAATTTTTTCTAATGGCCATATGTACACGACATACTGTTTACTTAGTATCAAAAGTAAACATCCATATCAATATATTTGGTTCTGAAATATAATTTTCAACACTCAATTTGCATATAAAAAATTAAATAAAAAATATCCAGATTCATTAAACAAGCAAAAATGAATAAATTAATAAATTCTTGTTATTTAAAATAAATCTATTACACTTATTTTTTACACAGGGTTTCGTAAAATTATTGTTAAAAAATAATATTATACCAGGCTTAATGTCAATCAGTACATACATTTTTCTAATGATCTTATGTACACGAAAATTAATTTTTTTCTAATGGTCATATGTACACGACATAGTGTTTACTTAGTATCAAAAGTAGCCTTGCATATCAATATATTTGGATCTAGATTATTCTTTTAAATAGTCATTTTCTATTTAAAAAATTAAATAAAAAGTATCCAGATTCATTAAAGAGGCAAAATTGAATAACTTAATAAATTCTATTATACTTGTTTTTGGACACAGGGTTTCATAAAATTATTGTTAAAAAATATTATTAAACCAGGTTTCATGTAAATTAGTACATAAAATTTTCTAAAGGTATTATATACACGAAAAGTAATTCTTCTAATGGTCACATGTACATGACATACTGTTTACTTAGTATGAACAATAGCCTTGAATATCAATATATTCGGTTCTGAAATACTCTTTTCAACACTCAATTTGCATTTAAAAAAATTAAATAAAAAATATTCAGATTCAAAGAAAGGTTGTTTGTCAATAGACTAAAAGGAAATTGCTTTTTATAGGAAACGATTCCACAAATTTGTATAAGAAGTCAAATACAATTTGTTCTTAGCGCATTTGGTTATGGCAAATATTTTGTGATTCAAATACTGAGAACTTGTAAAAAATAAATTAATTCTGAGGTTCATTCACAGAAAAATGTACTCTTGAGGCAAATATAAATGACATTAATTTTGAAAAATCAACTGCAGGGGACTCACCTGAATGGCAAAACAAATAGAACTTAACGTGAATTCTTATCAGTTGTCAAAAATGTGTTAATTGGTTAAAACTTTTCTTGAATTTTATGATTTTCTCTAATAGCTTCACTGATAAAAATAATGTGCAGAACATAAATATTTTCTACACTCATATACATTTTAGAAAGATCATTATTGGTAAAATTAATATATTTTTAAGTTTAACAAATTTAATTTTACTTCTAATTTATTTCTAGTTTTAACTATCACAAATTATAATCCCAGTAATGTGTCAAATAATAGTACTTATAAAAGTGATAAAATTACCTGTTGTATGAACAACATGAATATTCGGTTATAAATTTACTACGTATAAAATGAAAAGCTATTACTTTTAAAATAGATGTATGTACTCAAGAAAAAAAACAAATACCGTCTGGAGGAAAATTTAAAATTGAACTCTATTTTGTGAAAAATATACTATGCGTTCTACTTGTCAACTTTCTGAAATGAGTTTAGATAAAATAAAAAATAATAAAATAAAATAAAACTACAAACTCTTTCTACCTGTTTTACCTTCATGTTTTTCATATGAGAGTTGGAAATTACTCCTATTCTTAAAAATTTTCTTATATTCTTGATTTAATGTTTAGTGTCTCTAAAAGCTGTTAAATTCGTTTGTTTACAGACGTTTTTTTAAATATTTTAAATTGAATATATATATATATATATATATATATATATATATATATATATATATATATATATATATATATATATATATATATATATATATATATATATATATATTGTATATTATATATATATATATATATATATATATATATATTGTTATATATATATATATATATATATATATATATATAATATATATATATATATATATATACATGTAAATTTTAATATAAATATAATTTTTAATAATATAAAATAAAATTATTTCGAAACTGAAATTTTAAGATAGAGATAATTTATTATAATTATGTTTTCTAAAAGTATCATTAAACAGTTTTCTACTTTATACAAGGCGGAAGAAAAATAAACTGGGAAAATATATTTGTTTTAATAAAATGTGTAAAAACTTTAATTATATTTGAAAAAAATTATAATTTAAACTTATCCATTTTGAGGGAAAATGTTAAGCAAAATATATTTTCCCATGAAAACAAAAATAACAGTAATTTCTTAAGCTATTCTCTGAGCACAAAAATTGTTCTTATATCTTGATTTTAATGTTTCACATAATTAACTTATTCTTTAAAAATATTTCTTAAATTATATAATCTGTGATTCAAGAATGAAAAATATGAGCACGTGTCAAAAAATTAGAAACAAAAATTCTAGCAATGGTAAATTAAGTAAAAAATAACTGATTAAAATATTAGAGAAATTTTTTATAAATATTAGAGATTGGTTAAAATATTAGGACTACATTTTCATCACATTTTTAGTTATCTATTTCTTATTACAATTCAAAAATATTTTGAAATCCAATAGATAATCTAAGAAAAGTTACTTAAATACAAAACGTTGAATGCATAATTAATTTTGATATAGCAAAAGATTTTCCAATGGAAAATAAGAAGTCACAGGGAGAAAATATTTTGTTCTCTATCTTAACAGACAATGCTTTACACAAATACATGTTATTTAAATCAATTTAAGAAATTCGAAAATAGAAATTGATGTTTATTTTTTATGCATATCTTATTGTCAATTGTTTTCTTGTAGTGCATCATTATATAGAAAATGTAATAATATGATTTTTAGAGGATTATTGCTTGAAGATATTACAAATAACAACCCAAGACAATTTTCGCAGCAAATATTGCAAAATTGTTTACAATGTTTTTAACAAAAATAATTTTATACATACAAATATGAATCATTGAATAAAATTTGTAAGAGCTTTATTTTTGTTTGATTTTTGATAGTTGCTCTTTCTTAATAAAAATATAATATAACTTAGTACAATTGAAAAATATAGGAAAAATTTGATTCATGATTTTGCATGAAACTTTAGACAGAAATATTGAAATAACTGTAATAACAGAAAGTACTATTTTTTAATTAAAAACATACTACTATATAAAAAACGTATTATTTGCTTAATTTAGACTTAACAAATTTAATAAAAAACGCAAAATTTAATTTGAGAAAAAATTCCAAGAAATTAACTTTCCTTCTTAAGTTAATTTTTCTTAAAATCTTGCCTTGGCAAAAACCATAATCACTTTAAAATGAAGTATAGAATCAAAATAAAAAACAGATGTTACTAGACAAAAAAAAACAGAAAAATAATTTTGTCTTTGTAAAACATATGCATTCTACCTGTCAAATGTATAAAATAAGCTCCTAAAAAAGAATTAAAAGAAAAAAAAAGAGACCAAGAATATCTCTACTCTTTTACCCTTCAATATTTCCTCTTCCAAATAAAAGCCAGTATAATTCTCAACAAGAATTGACGTAAAAATTGACTTAATTATAACTATAATAAGTAAATATTTTAAATTAAAAACATATTAGTTTAAAAATAATTTATTATTTTCTCAATTTACAATTAACGAACTTAATTAAAAAACGCAAAATGCGATTTAAGGAAAAGTGCCTTGAAGTTAATTTTCCTTCACAAGTTGTAAAATAGACAGATTTTTCATGCACCGTTACCTTTACAAAAATCATAAAAACTTTAAAGTGTATGTATATCAAATTGAAAATAAAAATCAAATAATAATAATCAAATTGAAAAAAAAAATTTACTACATATAAAAAATTTCATTTTTGTGAAAGATATGCATTCTACTTGTCAAGTATATCACACGAGCTTTTGCAAAATAAATAAAAGAAGAAAAAGGAGACCAAAAATATTTCCACTATTTTACCTTTGGATATATCCTATTTCAAATAAAATCCAGTATAATTCTCAACATGAATTGACTTAAAAATTTATGTAACTATAACTACAAAAAGTACTATTTTTAAATTAAAAACAAATTACTTTATAAATAATTTATTCATTTAACAATTTACAATTAACAAATTTAATAAAATGCGCAAAATGTAATTTAAGCAAAAGTACATTGAAGTTAATTTTCCTTTACAAGTTGTAAACTACACGAATTTTTCTTAAAACCTTGCCTTGGCAAAAATCATAAACACTTTAAAATGGATATATATGGTTAAATTGAAAATAAAAAGCGTAAAATAAAATAATTTTAAGTTTGTAAAAGATATGCATTCTACTTGTCTAGTTTATAAAACGAGCTGCTGCTGCTAAAAAAATAAAAAAATAAAAGAAGAAAGAGTAGACCAAAAATATTTCCATTGTTTTACTCTTCAATATATCCTCTTCCAAAAAAATTCAGTATAATTCTTCACAAGAATTGACGTAAAAAAGGGCATAAACTCTCACTACTGTAAGTAATATTTTTAAATCAAAAACATATAACTTTATAAATAATTTATTATTTCCTCAATTTACGATTAGAAAATTTAATAAAAAACAAATAATGTAATGGAAACAAAATACCTTGAAAATAATTTTCCTTCAGAAGCTGTAAAATAGACATAATTTTTACAAACTCTTGCCTTGGCAAAAATTATAAACACTATAAAATGGATATATATGATCAAATTGAAAATACAAATCGTAAAATAAAATAATTTTAAGTTTGTAAAAAATATGCATTCTTCAAGTTTATATTCAAGTTTATAAAACGAGCTGCAAAAAAAAAAAAATAAATAAAATAGTAGATCAACAATATTTTCACTGTTTTACTATTCAATATATCCTCTTCCAAAAAATTCGGTATAATTCTCCACAAGAATTTACCTAAAATTGACGTACCTACAACTACAGAAAGTAATATTTTTATATTAAAACCTATTACTTTATAAATAATTTATTATTTTCTCAATTTACAATTAACAAATTTAATAAAAAATGCAAAATGTAATTCAAGCAAAAGTAAAAGTAATTTTCTTTAATAGGTTGTAAAAACAGGCAAATTTGTCTTAAAAAACTTTCCTTGATAAAAATCATAGACACTTTAAAATAGATGTATATAATCAAATTGAAATTAAAAATCTTATTAGCAAAACAAAATAGAAAAATAATTTTATCTTTGTAAAAAATATGCATTCTACTTGTCAAGTTTATAAAACATGCTGCTGCAAAAGAAATAAAAAATGAAAAATAAACCAAAAATATTTCCAATGTTTACCCATCAATATACCTCTTCCAAATAAAATCCAATATAGTACTCCACAAGAACTAACGTAAATTTGACTTAACTAGAAATATAGAAAGTAATATTTTTAAATTAAAGGCATATTACATTATAAATTATTTTATTATCTCTATTTACAATTAACAAGTTTAATTTAAAAAAACGGAAAATGTAATTTAAGGAAAAGTACCTTGAATTTAATTTTTCTTCACAAGTTGTATATTTTGACAGATTTTTCTTAAAACCTTTCCTTGGAAAAAATCATACACACTTTAAAATGTATGTATATGATCAAATTAACACTAAAAATCTTACTAGACAAAATAAATAGAAAAATAATATTAACTTTTAAAAAATTGGCATTCTACTTGTCAAGTTTATAAAACGAGCTGCTGGAAAAAAAATAAAAGAAGAAAAAAGGAAACCAAGATAATTTTTACTGTTTTACCCTTCAATATTTCCTCTTCCAAATAAAAACCAGTATAATTCTCCAAAAGAATTGACGTAAAAAATTGACGTAACTATAACTACAGAAAGTGATTTTTTAAATCAAAAACAGATTACTTAATAAATAATTTATTATTTTCCTCAATTTACGATTAGCAAATTTAATAAAAAACACAAAATTTAATGGAAGCAAAAGTACCTTGAAGATAATTTTCCTTCACAAGTTGTAAAATAGACATAATTGTCTTAAAACCTTGCCTTGGAAAAAGTCATAAACACTTTAAAATAGATATATATATGATCAAATGGAAAATAAAAATCGTAAAATAAAATAATTTTAAGTTTGTAAAAGATATGCATTCTACTTGTCTAGTTTATAAAACGAGCTGTTGCAAAATAATAATAATAATAATAATAATAAAATAAAAGAAGAAAGAGTTAACCAAAATTATTTCCACTGTTTTACTCTTTAATATATACTCTTCCAAAAAAAATTCAGTATAATTCTCCACAAGAATTGACGTAAAAATGGGCGTAACTATAACTACAGAAAGTAATATTTTTAAATCAAAATTAGATAACTTTATAAATAATTTATTATTTTCTCTATTTACGATTAGCAAATTTAATAAAAAACACAAAATTTAATGGAAGCAAAAGTACCTTGAAGATGGTTTTCCTTCACAAATTGTAAAATAGACATAATTTTCTTAAAACCTTGCCTTGGCAAAAATCATAAACACTTTAAAATGGATATATATGATCAAATTGAAAATAAAAATTGTAAAAAATTGTAAAATAAAATAATTTAAATTTGTAAAAGATATGCATTCTACTTGTCTAGTTTATTAAACGAGCTGCTGAAAAAAAAGTAAAAGAAGAAAGAGTAGACCAAAAATATTTCCACTGTTTTACTCTTCAAAATATCCTCTTCCAAAAAAATACAGTATGATCCTCCACAAGAATTGACGTAAAAATGGGCGTAACTATAACTAGAGAAAGTAATATTTTTAAATCAAAAACATAATACTTTATAAATAATTTATTTTTTTCTCAATTTACGATTAGCAAATTTAATAAAAAATACAAAATGTAATGGAAGCAAAAGTACCTTGGAGATAATTTTCCTTCACAAGTTCTAAAATAAACATAATTTTCTTAAGAACTTGCCTTGGCAAAAATCATAAACACTTTAAAATGGATATATATGATCAAATTGAAAATAAAAATTGTAAAAAATTGTAAAATAAAATAATTGTCAGTTTGTAAAAGATATGCATTTTGCTTGTCTAGTTTATAAAACGAGCTGATGCAAAAAAATAAAAAAATAAAAGAAGAAAGAGTAGACCAAAAATATTTCCACTGTTTTACTCTTCAATATATCCTCTTCCAAAAAAATTAAGTATAATTCTCCACAAGAATTGACGTAAAAATGGGCGTAACTATCACTACAGAAAGTAATATTTTTAAATCAAAAACAGATAACTTTATAAATAATTTATTATTTTCTCAATTTACAATTAACAAATTAAATAAAAAACACAAAATGCAATGGAAGCAAAAGTATTTTGAAGACAATTTTCCTTCACAAGTTGTAAAATAGACATAATTTTCTTAAAACCTTGCCTTGGCAAAAATCATAAACACTTTAAAATGGATATATATGATTAAATTGAAAATAAAAAGCGTAAAATAAAATAATTTTAAGTTTGTAAAAGATATGCATTCGACTTGTCTAGTTTATAAAACGAGCTGCTGCTGCTGCAAAAAAAAATAATAAATAAATAAATAAATAGTAAAATAAAAGAAGAAAGAGTAGACTAAAAATATTTCCACTGTTTTACTTATCAATATAACCTCTTCCAAAAAAATTCAGTATAATTCTCCACAAGAATTGAAGTAAAAAGGGGCGTAACTATAACTACAGAAAGTAATATTTTTAAATCAAAAACCGATAACTTTATAAATAATTTATTATTTTCTCAATTTACGATTAACAAATTTAATAAAAAACACAAACTGTAATGGAAGCAAAACTACCTTGAAGATAATTTTCCTTCACATATTGTAAAATAGACATAATTTTCTTAGAAACTTGCCTTGGCAAAAATCATAAACGCTTTAAAATGGATATATATGATCAAATTGAAAATAAAAATCGTAAAATACAATAATTTTAATTTTGTAAAAGATGTGCATTCTACTTGTCAAGTTTATAAACTGAGTTGCTGCAAAAGAAATAAGAAAAAGGAGACCAAGAATATTTTCACTGTTTTACACTTCAATATATCCTCTTCAAAATAATAACCAGTATAATTCTCCACAAGTATTGATGTAAAAATTGCAGTAACTATAGCTACAGAAAGTAATATTTTTAAATTAAAAACATATTACTTTATAAATAATTTATTATTTTCTCAATTTACAATTAACAAACTTAATAAAATACACAAAATGTAATTTAAGCAAAAGTACATTGAATATATTTTGTCTTCACAAGTTGTAAAATAGACAGAGGTTTTTTAAAACCTTTTCTTTGAAAAAATCATAAACACTTTAAAATGGATATATATGATCAAATTTAAAATAAAAATCGTAAAATAAAATAATTTTAAGTTTGTAAAATATATGCATTCTACTTGTCAATTTTCTAAAACGAGCTGCTGAAAAAAATATAATAATAAAATAAGAGAAGAAAGAGTAGACCAAAAATATTTCCACTGTTTTACTATTCAATATATCCTCTTCCAAAAAAATTCAGTATAACATTCCACAAGAATTGACGTAAAAATGGGCGTAACTATAACTACAGAAAGTAATATTTTTAAATCAAAATGAGATAATTTTATAAATAATTTATTATTTTCTCAATTTACGATTAGCAAATTTAATAAAAAACACAAAATTTAATGGAAGCAAAAGTACCTTGAAGATGGTTTTCCTTCACAAATTGTAAAATAGACATAATTTTCTTAAAACCTTGCCTTGGCAAAAATCATAAACACTTTAAAATGGATATATATGATCAAATTGAAAATAAAAATCTTAAAATAAAATAATTTTAAGTTTGTAAAACATATGTATTCTACTTGTCTAGTTTATAAAACGAGCTGCTGCAAATAATAATAATAAAATAAAAGAAGAAAGCGTAGACCAAAAATATTTCCACTGTTTTACTCTTCAATATATCCTCTTCCAAAAAAATTCAGTATAATTCTCCACAAGAATTGACGTAAAAATGAGCTTAACTATTACTACAGAAAGTAATATTTTTAAATCAAAAACAGATAACTTTATATAAAATTTATTATTTTCTCAATTTACGATTAACAAATTAAAAAAAAAAATATGCAATGGAAGCAAAAGTACTTTGAAGATAATTTTCCTTCACAAGTTTTAAAATAGACATAATTTTCTTAAAACCTTACCTTGGCAAAAATCATAAACACTTTAAAATGGATATATATGATTAAATTGAAAATAAAAAGCGTAAAATAAAATAATTTTAAGTTTGTAAAAGATATGCATTCTACTTGTCTAGTTTATAAAACGAGCTGCTGCTGCTGCTGCAAAAAAAAAATAAATAAATAAATAAATAATAATAATAATAGAAAAATAAAAGAAAAATAGTAGACCAAAGACATTTCCACTGTTTTACTCTTCAGTATATCCTCTTCCAAAAAAATTCAGTATAATTCTCCACAAGAATTGACGTAAAAATGGGCGTAACTGTAACTACAGAAAGTAATAATTTTAAATCAAAAACAGATAACTTTATAAATAATTTATTATTTTCTCAATTTACGATTAGCAAATTTAATAAAAAACACAAAATGTAATGGAAGCAAAAGTACCTTGACGAACATTTTCCTTCACAAGTTGTAAAATAGACATAATTTTCTTAAAACCTTGAATTGGAAAAAATCATAAACACTTTAAAATGTATATCTAGGATCAAATTGAAAATAAAAAGCGTAAAATAAAATAATTTTACGTTTGTAAAAGATATGCATTCTACTTGTCTAGTTTATGAAACGAGCTGCTGCAAATAATAATAATAATAATAATAATATAATAAAAGAAGAACCAAAAATATTTTCACTGTTTTACTCTTCAATATATCCTCTTCCAAAAAAATTCAGTATAATTCTCCACAAGAATTGACGTAAAAATGGGCGTAACTATAACTACAGAAAATAATATTTTTTAATCA
>CM063506.1:92797226-92824726 GCA_032207245.1 Pardosa pseudoannulata
TACCTATCCTATCGCCGAAATATGTGACGCTGTTTTTCGGTAGTTAGTTCATGAATTTGAATTCCACTGTAGACAGACGTTTGTAGCTTTCTGGAATCACTTTTAAATTGTAGATCCAGTTATTATTCCACTCCAAGGGAAATATTAGACTGTAGAACATTGCAAAGAAACAAGATCCGTTAATACAAATCGGTCAGAATATGTAAAAATAAACAATCACATAAACCTTCTTTCATTTCAATCCCCCGTTATCGTACCATACAGAAAGAAAAAGAAAATCTTGGTAATTTAATAATCAACAAACGTGCTTTGTAACATTTCACCATAAAATTAGAAATATAAAAGTGTATCCAAAACCCACAATAAATCGTAATGACATCTGAAAGAAACAACTCGATATATCGATATAGCAGTTCTCTAAATAAAGCGAGAGATACGACCGAAATCCCGAATTCTCTAATCGTACATTTTAAGAACAGATAAAACTAAATCGCAAATTCCCTTTTCCTTCCCGTACCTCGAATATATAAAGAAAATATAGAAAACTTTAATCTCCAGTTCGTAAATTTTGTCGAACGTCTCGAAATAAAGTGGAAATTTTATACGGGTTTTACCATTGCAAAACTTTTTTTTATTCGAGAAAAATAAATTACTAATATGGTTCTTGTGTCTTATTTTACCTTCAAACCACACCACACACACACCACACCGGCACACAAAACACACTTCTATCGAAAAATCATTTACATTTGATATGTGCGAATGAGTATTTAAAATCAGCGCAGTTGTACAAAAATTTTAATGGCTATCCACGTTACGGAAGTTTATCAAGGATTTTTTTTCAATTGAATAAATCGATTGAAAATGATCGTTTTTGGTTGGTTGGTTGATTGAAGTTTAAGCCCTAAACTCTAAGAGTATCGTTCGAATAAAAATTTTTAAATTTTATATATGCTATACTTATTTCAAGTTTTCAAAAATCGTTATCACTGCAAACTTTTTTTTTTATTTCGAGGAAAAATAAAATTACGAATCTGGTGCTTTTTATTTTGTACCTTACGTACACACACACACGCACACAAAACACACACTTCTATCTACATAAAATCATTTACATTTGTGTATGTGATTGTGAATGAGCATTTAAAAATGGCAGCGCCAGTCTTCACAAAAATGTAATGGCTATCCATGTTGACCCCGGAAAAGTTTTTCAAGGATTATTTTTTCAATTGAATATCTATATCGTTGTTGTATTAACAGAATGATCGTTAGGTTGGTTGGTTGGTTGATTGAAGTTTAATGGCCCTAAAAACTCTAGGGGAGTGATCGTTTTAAAAATAAAAATTATTTAATATTTTATTTGTGCTATGAGCTTAATTTAAGTCTATCAAAAATCGTTATCACTGCAACTTTATTTATTTCGAAAGAAACAAAATTACGAATCTTGTTCGAACGTTTTTATTTTACCTTACGCACACACACACACACACACACACACACAGGCACACAAAGACACACTTCTATCGACATAAAATCATTTACATTTGATATGTGCAATGAGCATTTAGAAATGGCAGCCCCAGTCTTCACAAAAATTTAATGGTTATCCACGTTGACCCCGGAAAAGTATTTCAAGGATTATTTTTTCAACTGAATATCTATATCGTTGTTGTATTAACAGAATGATCGTTTGGTTGGTTGATTGAAGTTTAATGGCCCTAAATCCTCTGGGGGAGTGATCGTTTTAAAAATAAAAAATTATTTAACATTTTATTTGTGCTATGAGCTTAATTTAAGTCTATCAAAAATCGTTATCACTGCAACTTTTTTTTATTTCGAGAAAAAACAAAATTACGAATCTTGTTCGAACGTTTTTATTTTACCTTACGCACACACACACACACACACAGGCACACAAAGACACACTTCTATCGACATAAAATCATTTACATTTGGTATGTGCAATGAGCATTTAGAAATGGCAGACCCAGTCTTCATAAAAATTTAATGGCTATCCACGTTGAACCTGGAAAAGTTTTTCAAGGATTATTTTGCAATTGAATATCTATATCGTTGTTCTATTAACAGAGTGATCGTTTGGTTGGTTGGTTGGTTGATTGAAATTTAATGGTCCTAAAAACTCTAGGGGAGTGATCGTTTTAAAAATAAAAATTATTTAATATTTTATTTGTGCTATGAGCTTAATTTCAGTCTATCAAAAATCGTTATCACTGCAACTTTTTTTATTTCGAGAAGAAACAAAATTACGAATCTTGTTCGAACGTTTTTATTTTTACCTTACGCACACACACACACACACACACACACACAAGCACACAAAGACACACTTCTATCGACATAAAATCATTTACATTTGATATGTGCGATGAGCATTTAGAAATGGCAACGCCAGTCTTCACAAAAATTTAATGGCTATCCACGTTGACCCTGGAAAAGTTTATCAAGGATTTTTTTTCAATTGAATATTTATATCATTGTTGTATTAACAGAGAGATCGTTTGGTTGGTTGGTTGGTTGATTGAAGTTTAATGCCCCTAAATCCTCCAAGGGAATGATCGTTCGAAAAATAAAAATTATTTAACATTTTATTTATGCTATGAGCTTAATTTTAGTATATGAAAAATCGTTATCACTGCAATTTTTTTTTATTTCGATTGGAAACAAAATTACGAATCTTGTTCGAACTTTTTTATTTTACCTTACGCACACACACACACACATGCACACAAACACACACTTCTATCTACATAAAATCATTTACATTGGCGTGTATATGCTATGAGCATTTAGAAAATGCAGCGCCAGTCTTCACAAAAATTTAATGGCTGTCCACGTTGACCCTGGAAAAGTTTTTCAAGGATTATTTTTTCAATTGAATATCTATATTGTTGTTGTATTAACAGAGTGATCATTTGGTTGGTTGGTTGGTTGATTGAAATTTAATGGCACTAAATCCTCTAGGGGAGTGATCGTTTGAAAAATAAAAATTATTTAATATTTTATTTATGCTGTGAGCTTAATTTTAGTCTATCAAAAATCACCACTATTGCAATTTTTTTATTTCGAGGAGAAACAAAAATACGAATCTTGTTCCTGTGTTTTTATCGTACCTTACGTACACAACACATCTATCTACATAAAATCATTTACATTTGTGTATGTGAAATGAGCATTTATAAATGTCTGCACCAGTTTTGAAAAAAAAAATTAATGGCTATCTATGTTGACCCTGGAAAAGTTTTTCTAGGATTATATTTTTAAATGAATATCTATATGGTTGCTGTATTAACTGAGTGATCGTTTAAAAATAAAACTTTTTAACATTTTATTTATGTTAACCGCTTACGTTCAGTCTCTCAAAAATTATTATGAGTTAAAGACTTTAATTTGTTTCTTATAAAAATCTATTAAACATCAGATTATTTTTGATGAGATCAGGCCTGGTATCAACTTTTATAATTAGACTTATAATATAAATTGTATATTTGATTTATTGAATGTTTTATTGCAGATTTATTGTTTATTTGTATAGATATCTTAATTACACAAAAAATAGTAACAAAAATATATTAAATTTCCTCTACCACGTAAAAAGATATACTCCTAAATATAGTTTTTAGTTTATAAAAAAATTGTAATAAAATATTTTGTTTCTGCTCTCAAGCTGAGTTGTTTCATTTTTGATATTCTTTAAACCGCGCAATATATTCTAAAACCAAAGGAAATTTTAAAATAAATACAAAACCTTAAATACTTTGTATAAATTGACGTAGGCTGGGTGCAAATTACCTAGGAATTATTTAACAGCATACAAAACAAAAATTATCTTTAAATATGGTACAAAAATATGGAATATATCTTCAAGAAAGATAGAAACATTGCTTAAGACGTTACTAAAGGTCTTGTAAACAGATCGTGATCTTGTTTATAAGTGTTACTTGCAAATTTGTAATTGATGAATGTAATGTTGAAATTAAAATCTAAAAATATGAAATATATCTTCAAGTAAGATGGAAACATTTCTTCAGACATTGATAAATGTTTTGAAATCAGATCGTTTGCTTGTTTATAAGTGTTACTTGATAATTTTGTAACTTGTGACAGTAATGTTGAAATTAATTTATAAAAATATGGAATATATCTTCAAGAAAGAAGGAAACACTGCTTAGGACTTTGCTAAATGTCTTGACAACAGAACGTGTGCTTGTTTTAAGTGTTTCTTCGAAATTTGTAACTAATGATAGTATTGTTGAAATTAATATCTAAAATATGGAATATATCTTTAAGAAAGATGAGAATATTGCTTAAGACGTTGCTGAACGTCTTGAAAACCTATCGTGTGCTTGTTTATAAGTGTTACTTGTAAATGTGTAATTGAGCATAGTAATGTTGAAATTAATGAATGTATCAAAGTGTAAGGACAGCTGCAATACAGATTCAGAATTCCTCTTTCCTCGGGACAATGAGATCAAAGCAAAGTCAATGTTATGGAGGAGAATATTTACGAAGGGACAGCCTTTCTTATAATGAGTTCAACTCGCCAAAACAAGTTTAAACGGACATTTTTGGCTTTTAAAATCTTCACCTGATAGAAATAGTTTATTCATTGATTTTCATCCTGGTTACGAGTTTAGAGGGACGTCAAACAATAGACCAATCCTACTTATTTAGACAATAACTACACCTAAATATTGTATTAACATGTAATTAAAAACTTGTGATTTTTAGCAAAATGTTACAAGGAATAATTTATAAATGTTAGGTATATTGCGTAGCTGATTGATTTTAGATCTATTGAAAGTTAATATATTTTTCCAGTACGTTATTTTTATGTAAGATCAATAATTTCGTCAGCACACGCTTATATAAAATTCAACAAAATTTTTTCGGAATGGACTAAACAATAATGAGATGTCGAAGAGAAATGTTTATTTTTCTGACTAAAATATAACTCACTCTGTGATAGTAAAGATTCCTATTATTAATTTCTATTACATAATTTTGAGTTTAACAGTTTTTAAGAGATTATTTTCTACCTATAACAAAATTTTACCTCTTTTTAGTATTAATATAGATAATTCCTATCCTGCCTCTAAATATTGACGCTAGAAGAATATGCATTTCAAGCTCATCTCCGAGGGATGCCGGAGAAAGTTTGAGAGCGAATCTCTCAATCTTAAAGGATTACCCAGTCCAATAGGACGCAAACGGGGACTCGTAAACCAGCGCCCCCTATGAAACGCCAGACCAAGTTAAAAGCCTGTAGCGAAGGCCTCATCCCTCAGTGCTTATGCGGAGCGCGAAGCAGAAAGATTTTGGCAACCGGTCGGGAAGGAACCGGTATATGTTCTTTTTTTTTCTATTTTCCACTTTCCTGGATTAAGGAAGACTGTGCCCGGTTCTTGTAAAAAACCGTATGATAAATTCGGTAGAAATATTGCCAATTTCTTCTAGGACTGGAATCCGTCGTTGCATTGAGAGCATAAAAGCTTTCGGGGAAATTTGACAGGATATTTTTCGGAGGAGCAGGACTGCATCCCCTTTTTTCTATAAGTTTTTTAGTTAGGCAAAGGAATTTTGAGCATATCTCATTTTTAACAGGGTCGATATACTTCCTATTGTGATAATGCATTTTGTATAGTCAATAACGTTTGTTCGTTATTGCAGGGATTTGATAACTATTTTATTAACTGATAGTTGTAAAGATAAGCAATTGAATAAAAGATAAATACCGCAATAAAGGAAAGAAAAAGTCTTTTATCAATAACTAAATTTTTACTCTTCGTATGGTAATTTCCTATTGAGCTAAAAATATTATATTTTTGGAATAATATCGATGAATTTCCAATAATATATAACTATAAGCAATATAAAATTAAATGAGTTTTTTTAAAAGCATTATATAATTTAATTTAAAGATATTTTTCTGAAATTTATTTGTTCATTTAACGCACAATATATCGCTATTATAATTGATTTTACGGATGAATATATGTTAGTTACTTTAACATGATTGTAAAGTCATTTTGTGGTGGATTGCAATAATTATTTCAAATACAAGTTTTTTTTATTTAGCTTATTTTTCTATAATTTATTGCAATAGATACACTAATGCAAAGAATGCAACATTACCTTCCAAAACTTTATTATGTCTTCGTAATACTACTTATTTCTGGTGCAACATCTAACACTGCTTTATGATCTAAAGAAATATTTGACTCCCTAACAAGCAGATAAAGAAAGGACTTGGAAAGATAAAGAAGATACAGCAATATACAGTTAAAACATGAATATCTTAATAAATAGAATATTTTGGTATCCCAGATTACCATCACTTATGTCGTTCTACGTTGCCGTCACGATTCTTGCAGTGCCTTTTTGTATAATCATTCTCCTGACTAACAAACCAGGTAAGTGTTAAAGTTTGTTTATTTGTTTGTTGTGTTTTTTCAGCATTATTAATCAGGTGATACAATAATGAAACATTAAAGAATTTTTTATTGGACAAATATTCCATCAATTGTCTCTCATGTAATACGTAGATTAAAACTTAAAATACGTAGATTTCACATGTAATCAAAAAAATATTCACAAATTCATCAAAATTAATCAGAAAATTAAACTTGTGAATTATTACTTGGACAGTAACAATTTTTATTGAAAAATTATTATATGAAATGTTTTCGGGTTATACTTTTCAAAATATTTTTTCTTCATCATCATTACTTGAACTGTACAGTTATTAAACATTAAAGAAAATTTAAATGGATAAATATTCCATCAATTTTCGGTTTCGTGTCAAAATAGTTATATTTATCATCATTATTACTTGCACAGTAAAACTAAGAAAACAGTCGAAAAATTTTTAGAGTAAATGATATTTGTATTATGTTTCTCATCTAATCATAAAAATTAATCATAAATTCATAAAAATTAATCATAAGATTAAACATAAAAATTACTACTTGGACAGTAAGAATTTTTATTGAAAAATTATATGAATTTTTGAATGTTATACATTTCAAAATATTTTTTTTACTTCATCATTATTACTTGATTCGTACAGTTATTAAACATTAAGAAAGATTTAGATGACTAAATATTCCATCAATTTTTAGTTTCGTTTCAAAATAGTAATGTTTAACATCCTTATTACTGGGATAGCAAAACTAAGAAAACATTAAAAAACATTTTAGAGGAAGTGATATTTCATCAATTTTTGGTATTGTTTCAAATTTTTATGTTTAATTTTATTATGACTTAGACAGTAAATTTCTGAAATATTACATAAATTTTGAGTTACGAAACGCTTTAACTTTTTAAGGGTTAAATTTCAAATCTAGTATATTATATATGTCAGGTTTTATTTAGCATGGTACAAAAAACATTAATATAAATTACAATTATTACTGAGAAATATTCATTACTTGCAGAAACGAAAATGAATCGACGATACTTTGATGTATATTTTTATAAAAATACTATCTATTGTAAAATATGAAGTTCAGGGATAAATTAAATAATGATGTGTAAACATGAATTGAATTAGAATTTCAATTTTCGAAAATATATCTGTACATTGGAAATCAAATCCACTATGCCGCAACATTTTAAATTTATCGGAAAGTATAACAATGATTTTTTGTACATCTGATTCTTATGACTCTTTATACCTAAAAATTTTATAACATTTTCGAGGTAATAAATTACCTGTTAAAATGTGAAAATAGTAGAAATATAAAGTTTAGTAAATAATGTTCCAAACACAAAACGATGTTGATTTAAAGTTTATTTTTCATATTTATCAATCCTAAAGTTTATAAAATGTAAGTAGTTCTTTCTCATATAACAGAGAAGTAAAATAATATACAAGAATATGTAAGAATACTAAATTATATATATATATATATATATATATATATATATATATATATATATATATATATATATATATATATATATATATATATATATATATATATATATATATATATATAGAATATGTGTAACAAAATGTTTAGCATTACCTTATTATTATGAAAAATGAGATTGTCGTTTACAATCTTTCTATTACGCATACAGTATATAAAAAATATGCAGGGGCTTGAACAATATTATCTCTCCATTTCTGTCGTCTCTTTTATGTATATTTGTATATAAATATAAATACGGATGCCTATCTATCTAACTATCTACATCTATCTATCTATCTATCTATATATATATATATATATCTATATATATATATATATATATATATATATATATATATATATATATATATATATATATATATATATATATATATATATATATATATATATATATATATGTATATATATATATATATATATATATATATATATATATGTATATATATATATATATATATATATATATATATATATATATATATATATATATATATATATATATATATATATATATATATATATATATATATATATATATATATATATATATATATATATATATATATATATATATATATATATATATATATATATATATATATATATATATATATATATATATATATATATATATATATATATATATATATATATATATATATATATATATATATATATATATATATATATATATATATATATATATATATATATATATATATATATATATATATATATATATATATATATATATATATATATATATATATATATATATATATATGTGTGTGTGTGTGTGTGTGTGTGTGTATTGATTTTGAAAGGCATTAAAATTGCATTTTTTGCGAGTTATTGAAAATACAAATCTTTTTAAGTTCAAAATACTGACTATATTTTATAGAAAGACAAAAATATAATATTAATATTCTTCTAATTTTATATGTTATTAATGGACAATATATTTTCGAATGAAATGCCTTAGGCTTGAGAATACACTAAGGAACTGAATCATATATATTTTTTAATATATCGCATTTTATCTGTAATTGTAATCCTCAAACAAATTGAATACTATTAATGCTTTATTTTTGTGTTCATGTATGTTTAAGCCTTCAAACAATAATGCAATAATGTTTCGTAAGAGATGCATTTCTGCATAAAACTTAGCATATAACAATTATGGAAGATAATTAAGACAAATAACTTCCACAATAAATTAATCCTTGATTTATGACAATGGTTGCAATTACACATTCATAAACATTTTAATGTTATTAAAAGCAATTACCGGTCTATTTATCAGCGAAGGAAATAAACTTATATTGGTGTATCTTAAAAGAGGAAAAGAACTTCGGAAGTTCTGCAGTTCACAGTAAAGCAATCAAAAATGTCATTAATCACCGGATATGGATCTCACAATATGTCATGTGATATCGGAATATTAATCATTTTCTTACTGGCAGGACTTTTGAAAAGGAATATTTCTGATTATTATTCAGTGGAACTTAGAGATCTTTTAGATGCCACCTTAAGTGAATTCGTAATAGATTTCATGATGACAGTGTATCCTTTTAAATGGCTTATGATTATAAAGTTTAAATAAATAACATCTATTAATTTTAAACCAGATACAGCTAAAATAGTAAATGAATGTATAGTAATTATTGTAAATAAATATTAATTATTTTTTTAAATGACACGTTCCCATATGGGGACATTGGAGTGTTAGGCTAGATTGGAAAAAAATATACATACCATTCTGTATAGTGAAACACGTCAATGTTCCCTTTTGGTAGCATACATATTTTCTAACTTAACATTTTTTTTGTATTCCCGTATACAGTTTTTTTATTATTAAGCTGCTAGTTTATGATATCTGTGTATGTTGCTTAAAAATGTGTGATATTTTGGAATTTCATACATAAGAATATGATTAATAATGCTACAGAAAGCAGTTTTTTTTTGTGAATTTCTATACAAAATCATATTTGTTTCTAGAATGGATAATTTGTATAACAAATCAAACATGTCTTGGTTTGTAATTAGAAATATTTACAATACAGTTTTAAGTAAATTTATACACATATAGCTGTAATATATATGCTTTATAACTTATATTGCTTGTTCCCATAAGATAACTACGTCGTGTTGAAGGTTTATATACAAATATATATATATATATATATATATATATATATATATATATATATATATATAATATATATATATAGATATATATATATATATATATATATAATATATATATATATATATATATATAAATATATATATATATATATATATATATATATATATATATATATATATATAATATTATACATATATATAATATATATATATATATTATATATATAAATATATATATATATATATATAAATATATATATATATATATATATATATAATATATATATATATATACATATATATACATATATACTATATATACTATATATACACTATATATATATATATATATATATATATATATGTGTGTGTGTGTGTATGTATGTATAATATATATAAATATATACATATATATTAACGGCCTAGTTTGGGCCTTCTGATTTTTCATTCTGATTTCTATTCCGGTTCAATTAAAAAAATATCGCCTCAGTTAAGATTTTAGTTATACTAAAAGTAATGGTTTTCGTTTTTCTCTTCAGTTCCAAAAGAATAATTTTATTTTATGTATATTCTTATTTGTAATAAAAGTAAAATTCTATTATATACAAAATATGTATTGCTCCAAAACTCAGAAGATTTAATTTTTTTTTCAAATTGTTCTTCATGTGATTGGATACAAATAACCAGCATGTACGATTCGAAGGAGAACGGATAGCATTGTCATTTTTATCTATTATTAAAATCGTATTTGACAATTGAACAGTCAACTGAATTCAATCTGCCTTCTACAAGTAGTTTCGTGCGAAACGGAATTAGAAAAGTACTAGTGGACATGAAAGCAGGATATCGAGAAGTAATGGAAATGGGATTTAGTTTAGTTTGGAGTGCTAGGTTTACATTTAGCAAAACTAGAGACGATGAAGACTGCGACCGACTGCTTAAATATGACTCCGAACGGTTATGAACACTCATGTCACACTGGAATTCGTGGGAACCCACGAATTCCAGTACCGAAGATCAGTGCTTTAACCATTCGGACATCGTTCGATATAATGTATATGTAATGATGATAGTTATGTGGTTCATGGTGAATTACAAAATATCAATGTTCTGGTTACAGTAACAAATGACTGAAAATATATCGAACCGAAATAAACCGATTTTTTTAATTATTGTGGAGGGAATCCAGCTTCGGTTTTCTTGCCGATCAAAAATCCGGTTATAAGCCCTGATATATACCACAATCCTAATAACTGAATCTTAATACTGTTCTCCGAACGATGGTCGAATGGTTAGGGTGCTGAATTTCGGAACCGGAGTTCGTGGGTTCGAATCTCACAGTGGCATGGATATTCGTAGCCGGTCGGAATCGGCTTTAAGAAGTAGGTCCCGGTCTCATTAGTCCTCGTGTTGCAAAAAGTAGACCGCAGCTCTCCAAACCAAACCAAACCTAATACTGTTAGAAGTTGCAATCTTGCAAACACCTACATAATATCTCTTAATAGTAAAAGCGCTAATATTCCTACCTACCTACAAGCGCTGTTTAACACTATTTTTTAATGTCTTTTAACTAAAATTAATTATCTATTTTAATAATTTAAAACAAAACATTTTTTTATAAAAGAATTATATTTTCTAATAAATATCCGTTGACCATATTTTAAACATATTTTATTTAAATTCGCAATATTTACAGAACTTATTTTTTCAATCCTAGATGTGCATTTTCGACATACATAATTCGAACTTTTTCTTACACGCATCACTTGTTTTGTTTGTTTTAAAATATAAAATCTGGCACTAATGTCCTTTCTTTGATAACCTATTACTAGAATAAGAAATTCCCAACTGTAGCGTTGGGAATTTTGAGAATAACTTTATTACACGAAGCTCTCTTAATTCTTCCAATAATTCAATTAAGAATTGATGCCTTCTGATGATTTTTCAACTCAATTCCTTATAGATTATATTATCAGTTATGCCTGGAAATCCAGATCATTAAAAATAGATACACAGTCCATCTGTGTAAAGCAGAGTGAACTGAGTATTCACTGAGCATCCGATAAACAAATATACATGCTCCATTTAGTTTTACTATAAACTCTATTGATTCTGGCAGTTTTTTCCCATTTTTAAAATAAATTTTAATAAGTTAATGTGTAGAGTTTAATATTCCAGTTAAAAATCTGCTTTTTGAGTAAGAAATCATGTGAAATCTTCTTACATGTAAAAAGGTCAATTTGACCGTTTGTGGGGCTTCTAGGTATAACTAAAAATAACTTCATTGATTTTATTTCGATTATATTCTTAAATCGTTCCAAGGCACAAGAAGAATATTTAGGAAAACTAAAAAAATAGAAACTGACTTCCTAATATTGATAGTTGGAACTGAATCTGAAATAGAGAAAACGGTCAAAATGACGCTTATGCTGTTAAATATTTTGCATCAATAAATACTCATAAACTAACGTTCATAATTAAGTAGAGGTAATAATGAAATATCTATTAATTACTTCATAAGCATGACGCATTTTGCAATTTATTTCTTAGTGGCTTGATTATTGGAGTGTTAAAGATAAAGCAAGAAAGCAGCATATCTGAAAGTACCTCAATAGAATGATGTTATATCTACTCTCAAAAAGATCTATATTAGAATTTACTGCCACATACACATATACGCGCATTTTACGGTATCTATATTTGAAAACTGTATTATGTTTTTTAGTTATAAAGAGGAAAGGTAAAAAAAAAGTATAGTAAGAAATTAATTAATCTGGGGTTATATACTCAAGAGCGAAAACATTACGACCACCACTACATTTTGCATTGAACTCGGCTGGATGACGTGGGAGGCACGTGATCAGGTGGAAGTGGTATTTAACTACTGCTGGAGAGTCTGAAGAATCATTCTTTCACTTATTTCTGTGTGTGTTGGGAAAGGCTACGGATCTAAGTGATTTTGATAGAGGGCAGATTGTAATGGTTCCGAAGCTCGGATCAAGTATTTCCGACTCACTACTCATAGGTTTTTCGCTATCTACAGTTGTTACATGACTCGACTGACAACCCAATACAATGCACGGCCATGTACAATAGTATCGGAACACACTGTTCATTGGTCCATGGAGGAGTGGGAGAGAGTTGCCTGGTCAGATGAATCCCGGTTTGTCATTCATCATTCCGATGGCCTTCTCAGGATACGCCGTCTTCCAGACTAACAGTTGCGCACTCAATGTACATTAAGTCACAGGCCGGTGGTTGTGGTAATATGCTTTGTGGGGCTTTCTCTTGAGCGTCACTTTGACCAGTAGTTATGGTACAGCAGACCATGAATGCTACAGGGCATCGGAACATCATTGCGGACCAGTTGCACCCTTACATGGCCTCTGTTTTTCTACCTGGAAATTGAATGTTCCAACAGGACAACGCCCCATGTCACAAGGCTAAATTTGCGTTAGAGTGGTTCCAGAAACATGATGCTGAATTCTAGTTAATGTCCTGGCCCCCTAACTCACCGGATCTCAATCCGATAGAACACATTTGGGATGTCATGGGACGGCAGCTCAGAGTTCAAAGACCACCAATTCGCCTTATCTCGGATTTGTGTAACCGTTGCTTAAACATCTGGTACAATCTGTTACCAAGGACTTGTGGCATCCATGCGAAGGTGGGTTGAAACTGTGTTGCGACCCAAAGGTGGGCGAACTAGTTATTGACAGATGGTCAAAGTGTTTTTTCTCTTGAGATTATTTTTACTGTTTCATATAAATCAAAAACTCGCCAAAAACAACTATATATGTTTTTATGGACACATACATGTATAGGCTCATTTTACGGTTCCTATTTTTGAAAAATGTAATATTTTTTCAATTAGTTATAAAACTGCAAGTTAAAAAAGTATAGAAGGAAATTGGTTGAGCTGGAATTATGTTTTTGGTTTGTTCCATACGAATCCAAATCTCGGCAAAAAAAACTATATGTCTTTACGGATATACACACTTATACTCGCATTTTACGGTACCTATATTTGAAAACTATAATACGTTTTTACTCAGCAAAATAAAAATTATATAAAGAAATTGATTAATCTGGGGATATATTTTCGCTATATTTCAAACAAATCACAAACTCGGAAATTTTTATCATGAATAATTTTTTTCAATAGCAAAAGTTCAGTTCCTAAAATTTTTCTGAGAGGCATACATTTTTAAAAACATTTTTATTTAAAATTATATCTGTAAGATTTTTATATATTTGTCTGATT
Organism: Pardosa pseudoannulata; assembly: GCA_032207245.1. Lineage (NCBI taxonomy): Eukaryota > Metazoa > Arthropoda > Arachnida > Araneae > Lycosidae > Pardosa > Pardosa pseudoannulata. The sequence goes on from CM063506.1 coordinate 92,811,594, forward strand.
TCTGTAAAAAGGGTATTTTTCTGGAAAAATCCGACCAAATCGCAATTCTACCGCAAAGAATCGATCGCCCAAATACCCCCTTGATATTTTTGACTCGTATCGCTGCATTCGTGGCCAGGCTTAGAGTCATCGAATATTTTTTTAAAAATTTTCCCCAGAGAAATGATATTTTACTAACGGGAAAAATACTTTTGTGACTTCCCTGGAAATATTATTTTTTCCCCAATTCCATTCTAGATGCCTCTAGTTTATCCAATTTTAGGGTTAGCTTTTTCTCCATTTTATTGATTTAATTATGAAATTAAAGTGGTAGTGCAGAGAAGTAAAATACAAAAATTAATAACTCATATGCTTTTGGATAGTACATAAATGATCGGAATTATCTCATATATTGATATGAATTAATTTAATATTTTGTGTAATAATTAAATTGGTGTTATAGGGCTTTTATATCTTTATTTATGATAACTTAGTAGATCTAACTATTATTTAAATTGGCCAAAATAATAAAAATTACTTTTGTGACTTCCCTGGAAATATTTTTACCACAATATTTTTATTTAATGTTATTTTTTTATTTTAGGATTAATTTATTTATTTATTTAATTTTAAATTATAAAAATTATAAAATTAAAAAAATATAAAAAAAATAAAATAATTTAATATTTTGAAATCAAATTATCTAAAATAAATATAAAAAATAAAATAAATATGCTTTTATAATTAGTAAAAAATAACTAGACAAAAAAAACTGGCAGACTCTAAAAATAAAGTCTTCCCTGGAAAATAACTTTCTATAAATACTTTATCCAATAGCTAAAAATCTAATAATTATGAAATAAAGCGGTTGTAAATAGATTCTTTATCTAATTTTTATGAAATATATAATTTAATATTTATTTTTTTATTAGTTATTTATTTAATTATTTATTTTAGTATAGATTTATATTTAAATTTAATATAGTTCCGTAATATCATAATTTTTTAGTTTTTAGTGTTTTTTAATATTATTTATAAAGTATACACTAATATTTATATTTATAGTTCATGAAGTAAGAAAACTACAATTATATCCGAATAAAGTCATGATATTATATTAAATTTCTATATTATATAATTCGTTAATATCGTATAATTCAGATTTTAGTCTATATTTTTTAAACTTCATTTGTTATTTGTGATTTCAAATACAGATCACGGAGATCCTAATTATCTCTGCTATGTGTGGACAGCTACAGTGAAACAATACTTTGTATTTATTCCACATCTTTGCTAAGCACTCAACTTAATTAATACTATTACAGAGTAATTAAGTAAAAGCTCATAAAGAGATTTTGAAAGAAAAGTAAAGAAAATTGAGAATGTTGATGAGTTTTGATAAATGCAAATTTATAATGCGAGCCGTGGTAGCTCAGTCGGCAAAGGCTGCGATTACGGAACTGAAAGGTTGGTGGTTTGGGGCTGGAGCCTAAGATTCATCGTGTTAGCAAAAGATGAGTGGGGCACTTAAAATGTGTTCGGGGTTACAAAGTCCTCCAAGTTCTCAAACCTCTGGGGGTGACAGGTCAGGCCTTCTGCTTGGGCTCTGCTTCTAAATTACAAGGACCCAGCGGTGTTAATGTTACTCGCGTGCTTAGCATACCTTAAGGTACAAGTGATCCTCGGGTGGTACCAAATGAGTAAGAGGTTCGCAGCCTTATTAAGGCTTTAAGATAATGTCTGTATCACCTGCTGCACTGAAGAAAACGTTGAGGATGAAGTTTTTAACCGAAATATGTTACTAAAATATAAGTAAAATTAATTGCAGTTGGATCTAGAAGTAGAGATTATAATTATTATACTTAATGGAAAAGTTGAATTATGTTCTTGTTGCTAATGGTACTTGAAAACGCTAAGCATGAGAGCAAAAGGCCAGATGATTAAGAAGAAGGGGTAGACATTCATTTGTCGATCACTGCTGTGGTAAAAGAACGTTTTTAACACAAGTGGGCCCCCCTCTATTTAGAAATAGGGATCAAGCAGAAGACCTTTGTTCTGCCACACCAGATATATCGTTTCAGAACTTTGAGAGCATTGTTGACCACGAACATATTTTATGACATACATTCAACATTAACAAACACCGCTGATCTTAGGCCACCTGGATCCTTAAAACCCTCTAGTTCGAGATCCTTTGACGACTTTCCTAACTGAGCTACCGAAACTAAATTAATGAAAAAGAAAAGAAACTAACAAATATGCATTTTCAAATTTGTTCACACTCACATCAACCCAAATGGAACTAATTGGTATGGTAAAGAATATTATTGTCTGCATATTCCTCAGACTCTGGCTTGAATTGGCGATTCTTTTAAATCATGCAAATGTACTGAACATATAAAATATAAAATGGTGATTATAGGTAAATACTGAAACGGATGAAAATTATACATCTAGGTAATTATGCTATTATAATATTTATACTAATTTACAGCTTATGTGTAAATATCTTTTCCAAAATGTCATTCATTTAATCACTGCATTTTTCTATAATCTTCCAGTTAGAAAAAAAAAAATTCGCAGTTTATGGCCACATTTTTGATTGAGTCAAATAATCTGCTTTTCAGAAAATGATATCTTAAATAGTTCCCATTAAACAAAATAGAAATATTTCTTAAATAAAATTTATATTTGACTGAATATATATAACTGAAATATTAATGAAAGGGGAAAGGTACATTTTTAATACTTCAAAAAAATAATGTAATCATATATTAGAGGTTTTATACTAAAAATAATATTATTTCAAAATCTATTTTATAACATTTTCTATAGTTATCCTAATTTGTTAATGATCTCCTCAGATTTCACTTATTACGCAGTAAAAGACTGACGGAATGAAAAACAAAATGGAACTGAAAAAATACGAAATGTTCGTGACATAGAATCTATTAAATTCCCTTTGGATTTCGCGTGACTAACATCTCAGCAAGTTTTATAGCATAATTATGTCATTAGATTTTCAGAGCAAAACGTCCTTCTCTAGCATTTAATTAGATAGCGAACATTTGTTTTGTTTCCGAGACTTAAGTATGTAATGTTTTAAGAAGTTTGGTATGAATGATGTCTATATTTTAATGATAGTTGTAAATCGATTATGTTGCTCTTTACATACATTTATATCATATCGGATCATCTAAATGTATATAAAAGGCAGATGTTTATAAGAGTTTAGACTATCGGTAAATGCTTATTTTAAGAAATTTTAATGATTTTTATTGTAATAGAAAGTTAAATGGCATGCTTATAATTGTGTGGTATAATCAGAGTCGTATTCTATGGTGGATTATCCTTTAATAACGATGCTGAACCTTTACGAACGCATCAGTAAAAAACAACTCAATTTTATGTTGTAATATGTGAGAGTACGGCTATGTTGAGGTTTGCGAAACTGATTTGCTCGCCGCACTCACACGTTGTGGGTTGATTACCCAAGATTTTTCTAAACTCCAGGAAGCTTGTGGTGTGGCCAGAGAAAATAAGTGCACTTAAACTTCACCAAGTTTTGGAGAATTGTGATTGGTCTCCAGGAGGCGATTCAGGACCATCTTGGAGTCCCGGTCCTTCTGGGCAGAGCCGGGAAAGGACGCATTGTAAAAAGGACAATGGAACAACGAACACGATTATGGAAAAAGTGTAGGCTTGCCTGAGTCGAAAGAAGGAAGGTAAAGAATTCAGCGTTCTCTTGGACATTTACAATTTTTTTTGAGGCGTAGCACGTGGAGTGCTCCTTTTACTTTTTTAATTTTTATATTTTTTTGCAAATTTCCTGTCGTTTCTTCTAATTTTGAACATTGTAATATAGAACAGTGGTACTATATTATAATTAAAAGCAATGTAAAACAACTTGGGGGTATCAATGTCCTCGAAATGACAATGCAATGTACTACACCACAACAGAAGATAGTGCTAAAGTATCACAAAGTAAACAATACTCTGATGAATTACACGCATATTTTTATAGGTGATCAAGTAATTAAACTCTAGACATTAAAGATAATACATTTTAGAGCATTACAGCTAGTCCTATGGACCCATTTTGGTACCAGAGAACGTAGGTTGAAATCTTAATAGCGGCATTGATGTTCCTAGCTGTGGAACTAACCAGCTTTAAGGGGAGTACCCAAATTCCATTATTCCATGTGTAGCAAGAGAGCTGTTTGTACTGCTCCAATACAGACTCACGTGTTAACCTACTTCTCATTGTTTATGAAAAACGATCACAGCTATCCTCGTTATTGCGAAGTCATGGATTCAGGGAAAGAAAAAGTAATGTTGCTATGTAATGAATAGAGTGAAGGAAAACAGTCCTTTTCAAACACAAAAGAACTTATATTACGCCGCTATATACAAGTTAATAACATTAAAAACAAATAAACGACATATTAAAACAAGTAAATGGCATTAATAATTTTCAGATACAATACAAATAACATGAAAAAGGAGAGTATTCCATCTGCCTTGAGGATGATTTTTCTTGATGTGACTAATAGAAAGTTGTTCTGAATATCGCTCAAACGAATAACAGTACTGTTGAGTTATTTTGTTTCGGATGCACTGGAACACTTGTTATGAGTAAGAACTCAGGTATTTAAAAGTAGCTGCCTATTTCTTAGGCCATTAGCAAACCCACAAATGTTCACAAGTACCGATATTTATGTGTGGAGAGTGATAAATAAGTAAAATCTTAATTTCAGTAATGACTGAAACTGATCAAAACGCCATTATTTTCATCAATGCTATTATAGACAATGACAAAATTAAAAAAACTTCTTTCTCGACTTGATTACAGTATTCCTTTACAGTTTATATGTTTTATATCATAAGAAACACGTGTGAGAATTTGCTTTCTTACAAGACTTAATTTTAGCAATACCTCCAGCAAAACAAGTGGATTATCAAGATACACCTAGATAGAATAAGAGGCTCATAGAGTAAAATATGCAGGGAAAAGATGAGGAATATAACCTACTCCGTATTTACCTCATAATGACGTATTGTAATTTTAACGATTTTCATAGTAATAGAGAGTTAAATGTCATGATTATAATTGTGTGGTATCATCAGCTTATATTATGGTGTATATCGTATTTTATGGTGGATTATCTCTTAATAACGATGCTGAATCTTTGCGTACGCCTATGTCAGTATCAGTAAAAACAAACTCAATTTTAATTTGGAATATGATGCTAAAGTATTACAAAGTAGACAATACTCTGATGAATTTTACAAAGTATTTTAAAAAGTAAACAATACTCTGTGACATTTTGGTACAATTAGGTACCAGAGAATGTAGGTTGAAATCTTAATAGTGGCATTGATGTTCCTAATTGTGAAACTATCCGGCTTTCAGGGGAATACCCAAATTCCATTATATACACCACTTTTTATTTGTTTTATATGAAACGAATTTATCACTCCTTAAAAATACCGAGAAAGGTTCTAACTGATATTAAATGTTATACCTCTATGTCAGAACAGAACATTTCTATTATAATGGGTTTGATAGTTATAGCTGTAAATGTTTACAAAATCTAGTACATTTATTTGAATATAACATAACTTTTTATAGAAACATAATAATTAAGGATCAAATTTATCGATTTCAATAGAATGTTTACAAAAGAAGGTTCAAGTATTGTAAAGATAAATTTTAAAACTATAACAGAGAAATTGAAATTTTTATTTTATTCTTCAGATTGTCATATGTAGATGCCACTTGATGAAAATATCGTAATACTAAGTGAAAAGAATAATGCATTAAGAAATATCATTTCCTTAACTGCAGTCAATAGAACTGAAAGTACCTATATCCGGCATAGAGAACTCCTCGGTGCAACAGTCAAACATGTTATAGCCTACAGTGCCAGTCTCCGTTTTAAACACCAAAGGTCTTCGGACCCTCCCAGGGAGGGTCTCTGACATCGCCTTCGTCCCTCTGTCAACAGTGTAGCTCAAGTTACAAGTGGGTAGACCAAACATCCTTGCGAAGTAAACACTGGGGGTTCTGCGCCAGGTTAAAAACCTAACTAGGAAATATGCATCGCAAACCAGGCAATTTGGTCTTTAAAACGGAGAATGACACCATAGGCTTTAACAAGTGGAACTAGGGAGGGTCACTGACATCGCCCTCGTCCCCCTGTCAACAGTGTAGCTCACGTTACAAGTGGGTAGACCAAACATCATTGAGAAGTAACCACTAAGGGTTCTGCGCCAGGTTGAAAACCTAACTGGGAAATATGCTTCGCAAACCAGGAAATTTGGTCTTTATAACGAAGAATGGAACCTTAGGCTATAACAAGTGGGACTAGGGAGAGTTACTGACATTGCCCTCATCCCTCGGTCAACAATGTAACTCACGTTACATTTCCTAGTTCAGCAGAATTTTTTAACTATTTAAGCGTGGTGCAAAGGCATATTTATTTTCAATTAAAACTTAATTTTACTCAATATGATCCTGGTCATGTCAGCAAATATTACGTACCAATAACTTATACCACGCCATGTGGATATAATGGAAACAGTTAAGACACCAGATACAAAATGAGAGAAGACTTACCGTTTTGAAGACTGTTTTTTATTTATAATTTCATACTTTTTTCTACAATCTGGTAACGCACATAAAAAGATTCAATTTCAATATGGAGCTATTGGAGTGTAGATGCCAATATATCTAATCTCAATATGGAGCTGTTGGAGTGTAGATGCCAATATATCCAATCTTAATATGGAGCAGTTGGACTGTGGAAGAAACACCAGCTGATGCTTCTTACCAGAGATGAACTAAGAACTTAGATTTTTTTTTACCCCTGCTGAAATAGACGAAGAGACCTCCAAATCTGCTGAGTGAAAATCCAAAATCTCTTGTTGCCAAGGCCAAAGACGACTGAACCGCGTCAGCCACCCCTGCTGTCCAATGGGGTCGGAAGGGGGGGAGGGTCACTGACATCGCCTTCGTTCCTCGGTCAACAGTGTAACTCACTTTACACCACTGCAGGGATAAAAGTCTGAGTCCAACTTGCCTACAGAACCAGGCTTGCGAGTTCAAATCGCTATCCAACACCTCTGTGTTTCATATAAGATATAAATAATTCCAAATATCTATGTTGGTTTGAAAGATAAGTGGAGATTCAGAGAATTTAGAATCTCATAATTTATATATGCATAAATTAAAATTCAACAGCACACACTGAACTATGAGAATGGCAGTAACTAAGAACTAAAGCACTAAAAATATCCGAGCACACAATTTAAAATTAATAAGATTCCGAAATTTACTTCCGTGTTAAATAACTAAACACACACACACACACACACACACACACACACATATATATATATATATATATATATATATATATATATATATATATATATATATATATATATATATATATATATATATATATATATATATATATATATATATATATATCACCAAGGTTTACAATTTAAAATTAGAATATACCTTAGATTATTTTTAGACATAGAGTTACGTTGGTTAGGTTTAGGTAAAATTACCAACATATATCAGATTTTAATATATATTACAAAATATATTAAAATCTGATCGCTAACATGAAAAGGTAGAATTGAAAATTCCTATCATAAGATTAAAAAGAAGTTGTGTGCTTTTCTCTTCAAATAATAAACCTAATTCAGGCAATTTTTCCCTTTGATATAAAGTGAAGGTTATTTTCAGTAATTGAAGACGACGATACTTTAAAAGAGTTCAGCATTAACACAAAGTCTGGATTTCAATCGGGCACTTATTTCGCTTAGCACTTAATGGAAATTTTTAGTAAAAATGGAAAACACTTAATTGGAATAGAAGCCAACTATTTATATTAGAAATAGTTCCTACTTCCATGATTGGTTTAAAAGTAGATTTGAAAAACATTAAAATATTTTTTCTATTTTTTAATCTTGCAAACACATCTATATATTTGGAAAGAAAGATTATATATTTCCTTACTCGTTTTATTGAAAAAATAATTCAAGGGGAAATTTCACCAACATTAGGTAGAATTTCCTCCAGAGAGTTTTAACAAACAAGGTATGTTTGGGAAGCACGATTGAAATTTCTTTTGCTGCATATTTTATATCCTCTTTCCAAAAATATTTCATGATGGGGTGGTTTAGGAAAGTTTTAGGGGTAATATTGAAGTGAAAATATTCTGTGGTAAATAAGGTTTTCTGTATCATATTTTGTCTGCTTAAAAGTGTCCTGTGGATGATTCACTTTGTGACTATGGAAACACCAAAAAACTGCAAAGTACGATTATTTGATAAATCAATTTAAAAGTCACATCTGACATTTTAATAACAGGACATAAAATATATTTTCTTTTTAATCCTATAAAAAGAAAAAAAACCTCAGTACAGATGTACATAACCTTAAAATATATACATTTCAAATATTATAAAAAATCGTATGAAAATTATATGCAATTGTAAGTATGTTTAGCACACGCACAAATATATATATATATATATATATATATATATATATATATATATATATATATATATCAGGCTGCCACTAAATGACACTAGAGTCGAACATCATTTTCATAGATTTATTCAAATCTCAGAGCACACTATAATCAATCATCTCAATTCTCACATAACTTTTAACAAACTTAGTTGCTTCTGGTAGCCACAGCTCTATGTAATGTGCACACTGCTCTCTGCTCTAGATTATTATATTAATGTGACTAAATCTTATATACCGCGTCACTCTCAGTAAAGAATTAATTAAAATCTTTAAAATTAATCTACAATTTCAATCCTGCCACACACACACACACACACACACCACACAATATATATATATATATATATATATATTTATATATATATATATATAAAATGATATGTCTGCATATCTCAGGATTTTTTCTGCATAATTATAGCCTTTAACATAAAGTTAAAGGTACAAAACAGTCGTAAAACAATGAAAAAACTTTAACAAAACCTAAATAATAAAACTAAAACAAATGTACACTAAAAAATGAAATACCTAAGTAAAAATAACACATATCTACAATTCACTTAAACGTATAAGTAAAGAAATCAATTATATTATATTTATACGATATTAAGTAGATATTGATTAGGAAATCATTTTATCGCCAGTTTATAAGAAAAATACCGACATGTAAATTATTTAACTTTATAATTATTTAATCATATGTACTTCTATGTTAAAAAGTTTAAAATATGTTACTTTATATTTTATAAAATATATAATTTAATAAAATTTCATAGATTTTATTTAAATATTTCATTGTCGTTTTTTTTCTTTTAACTTATGTTAAAGCTCTAGTTATGTACATATACTCTTTGAATTTAAATGAAAATTTTAGTTTCTTTTCATTTTATGAAATACTTCTAAATATAAAAATCTTAAGCTGAGAATAAATATAATAAAAGATTTATATTTGATACAGTTAAGAGTTTCTAACTTACATATATTAAACAATTACATATATTAAGTGGCGTATTTAATTTTTATTTTGTACTTCGTGTATATATTATGTATTTTAAATGTATTACTTTTCATAACAAAAAGAAAGAAACTTTCTTTTTAATGTAAACACTTATTATTCATCTGGGAAAATTTTGCTTTGAATAAAGTAGAAAAAAATATTTTAAGAAACATGGGTTGTTTTAAAGAAAACTTTTCTCACCAATAATATTATATTTTTTAATGAAATTTTACTGTCTTTAGCAATGTGTTGAAATATAGATAGTAGAAATTGTAGCATTGTGGGCAACCTATATTGAAAAATGAAATTTACCAATAACCCCTATCTATTCAACTCTATATATTTATTTTTAACAATTTATCTTTATTTAATGAAAGAAAAGTTCAGTCTAGCTGACGTATTTCTGAACCTTAACAAAACACAATTAGTACCTCAGAAAAAAAATATTTACTGAACTGATAATTAAGTCGTTTTAGCGATGCGTTTCGTTATTGTGTGTTTGTGTGATTGCAAAAATGCAAGTGCTTGGAAAACAGTCTCTGAGTCCCTTGAACGCCATTAAGCGGCTAAAGGAAAACGGGTATTCGAGGGGGGGTAGAGAAGCACCGAAATCATTCAACTCCGTTCCGGCATTTTGTTTCTTGATATGAATTCCCAAACCAATAAATTACCAAAAACTTTTATACTGCATTACTGCTTGGCGAAGGTTTTCTCCCACAAATTGTCTGTCAAGAAAAGCAGAAATTGTTCTCAGAGGGAGAAACGAAAGTACATTTTTCAGAATAATTTATATTCAGAAAAAGGGAAAACGAAACTAATTCGTTTGTTTGAAATATAGGTTAGAGGAACAAAAATCTCAAATGCAATACGGCTTAGGAAATTTCATCCTTTGGAGCCACTCAGAGAGAGGATGGATAAAAATTTACACACACTTTGGTTAAGGATATCATTGACTCTTACCTTTTGTGCCGTTAAATCTACTATTCTTGGAAAGGAAAGCAAAACAAAATCATAAGACATTTATTTAAACAAAATAAAATAAAATAGTAACGGAAAATACAAATATTTTTTCATCTTATAATTGTCATAATATCTAAAGCTGGCTGAGAGAGTATCAATAATAATAAATCTATAATAATTATTAAAATTATACAATAATCAAAATTTGAGATTCGTTTGAACTCAAAAAATAATTAAATATTTAATCTGAATGTGTTATAAATAAATGCAGTAATATTAAGATATTGGAATTTTGAGAAAGATGTTTCTTTTATATCACATTCAGTATATAACCTATAACATAAATAAATTGAATTATAAATAAGAATTTCATAAAATAAATCGATAATACATAATTTTTATATAAGAGGTTCAAACACTTATGAAAATCCGTAAACAATAAATTAGAGCAAAACTATGACTAGTTATTCCTTAAACATGTATAATTACCTAAATCATATTACTTAAATTTATTTCTAACACAGATGTATACATAAAGAAGAAATTTAAGAACTTTTATTAAAAGTTTGAAATCTTATGAATGCTGATATAATTTAGTTACAGTTTTTAATTAGTATAAAAAGATATTAATATATTATTAAACATGACTAATTATCTAAATCATATTACATAATTTTATATCTTATAAATATGTATAAATAAAGAAGAAATTTAAGCGTTTCCATTAAAAGTTTTGAATCTTACGAATGTTTGATATAACTTAATTTTAGTTTCTTTAAATTAGCATAAAATGATACTGATATATTATTAAACATGACTAATATCTAATCATAGTACTTAATTTTTAATAACAATAGAGATGTATTTATAGAAAAGAAAGTTTTACGCTTTTTAAATAATCGATATACTATTTAGTTTCTTTAAATTAGCATAAAAATATAATGATATATTATTAAACATGACTAGATATCTAAATTATATTACTTTATTTTATATGCAATGCAGATATATACATACAAATTAAAGTTTAAGTGTTTTCATTAAAAAGTTTTAAATCTTAGAGATATACGTATAACTTACTTTTAGTTTCCAAATTAGTATAATCTTTTATACATGTTTTTCTAATCAACTAATATGTGAAATAAAAAAATAAGTTAAAATATGACTTTATGTTCTTACAAATTGTGTTTACATGTTTATATTTTTATTATGTATATGTGGTTTAAAATACGTATACAAATACTTACAGAGTGCAACAATTTTCTTTTGTAGTTTTAAAATTCTTTAAAAATATAAACTAAATGCAGGATTTTTAGAACCGAAAATGTTCATTATTTAAGATTTTCTTCCGATTTTTTATTAAAAAAAAGTTAGAAACCGGCTTTAAGAATGAAAAGGCTCTATCATTAGTATTTGAATAACAAATAGTATTAAGCATAGACTGAAACAAAGGAAATTTATTTTTGCCTTACTGCAAATAGTTTTATATTATTAAAACATTCATTAACTTTGATAAATTTGTATTCATCTTTAGCTTTATAAATCATAGAATGTAAATTTAAATATATTGAAATCTAAAAATGGCATTCACTCAGAAAATAACAACAGCATATGTAAATACAATTTCTAATTTTTAAATCTTTATACAGAAAGAAGAAAATTTAAGCGTTTTTATTAAAAAATTTGGAAATCTTACAAATGTTGATACAACTTAGTTTTAGTTTCTTTAAATTTGTATAAAAAGATACTGATATATTATTAAACATGACTAATTATCTAAATCATAGTACTTAATTTTATATACAATACAGATATATGCATAAAGAAGAAAGTTTAAGCTTTTTAAATAAAATAAAATTGAAAATTTGTATAACTTAGTTTTAGTATCTTTATATTAGCATAAAATTATATTGATATATTATTAGACATGTCTAATTATCTAAATCATATTAATTAATTTTATATACAATAAGATGTATACATAGAAAAGAAAGTTTAAGCTTTTTCATTAAAATGTTTTGAAATCTTACGAATGTTGATACAACTTGGTTTTAGTTTCTTTAAATTAGGTATAAAAATATAATGATATATTATTAAACATGACTAGATATCTAAATTATATTACTTTATTTTATATGCAATGCAGATATATACATACAAATTAAAGTTTAAGTGTTTTCATTACAAAGTTTTGAAATCTTACGGATATTATTATAACTTACTTTTAGTTTCTTAAAATAGCATAACTTTCGACAAAATAGTATAATTTTGTTTATACAGGTTATTTTAATCAAATAATATGTGGAATTTAAAATAAAATTAAGTTGAAATATGACTTTATTTTCTTACAAATTGTTTTTACAGATTTACATTTTCATTATGTATTTATGGTTTGGGATAAGTATAAAAATATTTTCAGTGTGCACCGATTTTTTTTTAGTAGTTATAAAATTCCTAAAATATAAACGAAATCCAGGATCTTTAGAAATGAAAAATGTTCATTATGTAAGATTTTTTTCTGATTTTTTATTAAAAAAATTTAGCAACCGGCTTTAGGAATGGAAAAGCTCTCTCATTTGTATTTGAATAATAAAATAGTATTAACCATAGACTGGAACAAAGGAAATTTATTTTTGCCTTATG
>CM063506.1:92834726-92854726 GCA_032207245.1 Pardosa pseudoannulata
AAAGAAGTCAATAATTCGTTAGAATAGTTGGTTTTGTTTTAATAATTCCTTTATTCACTCAATGTCCTAAAAGTATTAATTTGCTCAGTAAAAAGTAATGACTACCATTAATTATAAATTAATAATTTTAAGTGTTTTTTAATAAAATTCAAATGTCAACATTTCACACACATAAAGGCATATTTATGTTTATATTAAGTTATATATGTATTAAATTACGTCTATATAAGTTCTTATATATATATATATATATATATATATATACATATATATATATATATATATATATATATATATATATATATATATATATATATATATATATATATATATATATATATATATATATATATATATATATATATATATATATATATATATATATATATATATATATATATATATATATATATATATACATATATATATATATATATATATATATATATATATATATATATATATATATAAATATATATATATACATATACATATATATATATATATATATATATATATATATATATATATATATATATATATATATATATATATATATATTTATATATATATATTATATATATAAAATATATATATATATATATATATATATATATATATATATATATATATATATATATATATATATATATATATATATATATATATACATATATATATATATATATATATATATATATATATATATATATTATATATATATATATATATATATATATATATATATATATATATATATATATATATATATATATATATATATATATATATATACATATATATATATATATATATATATATATATATATATATATATATATATATATATATATATATATATATATATATATATATATATATAAATATATATATATATATATATATATATATATATATATATATATATATATATATATATATATATATATATATATATATATAATATATATATATATATATATATATATATATATGAAGAGAGAGATAGATAGAGAGACTCTTTTAGATTAAATAGGGAAAGAATAACATATCGTGTAATATTAAACTAACTCTTGTATTTAAGATCCCAAATATAAATTTTAATGAGTATAGCATTCCAATATTATAATGCCTCCTAAAATGAGTATAAAACCGTCTTTCTCAGTTCTTCGTTATTCTTTTTATTATATATAACAATTTATATATATTACGGAAACAAAAATAAGTACAATAATCTTTCTATTTTGAGTTGATTCTTAAAGTCTATGCAATTTACTTTTCAGATGAAAATTTAAGATTATTTTATACAATACAGAAACTTATTATTGTATTGTTTTCATAGTTCCATAAGAAAATCGTCCTATAAAGTTATGTAATACCAATACTTTATAGTTTAGGATAGTTATTAAAAATAATGAATCATTTAAATTCACCGCATGCTTATACCGTGATTAATATTTTCTACGTAATATATTTTCAGGCTGCGGGATATTTTCTTGAAAACAGACAAACATTTGGGAATAAGCGTTGGTTAATTCGGAAGGAATCGTGGGTTTGGAGAGAGCAATCTACCATTTTCTAACGGGACGTCTATAGAGACTGGCATCTACTGTTTAATTTGATTAATACTGAATGAGATATACCGTTTTTCATTGAGTTGTGAAGAGTACCAAATACGATATATCATGGTCTACGAAGAGGCATCTTATTATTATCATCGGGTATTCAAAATATTTTATAAAACTTTATGAAGGTTTAGTTTCTATACAAAATAAATGAAAATAGTTTGTGGTTCTTAATTGTTTTATATTCTATGCATTACACTTATAAGAGAACACTTCACATGGAACATTTCTTTAGAACCATAATTTTCAGTTAATTTATACTAATGTGATGAATATACCAATATAAATAAATTGTGCTTCTCTTATGTGCTAATATAGTAGGAGATGCATGGAGGAGAATTGATTTTCTGTTTTATATAACGGGTGACATGTATAACATTTGTATGAATTTCAATACACATTGAAATTATCTTCCTTTTTGAGAAATATGCTCCTTTTTAAACTGAGTAATATTTTTAGCTCTTTTCAAAACCTTAGTTAACTTCTGAAATTGGTCTGGTATTTGTTGCACAAGTGAAATACATCGGCATGGGATTAAAAATTTCAAATTATTAACCTTTGGCAAAGTTTTATGCCATTACTCAAATACCTGAACTTTAAATAGAAAGATGAATTGTTAGTCGGCATTTAGTTTATACTGATCAGTTATTTAGCAAAATTTTAACAGTTCTGAATCACAGATAGGAATTTGTATTGAATAAAAAATTCCAGTTTGTAGAGTTGTTAAATTAAAATACTGACGAAGCCATTGACGAAGTTTCATGCCAGCACAAGTACTCAAATCCTTGAGCTTTAAATAGAGAGATGAATTGTTAGTCTGCATTTAGTTTATACTGACCAATTATCTAGCATAAACCTATTAGTTCGAAATCACAGATTGGTATTTGCAATGAATAAAAAATTCCAGTTTGTAAAGTTGTTAAATTAAAATACTAACGAAGACATAGACGAAGTTTCATGCCAGCATCAGTATCTAAATCTGTGATCTTTAAATAGAAAAATGAATTGTTAGTCAGCATTTAGCTTATACTGATCAATTATCTAGCATAAACCTATTAGTTCGGAATCACACATAAGTACTTGCATTGAATAAAAAATTCCAGTTTGTAGAGTTGTTAAATTAAAATATTGACGAATCCATTGACGAAGTTTCATGCCAGCACAAGTCATCAAATCCGTAAAATTTAAATAGAAAGATGAATTGTTAGTCGGCATTTAGTTTATATTGATCAATTATCTAGCATAAACCTATTAGTTCGGAATCACAGATAGGTATTTGCATTGAATAAAAAATTCCAGTTTTTAAAGTTGTTAAATTAAAATACTGCAGACATGATAGAGCGAGCAAGATAAATTGGTTGTTAGAATGTTACTTTCGAATACCATTTAATACACTTATAAATTTGTTAGATATCAGTTCAACTATTTATGTCACAGTATTATTTCTCAAGTTTTTATCTCTTCCCCTCCCTGTCTTCAAGCATTTTCGAGTCATTTATGCGTGTAATGTCATATCAAATTCAGAAAGTAAGCAATATATATAGTCCCATATATATATATATATATATATATATATATATATATATATATATATATATATATATATATATATATATATATATATATATATATATATATATATATATATATATATATTATATATATATATATATATATATATATATATATATATATATATATATATATATATATATATATATATATATATATATATATATATATATATATATATATATATATATATATATATATATATATATATATATATACATATATATATATATATATATATACATATATATATACATATATATATACATATATATATATATATATATATATATATATATATATATATATATATACATATATATATATATATATATATATATATATATATATATATATATATATATATATATATATATATATATATATATATATATATATATATATATATATATATATATATATATATATATATATATATATATATATATATATATATATATATATATATATATATATATATATATATATATATATATATATATATATATATATATATATATATATATATATATATATATATATATATATATATATATATATATATATAGAGAGAGAGAGAGAGAGAGAGAGAGAAAGAGAGAGAGAGAAAGAGAGAGAAAGATAAGCACATGTGAGTATGCTTATGTTTTACTGAATTTTTTTGAGCAAACGAACATTACATTATTTTCGTTTCCTCGTAAAAAGAAGGTCAAAAGCATACTACTAAGGATGAAAATATTATTTTCTTTAATTTCACAAACTTAAATATTCAGTGAGCAATATATTAAAATATCCAGCTATATACTAAGCATGAAAGCAAATACTAATTCTCCATATCTTAATTAATAGTAGCATTGTACATTATGTACATACATTACCAATTTAAAAAAATATCCTTATATTGTTATTTAACCCCAACTTGTTTCCTAGAATCTTTGCATTCATCTGATAAAAGACGCGTTCATGAACATTATTGTAAGTGTATAAATTTATAACCCATCCTTCTTCCTTAAAACTTCTAGCTAAAATGCTGTCTTCTTGCAAAGTTATGTATCATCACCTGATGTAAAATTCACCACAGTTGCCGAAGATGCAAGAACCTTAAATGAATCAATGCGCAATAAAATATTGTAACTGATACATCTCTTGATATATCATCCGATGATGAGCTATTTTCTTGAATGGCACGAGACGTTATGCATTATTCTGAAAGAAGGAAATTGAGGTAATCGTTTGGTGGCATGTATTATGCACTGATCAATTTTTCACAAGGAGAGTAATAATTTAGTATATTTTTTCCTATACATAAAATGTACTTAAATAAAGTATAATTTATATAGTTGTACAACTGGGGAAATAAAAGCATCTTGATATAATATAGATATATAAAATATGATTATTTTTCATGATACTTGCAATTACTGTTTAAAACAAGTTTGATATATTATTGAACTAAAATCTTTTGAATAGTAGCGCTATTCTAATTTGAATATTTGCAATTTGATTGGCAATAAGAACGTATTTAATGCACAGGGTACATTTCTTACCGAGACCTATTTCTTATTATTCTAAGTTTAAATCATCCCTTCTTCCTATAGAATAATCTGACATGGGATTTAATTTATGGTAGTTGGCAAAAATACAGGAAGGTTTGAATGGATTGCAGCCTCATAAAATAACCTGACTAATATATTTCCCTAGAAATACAGTGGAGCTCAGAGCCGTATTCTCGACGTTAGACTAATAATATTTTATTCAATCGTGTAATAATTTAGTATCTGGGATGTTCTAAGAATATTAAGTACTTGGATAAAGTATAAATTATATATTTTCGCAATCTATAAAATAAATGTTCGAGATATCGCGTGATATACCTACTTGCAGGAAATTGTACATTTCTATTCAATTAATACAACCTAGAAATAACACCAAACAAAGAAATTAAAATTGCAGTAGATTATTTTAACCTGCTTCCGTTTAATTATATATTCTCTTTAAAAGGTCGTTATTTATTTAAGTAAGGAAAAACAAGTTTAAAAATTACAAAAATTGAAAATTACGTATCTATTTCAAGCACAGGAAAAGTCTTTATGATGTGCGGAACGACAAGCATCGGTGTCATTTATTGATGACATGCAAGGAATAAATTGACGAAAATATGGGAATCGCAGAACTTGCAGGCTTCATAATTTGATGTTTGATTTTTGAACTTATTGAAGCTAATGATATGTAAAATTTTATAATGAATTCATAATTTAATAAATGTTTACTTTAACAATAAAAAAGGGAATTTTACCAGTTAAAACATTTATTTTTATCCTTAAATTTGGAGAATATCGTTTAATATCCTTGACGCAGACTCTATCTAAGCGAGTTTGGAGAGAGTTTACTGTATCGCGATATTCAGCTTTGATAATTTTCATTTCAGTTGTCCTTAAAAACAGCCCTTTTTTTCACTGGAAACATTCTTTATCTATAACCATTTATTATTATAAAATCTCTGTTTTCAAAGGAATCTCTTGCCCTGAGATTTTACAGCAGCTGCCATAAATGCAGATGCATCAAAATGAATCGCAGTCTCATAACATAACCTAATTAATATATTTATCTCCTAAATACTGTCAGTCAGCAGACAATACCTGGAGATATTATATATCATTTGGGGGGAAAGATTAAAAGAGAATTGTAGGTTGGTCTATAACTTAGACTTATTTTTTTTAATTATCGATGAAATAATTTAGTATCTCGATGCCCTATAAATAAATGCTCTAAAAGTATTTTATTACGGTATATATATATATATATATATATATATATATATATATATATATATATATATATATATATATATATATATATATATATATGTTTGTGAAATTGATAAGTTAATTTTATCTAAGCACGATGGCAGAAGTATAGAAAATTTTTGTCTTGCAAAACAGTTTCTATTATTATTACTTAATAATCAATAGATATATTACCAAAATAAAATCTTTTTAACTATTTGCCTTGTTCCGATATAAATGTTTGAAATTCGGTTCACAAAATGAGAAAATATTTTTAAAATGGTCACATTTCTTATCAAAATTTATTTCTAATTAATCACAATATAATGTCTGCTTCCTTCAATAAAATCTCTTTCCATATTGTTTGGGGCAGTGGACTAAAATACAGGAAACTCTAAATTTACCGGAGCTCAATAAAATACCGGGACTAATATGTTTTCCCTATAATGCTGTTGGGTGGTTTACTATTTATGTAAATACCACAAGACATTATGCACCACTTGGAAGGTGTAGGAAGGAATCGTTGTTTAGCATGAAACTTAGACTCATCAATTTCTTATTCGCTAAATAACTGAGTATCTGTGATGATCTAAAAGTATTAAATATTTTTAGATCATCACAGATACTCAGTTATTTAGCGAATAAGAAATTAATGTTGTTGGGTGGTTTACTATTTATTTAAATACCACAAGAAGTTATGCACCACTTGGAAAGAAGGTGTAGGAAGGAATCGTTGTTTAGCATGAAACTTAGACTCACCAATTTCTTATTCACTGAGTATCTGTGAGGATCTAAAAATACTAAATATTCGAATAAAATATAGATTATATCTTAGTGAAAATTATACAAACCCATTCTGTAGATTTGATGGAACAAGTATGATAACTTCTTTCCTTTGCTGAAACTTGCAATTACAATTACTAAATATTTGTTATATGAATTACTAAACAAAAACACTTTCGATTTTAGCTTTATTGAAGATTATATCTATGAATATAGTAGTGCAAAATTATATTTACATGCATCAGACACATCTCTCATCGAGAAATTTTTCTTTTTATCATAGATGAAATCTCCTCATTCTGCAAACAATTTTCTTTTTTGCCATATGATTAGAATTTATGGCAGTCACCAAAAATGCAGGAAACACTACATTTATTGGTCATCTCTAAAATACCGTGACTAATATTTTTCTTCTAAAATATTATTAGGACGTGAATGATTCTCTTGTGAATGTCATTTGACATTATGGAATTCTTAGAAATTATAATAAGAAATAATTGTTGGTTGGCAAGGTATTACAGAATAATTAATTTTTAATTATACGAGTAAGAATTTAGCATCTGTCATGTCCTAAATAAATTAAGTATACGAATAAAGTATAAACTATATGGTTATGCACTTTATAAATTGATATTCTAGAGATATTTTGTAATGAGCACAAAGTATTTTAGTCTGAAATGAATTTCTCCAGATCTGTTATAAAACTGATGAAAAATTTCACTCTTTGACCCCAAATTTTTTAACCTAGTTTCCGTAAATAAAATAAATATAATGATAAAACATTTCGTATGTAATCATAAACAGTACAAATTCTTTTTGGCTTTCATCGCGCTAGCATTACTTTACCAATACTTCTCAGATGTTTCAGAGTGTCCTAAGAGAGTCATCATGGCATGTGGAAAATTTCGGCTATTTCTGGTAATGTCGTTTCATAGAAAAGCTTTCGGAGTAGTTACGGAGTAGAAATCGAAACTAGCAATTAAGTGATTTCTCCTCATAGGATAGATTTAAACGACTCCCTTGATTTCTTTACAGCCTTTCCTAATTACTTGGGTATTCAAAGACGACTGCAATAGAAATCAGTTTCCAATAGTCAGATCGATAAATCATGCTTTCATTTCATATAAATTTATTTTAAACTTATCGTTATATACATGTCTATAAATAGGTGTTTTGTGTGTGTATTATGTAAGATAAGAAAATTAACTTAATCGTTATATACATATCTATAAATAGGTGTTTTCCTGTGTGTATTATGTAAGATAAGAAAATTAACTTAATTCTTACATATATATCTATAAATAGGTGTTTTCGTGTGTTTATTATGTAAGATAAGAAAATTAACTTAATCTTTACATACATATTTATAAATAGGTGTTTTCGTGTGTGTATTATGTGTTATAAGAAAATTAACTTATATAACTTAGTGTATGTTACTGTATTATGCTGATAGTCATATTACTATCCCGAAAGTAATATTTATCAAATTTACACTCCCCTTATAATGGTTAAAGTTAATAAATTTAATTTTTCCCATAATGATATAAGATTAATCAAATTGTAATATCATAACTATTTTCAAACATTATATTAAATTAAACAAATTAATATATTACTCCGTAAGTTTGATATGAAGTACTTTCATGATTTTATAATTATTTCGATACTGCTCTTTTTACTTTAAAAAATGCAGTATTGAATACCTTAGGTACGAAACCCTTACGTACGCTTTCCGTTTCTCTTTTCATACAGGATTTAACTGGATTATATTCAATCAATAATTTACTTGAAAATTCTCCTTATTCATCTAAATGTTACAATGGGTGGATTTTTAATAGATATAAAACAATTCTTTTCTCTCACTAAACATGAAATATGTTTGATTTATCAAAACAGACGTCATATGTGAAGAAACTTGAATTTTGACTAAAACCTTCACAATTTTGTGCTATAACAAACATTATGCCAGTGTTCGCCATTCATTCCTGTCGTGGGTTTTGGTACTTATATCTGTAAAGTGTTATAAAAAATGTATTTTACTGACAAATAAGTTGAAAACTTGATTGTACATTGGAAATTAAAAGGGTCCAATTTATTTGAATTTGCTGAGAATACCAGTGACGTATTGAAAAGTAGAGAATGAGGGAAAAGGCGTTAAATGAAGAAGCCACTTAAAAATGCTAAATATTTCTAGAACTAGAAAAAATCGTGGATCAAATAGTTTTCAACATGTGATTACTAAAATAAATGAACTTAACTTTCTCACGGTTTTGGTTTAGCTTAGAACATTTTTTTTTCAAAACAGGACAAATAGGATAATTTTAAAGCCTATTTAAAATCATGTTGAACAATTCAGAAATGAAACCTTTAAACTCCATTACCGAATAGCAGAGAACTACCCATTTCACTAACTTTAATAAGAAGATTGTCTTTTTTTAGGGGAGCCTTTGAAATGGGTGTTATTTTACCGGTATCAAATTTAACTTAAATATCTTTTTTTTTAATTTTTAAATTATTATGAAATATTTTATGACTTTGATAAACACTCTTATAAACAATGTACACAATTTTCAAGCAAATTCTATTACTTATAAATCTTTCGTTTCGATCTACATTTTTTGATTTTTCGAGCAGCCCACATAGATTTACTTTTTAGGCAGGATCGCACACTAAAATCAGGACAATTTAATTTATTTTTATAATCTACATTTTAGAGTAACCATTTTGCACGGAAAGCCAAATAAATATTTTTTATGAAGTTTTTTTTCGTAAGTGGCATCATCTATTGTTTAAAACGATACTAATCACGTACTGTAGTATTTAAAGTTATTTAAACTTCATAGTTATTTTATTCTGAGCAGTCTATAATAATGTAGATTTAAGATACGCATAGATCTCAAATGACTTGGGTATTTAAAGGATAGAAAATTACTAATTAAAAGTATTTCATTTCAATATTAATAAATAATGACTAAAATAATTAACAGAAGATATAAACCATGGGGTAAATTTAACCAGTATTATAAGCATATGTTACATTATAAAAACATAATTAAGTTAATGGTTTACATACGCAATAGAAAAGCAAGACAATTTAGAAATAGTAATGCAAATTATTATTATCAAATGCACGTCTAACAATCGAAAG
Organism: Pardosa pseudoannulata; assembly: GCA_032207245.1. Classification (NCBI taxonomy): domain Eukaryota; kingdom Metazoa; phylum Arthropoda; class Arachnida; order Araneae; family Lycosidae; genus Pardosa; species Pardosa pseudoannulata. The sequence continues at coordinate 92,844,641 of CM063506.1, forward strand.
TTCCACTTGGATTTGCAGTGAGTAGTAATTATAATGCGCTGTAATCTATTGTAAACATCAGATACGTCTCTCATCTTCAATACATCCATCAAATTTCTAGTCTTATTGGCAAACCGGATCACGGGTCATGCCACCTGAGTGCACATCATAATACTAATTCCACCTGGAATATTTGCCTTCGCAGCGAGCCCTGTCTAGACGTTGAAGTGACACTTAAATATAACATTAAACACGTTAGTTAATTCAAATATAGCTTAATCGGATTGGGATATGAGATGCAGAAGTCATGTTTAATATGTTTAGAGTAATAAATATTGGTAAATTATATGTACAGCAATACTGTGTATGCCATTTTTTAAGGTGATGAGGGAAAAACGTGTCATTTATCTAAAGGTTTGCCGGTTTGAGTGCTGTGTTTGAAGATAGAGATACATAATTACAAGGTACATAATAATAATTTGAAGCAATATATATATATATATATATATATATATATACTATATATATATATATATATATATATATATATATATATATATATATATATATATATATATATATATATATATATATATATATATATATATATATATATATATATATATATATATATATATATATATATATATATATATATATATATATATATATATATATATATATATATATAAATATATATATATATATATATATATATATATATATATATACATATATATATACATACATATATATATATATATATATATATATATATATTATATATATATTATATATATATATATATAATATATATATATATATATATATATATATATATATATTATATATATATATATATTTATATATATATATATATATATATATATAATATATATATATATATATATATTTATATATATATATATATATATATTATTTATATATAATATATATTATATATATATAAATATATATATATATATATATATATATATAGATATAGTGATAGATAGATAGATAGATTTGATATATCTGTAGCGACGAATTTTAAAAATGAATAATTGGAAAACGAATGAAGATACAAGATACGGTTTGCACCAAACGGGTGAAAAAGGTACAAGATTTTGTATGGAATCGAAAAAAATAGTTGTGTTGGCTCGAACAGATGGTGCTATAGTATTTTATAGCACCAAAAGATAATATGCAAATGAAGAATCTTGACAACAAGTCAACTTAATTACAGTTAATTAGTACTACTGTGAATGTTCAATGCCCTGTCCAACATTCAGTACTACAACTGTGAGATGAGTCACCACATTGTTCACAGAATTTAGTATCATTTCTTGAGTTATGGCAGACAGATTTTGGTGGATGGCATCTTTAGTTCTGCTAGTGATGCCGGTCCTACATCAAAAATCCGACAGCGCCATCTGCTCTTCGCCTATCTATTTTCTATTTTCCTTACTGTTTTCATTGCGTTGCCACCCAAAATCCGGCTTCTTTTCCATTCATCCTCTTTTTATCTTTATTAGTTATCTAATTATTAATTTTTAAATTTTGTCCTGACTTTTTTTTACCCGAACGATGGCCGATTGGTTAGGGTGCTGGCCATCGGAACCGGAGTTCGTGGGTTCGAATCCCACTATGGCATGGATGTTCGTAGCCGTTCGGAAAAAGTAGACTGTTGCACTTCAAAACCAACCCTTGGCCTGACTTTTGGATCGCCCGGTATATGTGTGTCTGTGGCGTAAAAGAGTGTACAAAGAAGGTTTTGCTGACATGGCCAGTTTGCGTTCTAAAGCAAAACACCATTTTCAATTACGAAGAAATTTTTATTTCAAGAGTCAGTTAGGTGGATACTCACCTCACTATAGGGGTGAGGGCATCTTACGCACATAGTTAAAAACAAAACTTTAGAAAAATCTAAAAATATACCAAGAATATATGTAAGTAAAAAATTCTGTAGAATTCTGTCTCCTATAGAATTATCGTTCCTAAATTGGTCCCTCCGGTACTATAAAAAGTAATTTTTGCCTAAGGGCATGAACTGTGTCTGCAGTGATATATATATATATATATATATATTATATTAATATATATATATATATATAAATATATATATATATATATATATATATATTATATATATATTATATATACATATATATAAATATATATATATGTATATGTATATGTATATAATGTATATATATGTATATATATATATATATATATATGTTATATATATATATAATATAAATATATATATATATATATATATATATGTATATATATATATATCTATACATATATATATATACATATATATATCTATATATATATATATACATATATATATATATATATACATATATATATATATATATATATACACATATATGTATATATTATATATATATATAGTATATATATATAATGTATTATATGTATGTATATATATATATATATAATAAAATATATATTAATAAATATGTTTTATATATATATATATAAGATTTATATAATATTATATATTATAAATATAATATATAATATAAGAAAATATATATATATATAATATATATAAACATATATATAATAATAAATATAATATAAGAATATAAATAACTGTAAAAAATAATAATATATATAAAATATAATAGAAATCATGACTAATATATAGAATATATGAAAATAAAGAATATATGTAATATAAATAAAATATAGTATATGAAAATAATATATAAATATAAATAATAATATAAATATATAATATATATAATATAAACATACATTATATAATAAAATATACAAATATAAAATAAAATATATAATAATAAATATATATATAAATATATAATATAAATATAATATATAATAATATACAAAAATAATATATAACATAAATATAAATATATATATATATATATATATATATATATATATATAAAAATATATATAAAATATATATATATATAAATATATAAAAATATATATATATAAATAAAATAAATATATATATATAATATATATATAAATATAATAAAAAAAAATATATATGATAATATAAAAATATAACACAATTAATAAATAAAAATAAATAAACAAAAAATAAAAAAAAAAAAAAAAAAAAAAAATGAAAAATAAAAAAAAATAAAAGAAAATAATATTATGAACTGAAAATAATTTTAAAATAATACTAATTAAAATAAATTATTACATAATGAGAATATATAGAAATAAAAAATACCACATGTAACATTTTTAAACATACTAAAAAATTCTGTGCAGTAATAGTAGGAGTATTAATGATATATAAAATATAAAGACACATTGTACATATAAAAATAAATGCAATTAACTATAAAAAATTATGCAATTTAAGCACATAGTAAAATAGAAAAACACAAAATAAATGACAATAAACACAAATTTTTCTTTAAACTTTGCACTCTCTAATTTACTAATATCCCGCCTTTTACAGTAGAAGAAAAATTAGTTAATTGCATGTTACAACAAATTGTGGGAATGTCATTCTGAAGGAACTTATGTAAGGATAAAAACAGCACAGATAATGACTCCTTTCGTATAATGATGTTGTTTAAATTTACGTATATTTAAATATATTGGAAAGAACATTAGGCTTTAGCGTTGGCCTGTATTTGTTTGTTAGCAAAAAAGAAAACATCGTTTATTTACCTTTTTTGGGCCAGAATGCGTTCAAAATTGTCATCACTTTTACATCACTTTTCTTAACAGACTGCAAATGCAAATTAAATATTATCGGTATAAGTGATTTTAAGCTTAAACCAAAAATGTTTATTTTAGGGGCAAACATGTTAAGATTTTAGTACATGAGTACCAGAAAAAAAAAGATAAATGTTAAAACTACAGAAAAATATTATGCTTTCTTAAATAATGTTAAAAATACACATATTATTGTTTATGGTATTTGTTTTTTTTTTTTTGCTGACAAATAATTACACAGAAACCTATCTTAGCCGTTTGTGGCTACGACCATTCATAAATAGCAGCACGTACCAGAGAAATGCAGTACCGATAGAACATTCTACCATATCACCTAATTTTATATTGCGTAGATAAGAAGAGTGAACTAAGATTATTTACTTAAAGAAATTCTATATACATAAATTAGAAAAATGTCACCACCTAAAAATAATAAAAATATTTTAAAAATTTTTATTTTCTAATTTTTTTTTTTTTTTAATATTAATTCTGCTGACTTAACTGTGTTGACAAAAAAATTCGCTTGCCTGATTAGAGTTATCTCTTGTATATATTGCAGTTAATAAACAAAACTTGTCGAATCAGAATTGTCTCTACGATTTATTTTATCACGGTTTTCCTGACCTGAGGTAAAGAAATAGTCATCTTTAATAATAGTTTTAGGTTTACCGGTCATTTTGAGTAACTGGATTGTTTTCCACTGATTAGAAAACTTTCAGAAAATCAATGTGAATTTTCTGCAAATCAAAAACATTTTAGTCCTTTACATATAGCATTTTCCAGATGTTATTCTTGCTACTGCAAAAAAAATCAAGTCCAATGAGACAGTGTACTTTGTGTCCCGTAAAATAGATTTCAGAGGCAAGACAATAACAAAAGAGACCAGATATTGCATAGAAAGTCAGGTATCACTTTGTATTGTCTCTTGCTCCAAAAACTATCATACTGACAAATATTTAACATTTTTTAATTTGATCGAGATAATACATGATAGTAAACTAATATTATAACTAAATGCTTTTACACCTATAATAAATTAAAAATTTAACCTAAAACCTAGACATTTTGTTTTGTTTTATTTTTTTTTGTATTTAATATTAACCATCTAAGCGGTTCGCTCGTACAATTCCGCCAAACCGACGATGTCTTCAAAGCGGTTGTCACGTACAATTTTCAACCTCCAAAATGGATGTGATGTACATTTCTGCCAGTGTTTTCAATTTGAAGGAGGTCAGGTCGATTGTTTAGGAACTGCATCTTTGACTGACATTTATTGAGGGAGGCATATTCCTTGAGGCACAAATCGCTGATAATTTGATGTATCTCTAATTTACACTAAATATCTTTTATGATTTTCGTAAAAAAAATATTTTAAAAATATTTTTATTTTTACTTTTAGAATCCATTATTTCTTATGAGATGATTTTCTAGACTTGACGAGCTTTATGTGTATTAAAATTTGACAATCTATAATATCTATTTATATATAACCGAAGTAAAGGGTCAATAACGAGACTTATTTCCTGTATTTTCATTCTAGTCGACAAAGAAGTAAAAAATCATGCTTTGGCCACTGACAAATAAACCTTTAATGTATTTTTGGAGACTTTTATCGGTGTGTTCCACTCGAAGGTAAAAAAGAAAAAATGTGATAATGTTTGCAATTTAAAAAAAAAAAAATTTAAGGGAATTGGTTAACAAGCTATTCTTCTTTGGTAACTTTTGTTTTATTTAACTTTTACTCACACGACCCTTGCAAAAAATAATTTGGTAAAAACCGTAATTTCCACAAACTACTAAATTACTTTCTAAACTATAAAGATCATCACTTATATACTTCAGATTGAACACCTATACAGAACCCACTTTGAGATAAATTGGAACTCAATTTCATGATACCTACTTTAACTTGAATCTGGAGATGAATATTATTACTTATTTTTCAAGCCAAAATTATATGGTTCTGTACTATAGCCCAAATTCTAAGTTTATGCGTTGTTTGAAATTCGATTAATTAATAATTTTTGAATCTGGTGTAAAGAAATAGCATAAATATCTAAATACAATTTAAATCACATGCGAGACTAGTTCAAATTAGAAAATTCAATACCGAATGGTATATTTTATGATAGAACGAAAAGAGTAAAATAAATAAACCCTTGCAAAAAATAATTTGGTATAATCCATAATTTCCACAAACTACTACATCTATTTTCTAACCTATAAAAGTCATCGCTTATCTACTTCAGATTGATCACCTATACAGAACCTACTTTGAGATAAATTGGAACACAATTGCATGATACCTACTTTAACTCAAAGCTGGAGATGAATATTATTACTTATTTTGCATATCAAAATTATCTGGTTCTGTACTACAGCCCAAATTCTGAGTTTATGTGTTGTTTGAAATTCGATTAATTAATAATTTTTGGATCTGGTGTAAAGAAATAGGAAAATATCTAAATAAAATTTAAATTACATGTGAGACTAGTTCAAATGAGAAAATTCATTACCGAATGGTATATTTTATGATAGAACGAAAAGAGTAAAATAAATAGACCCTTGCAAAAAATAATTTGGTATAATCCATAATTTCCACGAACTACTACATCTACTTTCTAAAAGTAATCGCTTATCTACTTCAGATTGATCATCTATACAGAAACCACTTTGAGATAAATTGGATCTCAATTGCATGATACCAACTTTAACTGGAAGCTGAAGATGAATATTATTACTTATTTTTCAAACCAAAATTATATGGTTCTGTACTATAGCCCTGAGTTTATGTGTTGTTTAAAATTCGATTAATTAATAGTTTTTAGATCTGGTGTAAAGAAATAGGAAAATATCTAAATAAAATTGAAATTACGCGTGAGACTAGTTCAAATGAGAAAATACAATACCGAATGGTATATTTTATAATAGAACGAAAAGAGTAACATAAATAGACCCTTGCAAAAAATAATTTGGTATAATCCATAATTTTCCACAAACTAACTACATCTACTTTCTAACCTATAAAAGTCATCACTTATATACTTCAGATTGATCACCTATACAGAACTTAATTTGAAATAAATTGGAACTGAATTGCATGATAAATACTTTAACTCAAAGCTGGAGATGAATATTATTACTTATTTTGCATATCAAAATTATCTGGTTCTGTACTACAGCCCAAATTCTGAGTTTATGTGTTGTTTGAAATTCGATTAATTAATAATTTTTGGATCTGGTGTAAAGAAATAGGAAAATATCTAAATAAAATTTAAATTACATGTGAGACTAGTTCAAATGAGAAAATTCATTACCGAATGGTATATTTTATGATAGAACGAAAAGAGTAAAATAAATAGACCCTTGCAAAAAATAATTTGGTATAATCCATAATTTCCACGAACTACTACATCTACTTTCTAAAAGTAATCGCTTATCTACTTCAGATTGATCATCTATAGAAAACCCGCTTTGATATAAAGTAAGACTCAATTGCATGATATCTAATTTAACTCAAAGCTGGAGATGAATATTATTACTTATTTTTCAAGCCAAAATTATATGGTTCTGTACTATAGCCCAAATTCTAAGTTTATGCGTTGTTTGAAATTCGATTAATTAATAATTTTTGAATCTGGTGTAAAGAAATAGCATAATATCTAAATACAATTTAAATCACATGCGAGACTAGTTCAAATTAGAAAATTCAATACCGAATGGTATATTTTATGATAGAACGAAAAGAGTAAAATAAATAAACCCTTGCAAAAAATAATTTGGTATAATCCATAATTTCCACAAACTACTACATCTATTTTCTAACCTATAAAAGTCATCGCTTATCTACTTCAGATTGATCACCTATACAGAACCTACTTTGAGATAAATTGGAACACAATTGCATGATACCTACTTTAACTCAAAGCTGGAGATGAATATTATTACTTATTTTGCATATCAAAATTATCTGGTTCTCTACTACAGCCCAAATTTTAAGTTTATGTGGTGTTTGAAAATCAGCTATTGTATAATTTTTGGAGCTGGTGTATGGAAATGGGATGAATCTATATATATATAAATGAATTTGTGTCTGTCTGTATGTACTCAATAGACTCAAAAACCATGCATCCCATCGCCGTGAAAATTTGGGAAATGTTTAGGTATATCCCTGGGAAGGTTTTTGTAAATTTTTAACGTTCGAAATCCAATCCTTCCCTCTTTTCCGAGCATTTCAAGTCACTATTCCAAGCATTATTTTCCCCGGTTAAAAGCAAACGATTAAATTTTTAATTTATCGCATCATAACTAAGTGAAAGAAGCAATATTTTTAGAAATGTGACGTCATCTAAAGTAATTGTTTGAAACAAGGTTTCCTCGGTTAAAAGCAGAAGATTAAAATTTTTAATTTATTACATAATACATAGGTGAAAATGATATATTTCTATCATTATGACGTCATTCCTATAAATATTTCCTTTATTCATTTCTTATTTTATATTATTTAAACATCGTCTGCGTAGTATCAATTCGATTTCACCTGAAAATTGAGATATAAAGTGATACATTTTCATTTCTATGTCACGCAAATTATAGCATTTTTATATGAGAACTAATTTTAAACTAAATTATTTGTTAATTTTTAAGTTGCAATGAAATGTTTATCAACAATATTTTAACAACAAAAAGTACAAATTTCAGTGACTCTCATGGGCAAATAAAAACCTATTATTTTATATAGTTACCTTTATATCCATATGGTTGTCAGTATAAATGTGTGTTTCTGTTTCATACAAAACCATGTGGTTTGTCAAAAATTTCCTTAATTTTAGACAACATTTATTTATACCACCAAAATTTCACTGTTGCTTTCAAAACTTCTGCTTTCTATTCTATCACGTAATATGGTAAGATCTGTTAACTATGCTAATCAACGTACAGTAGTAATACAGTAATGTAATTTAGGGCTAAACTTACATTTTACCGTGAAAAAAGTTTGAGCAAATTTAATATAAGACAAATTCAATTATAGTAACTGAATAATGTTATAATACGCCTATGATAGAAATATACAAATATGCCAATGACTCAAACTGAACTGTAACGAATTTAGAGAGTTATTCACGAAAAATAAATCTTTGTTTAAAAGTAATATATTAAGTTCACCATAGCGAAGCAGGGAAAACTTGCTAGTATCTAAATAAAATTAGTTTTTTGAATAACACGTGTGACTAGTTCAAATGAGAAAGTTCAATACCTAATGGTATATTTTTTGATAGAAAGAAAAGAGTAACACAAATAGAAAAATGAAATACATACATTTTTCTTTGATATTTCCACTAGTTATCAGGATATGTTGAATATTTATTTATATAATTTCAGAAATTTACTTCTTTAAGAATGGATTTCTGGGAGGAATTTAGAAAATATAAATTTGTTTTAAGATTTGGGAATAATAGATCTCGATTTAACTGTCACACAGTGAAAACAGTCATACATGTTTCATACAACAAGAAATTTCCTTCTCACATACGTTTCTTATGGTGTAAGACAGTACTTATTTCCGAATAAGAATGTATGTAGTTAGTATGTAAATAAATAATAATTGCTTCTGTGATCTCATAAATAATTACCTGTTTTAAAAGCGTTAATCATTAGTATAAACGATTCCGTAAATGAGGTATTTTTTTTAACTAAAGTTGGAATTTGATACGCCTTTTAAAATATGGCAGCTATTACACATTTATCGATGACATAAGCACAAAATGTGTTAATGGTTTTATAATATCCATAGGTAATGTTCCTTAAATAATGATAACGTTATGTAGTGATAAGGTTACAAGCGTAGATCAATAAAATAGTGAAATGTTTGGCTTCTTTGTAAAGTAGATTTATATAGCTAAATTAATAGATTAAAAAATGATCTAATCTCCCTTTTTTTGATACAATGACATTTGTAGAGAAAAAAAATGAATTTTTCTTTATCATGAAGAAGTAATTAACGGTTATTTTTTATTTTCGTTAATTCGATTTTTTATTTATTTTTTTCTTTTGTTTTTGTTTTTTGTCATTCTTTAATCAGGATTTTATTTACACTTTTTATTAAAAGAGATTTTAAAGTTATGTTTTTATGTATCTTAAGTGGCTGCTATTTATTTGGATATAATATCCTTTTCTTTTTGTTTCGTTATATTTTTCCTTTGTATCAGTCATTACAATTTATGCAACTAATTTTTTATATGAATTCTATTATATCAGTTCATATTAATTTTTTTAATTTAAAGATTACAGCACTAAAAGTTTCATAAAAATAAACTATGTTTATTAGATCTTTACTTATATTTTGGTATCAACTTC
>CM063506.1:92874726-92902226 GCA_032207245.1 Pardosa pseudoannulata
CACAATACAATATATATTACTAGAATTTATTTTCCAGCATGAATATTGTTAAGCTATATGCTATTTGGAGAAAGAGTGATAACATTAGAATGTCTGTATGAATATTATGAGGGAAATAGTAAAGATATTGAAAAGCAAAGTATGTTATACTCAATACAATATTTATTACTAGAATTTATTTTCAAGCATGAATACTGTTAAGCTATATGTTATCTGGAGAGATAGAGTGATAACATTCGAATGTCTGTATGAGTATCATGAGGGAAATAGTGAAAGTATTGAGAAGCAAAGTATGTTATAGGCAACACAATATATATTACTAGAATTCATTTTCCAGCATGAATATTGTTAAGCTATATATTATCTAGAGAAATAGAATGATAACATTAGAATGTTTGTATGAATACATGAGGAAAATAGTTGACATATTCAAAAGCAAAGTACGCAATACGATACATATTACTAGAATTTATTTTCGAGCATGAATATTGTTAAGCTCTATGTTATCTACAGAAATAGAGTGATAACATTAGAATGTCTGTATGATTATCATGAGGGAAATAGTGGATGTATTGAAAAGCAAAGTATGTTATACAAAACATAATATATATTATTAGAATTTATTCTAGAGCATGAATATTGTTAAGCTATATATTATCTAGAAAAATAGAGTGATAACATTAGAATGTTTGTATGAATATCATGAGGGATATATTGGACATATTGAAAAGCAAAGTATGTCATACGTAATACAATATATATTAGTAGAATATATTTTCGAGCATGAATATTGTTAAGTTATAATGTTATCTGGAGAAATAAAGTGATAACTTTAGAATATCTATGAATATCATGAGGAAAATAGTGGATGTATTGAAAAGTGAGTTGTTTTACAAAGTTTTCACATTATTTCTGAAACTAAATTGTACTATCATATTAAATGCTCAAAGTAATTTAAAAAAAATTGAAATTACTAGTTTGAGAGTTTTCTTATTGGCAATATTTTGGCGACACAAATAATGCAAAGGCAGGATTGTTATTTTATAATCTATATAAATAAATAACTTTCATCAGGTCTGTTTTCGAATTTGCCAGAAAACTATTTAATGTATTTTGATGTAAATTATTTAAATTTTCTATTACTTATAGTTGATTTTTTTATATAATTTCAACTGTTAGTTCTGTTTAGAATCAATTCTAGTTCTGTTCAGTACGATTTAGCATGAGAAGATGAACTTTCGGTTTGAAAAAATTTGACTTTAAAATCCTGCTTAATATCCTTTACAAATTAATTTTTTATGAATAATATTTTTGACAGATACCAGACTACAACCTAGTTTCCGGTAAAAAATTCCCATTTTAACTTTCATCTTTTTCGCATTCAAATTAAAGATATTAAAAGAACTGTATTTTAAATACCATAACATTATATTTTACACCGATTTATGTATTTTGATAAATATATCTTCCTTTGAAAGTGAATGACATAACCTCAAAGAGTATTGATTTTATAAGCCACTTTCGAAATAAACTATTCCGTATACATCCCATCACAAATAAAATCGTAGTGTACATATGCAGTGTATCTTATTACACTGGAGATAAATATCAATACAAAAATGTTCGAGTGAATATCTTAAGAACAATAGCTCATTATTAAAAAAAGGAACATCTTTGTTTAATTTCAACTTGGGTCTTCTAATAAAAGTAATATATTATATTGGCAGAAATAAAAATACTACAAAATATAACAAGTTTAAAATTATTTTTTATTTTCTTAAAAAGATCCGTAAGATTAAATTAAGGAAGAAAATTTAGAATTTAATGAATTCCATTAATCTAAATAAATATATTTTTAGTTATGAAACGTCGATAAAGTAGTTTTTAGCATGATTGAAGATTTAAGCAAAATCATACGCAGACCATCAAAATAATTAAAAGATACGATAGATATACGAGGGTTTTAATTTCATTAATGACAACACTGCTGTAAAAACGCTACGCAACAAAACTAAAAAATTCCACGTATACCACACTTAAGCTACATACCTACCTTACCTCTTAAAAAAAAGACTTGTCCTTTTTACGTCATACGAATGCGGAGTGACGCAAAGAACTGATAATTGTATTAGCTTGCGATCAGGAGTAAGTGTTGTTAGGATGTTTTCAAAACAAGTGCAACGAAAATGTATAAAAAATACAATGTACCAGAGGTCGTACATCACGATAATGTCATCTAAGGCTTCAAGAGGCTTGACGGGAATCTGCAGTGATTTACAGAACTGTAGCAAGATGAGTAAAAATCTTCAATGAAGGACCTCAAAATGTGGCAGCCATGCATCGACCAGGTCGTCCTAGGACAAGCAATGCAGAAGTGCATGCTGTTTTATTACTAAAAGAAAGTGATCGATTTCAAAAAATTCGTAAGCTGGCCCGAAAGACATGATTTGCGCATACTACTGTGTTGCACATTTTGAAGGAACGTCTAAGCATGCGAAAAATTCTGAACTTTCTGCAGAACGCCCCTATTATTCTGTATTACATTTTGCTGCCATATCAGTCACAGCTCAAGCTGTGACTGATTTGTTCAATCGATGGAGCAGGGAAGTGCTTTATCATCCAACATACTGCCCAGATCTAAGCCCTTATGACTTTGTCTTAAACCCTATGATGAAGAAACCACTTCTTGGCATTCCCTTTAGAGCAATCCCAGAGATTCTTGCGTCAATAGACAATTCAAACTATCAACAGATCAGCCTCTGCTACAGCTGTTCTACGACTTCCCCATCGTTGGAAAGCGGTTATACAGAAATCTGGTGACTATATTGAAGGACTGTAAAACATGGTAACGTAAATCACTTTTGCAATGAATGTAAATAAATAGTTGCCACTATTAAAGTTCCAATCTCGTAACTGGTACAGGCATTAAAATATTTCAATACAGTAGAAAATTATTAATACAATCATGAAATACAAGCTGGCGATTGATAATTTTTCTTCCTTTCAAAATTCAACAGTGTTCACTGAATAATATATAACGGATTCATTTCTAACATAAAATATCCTCTCGAAAATATCTCAGATTACCTTAGTAGGAAGAAAATACAACAGGAATGAATTTGGGTTCGTTACTTAATGTTTCATATGCTACAATACATTTTTATCTAAGATAGGACGGGAACATTTTGGAAAGAAACAAGCTGAAAGAGTTTTCTATAATAGATAATTTGAATTTTTAAACTCAAAGAAATAAAGAATTTATTTTTGGATATAAGACTCTACGCAACATTATATTTTTAGTTGAATGTAAATATACGTGTACACTAATGTTTTTGCCCTATTTTCCATAGACGGTGAAAGTAGGCATATACGCAAATTCCATTTATTAAAATTAATCATCCTTTATACGGTATTTTAAAATTTAAAATTTGGAAAAGTAGAAAAAATCAAAAATGCTAATATATATTTCAGGTCTCTATTATTATATTTAGTAAGCTTCACTTTCGTCCAAAGAACCATAACACAAAGTGTGTCCATTTTCTTTAATGCAAAATGACTAAACTATTTTATGTTAATTTTGAGTAAAATTTAAAATTTGATCTCCTGCTGTAAGGGATCATTTGGTACATAATAACAGTAATTCAAGTGTTATATCAGTATTCTATGTTAATTTTACGAAAGAAAGGCATGGTATTAAGAGTTTATTTAACTGGAAAATTCAGAGCAAGTCTACAATACCATACATTTATCCACATCTCGTTTATTTTCAGTGCAACATTCCCTTAGGCGTAAAAGGAGCATTGAACCTGATTTTAAACTCCAATTACTCTAATAAATCTTTCCATACATCCTTCAATGTAAAAGAAAAACTCTTACAATTTTAAATTTAATTATCTCGGTATTTTTTTAAGAAATATAACTTTTTGTGTTATTCTTCTTAAGACGATGTCCATTTTCTCTAAATATATCGATGAGTAACTGAGAACAGGGAAAAATGTAAATTTTGTGATAATTGAAAAAAATTATTTTTGAACATAAAAATACTTTAGTATCTATGCTTTCTTCTGCATAACAGAAGAGGAGATAAAGTGTGATAAAGCTATAGATTTATTGATCTATGATTATAGGCAGCTTAGGAACTATCACAAAATTTAGAAGCTTCTTGTTGAAATTGTTTCATTTAGAGCAAATTGTTTAAAACTGAAAGCAGTTTAACTTCTTCTTAAAACAGTTATGCTGCTATTATATGTATGACAAAAGTTTAAAAATTGACAAGAGAGGATTTTTAGGTATTAACTGCAAAATACATAGTCTTGTCAGGAAAGTAATTGTTACCAAGTTTACTATCATTAAAGCTGCATTTATTTACATGAGAATAAATATAACATATTATGTCTTGGAATTATTATTTTCCAAAGAAAATATATATACATATTATATATATATATATATATATATAATATATATATATATATATATATATATATATATATATATATATATATATATATATATATATATATATATATATATATATATATATATATATATATATATATATATATATATATATATATATATATATATATATATATATATATATATATATATATATATATATATATATATATATATATATATATATATATATATATATATATATATATATATATATATATATATATATATATATATATATATATATATATATATATATATATATATATATATATATATATATATATATATATATATATATATATATATATATATATATATATATATATATATATATATATATATACATATATATATATATATATATATATATATATATATATATATATATATATATATATATATATATATGTATATGTATATATATATGTATATATATATATATATATATATATATATATATATATATATATATATATATATATATATATATATATATATATATATATATATATATATATATATATATATATATATATATATATATATATATATATATATATATATATATATATATATATATACTCCTAGAATACGTGGATTTCGACCACTGCATTATATTAAATCCAAAAAGGAAGAAGAATGGTAACTGGGAGAAAAAATGAAAACGTAGTTGCATTATATTTTCATATATGATGCTGTCCAGCGTGTCTTAACAGACGAATATCCAAAAATGATGGGTGACATTTGTCACGTAGGACAGATATATAGATTTAAAAAAGTGCTGATGCTGCACTTTGTCTTTCTATTTCAAGTGTAGATTCCAAGAGCTAGTTTGGTGACTTATACATTTATCTATGCTGTAGTTACATTATGCGTACATTTAATCTCCCGATGAGAAAAATATAATGTGTTTCGAATACCTGAGCTCAAGATATTTTGTTTTATTTCATTTATATTAGTTTAATAATAATGTGTTGATTATAATTTAATGGTCACATTCTAGTATTCGAATAGTTTTATGTGTGAATGATAAATAACTTTTAATGAACCAATTGCTCTATAATGAGAAGTTTAAAGAAATGTAGAGTACCACTGAAAATGCTATCTAATAAATTAAACATTGAAATTAATTGCAGGTTGACAGTTTCCGTGATTAAATGAAACACAAACTATTTTCGATACAGTAATTAATTAATGGTTGATTACCGAATAAAACCGAGAAAAGTGGTAAATACACTTTACTTAACTGTAGAAGAGAATTTATAGCTAATGATTAGTTGTAGTGTCACTTCAATAAATTAACACTTACGAGTGAATAACTTTGTTTGTAACTTTCACTGCTTGGTTTATTTTTTCTTAAACTGTTAGTTCCTCATATCATTACAAGGTAATTTTCAATTCCATAAAGTAACGTGTATTTATTGAAAGCAAAAACCAATCAATATACGTTTTAAATTTATAATAATAAATTAATTTACTTTGCATCAATGTTTTTACACACGTTTTACAGACAATTTTATATTCTCCTTTTATCCATCTAAATACATTTTCTACATATTTATAGCGGAATAATTGCTAAGTGAACTACTGAAAATTAAAAATCCTAATTATAAATATTTAAGAACTATTTATTTTTCAGTACATATATATATATATATATATATATATATATATATATATACATATATATATATATATATATATATATATATATATATTATATATATATATATATATATATATATATATATATATATATATATATATATATATATATATATATATATATATATATATATATATATATATATATATATATATATATATATATATATATATATATATATATATATATATATATATATATATATATATATATATATATATATATATATATATATATATATATATATATATATATATATATATATATATATATATATATATATATATATATATATATATATATATATATATATATATATATATATATATATATATATATATATATATATATAATATATATATATATATATATATATATATATATATATATATATATATATATATATATATATATATAATATTATATATATATACATAATTCTCGGCCAAAACACAAACCATTTTACCTGTCTTATAGAGTACATTACAATTCTGGAAAACTAAAAATTTTACTGATCCCGTCATATCATGGGCTATATGACAGTTTAGATGATAATATTATATTAAATTTCTTCAAAACATTTTCTTTATTTATTGCGATGCTATTTAAACAGTTAAAACCCAGGCCCTTAAATACCCAAGTATAGTTATGGTTTATTTGTAAAAATTCATTAATACCAGTCATATTTCTTTTACATTTGAGGAGATTCATGGGCATCCTGTATGGGATTTGTAGCTTACAATTTTAAAACTTACTAAAAATATCATGTGGCATCCGAAAACTCACTATTTTCAAAACCTTTCACTCCCAGAGGCTTGACGATAGATATCAGTTCTACTCATTAGATATCACTTGTATATCATCTTTAAGACATGAGAAACCCCTTTAGAGATCGTATATATTTTAATGAAAATAGGTGCATTGTGTGGAGAATAGGAAAATGTTTGCTTTGATTTAATAAAAAAGACACAAACATGTGTAATATATTCTTCTTTCATAGTTAAAAAATTATTTCTTTTTATTGATTACAAATATAATTAATATAGACAAAAATAACTCTTATACTACAATCCGTACGATGTAAAATTTTCTACTCCTTAGATAACATTCAGTGGTCTTCTATGTGTATACATTTGAATTATCCAGAGAATGAACTAGTATCATTTCGATAATTAACCAGTTAGATTATTTTTATGATTAATTAGAAATTTTTCCTTTCTACTAAGTCAAATTTTGTTCCAATTTTCTTGTTCCAATTTTCTTATGAACTTATTAAAAGAAACAGGTTACAAACAGGGTTTATAAAGATTACTCATTGAATGAACATTTCAGATAGTAATTTCAGTTGTACTACATAAATATCTACATTCTAATTTATGTTACACATTTTTATATAAGGTATTAATATTACTCCAAGACTTTATTGTAGTAATTGTTCTACTTCCTTCCTTACAATAAATAAAAATGGATTATTTCATGATTTCATTATTCTTGAATCAGTCCTGAAATCATTCACAATATTTTGTCTAATTTTATTAAATATTTAAAGACTTGTAATATTCCGAAACAAATTTAAGTTCTGTAATTACAAAAAAAAATACTTTAGAAGGCGCGATATTCCTTAATTCGATTTCGAATAGCAGGTGTACATTTATAAACACAATATATACTTCTAATAAAGCTGACATTAAATTCTAGAGTTTGCAGTGATCTGACTGAACTCAGCTGTCTCAGTCTAGTCTGAAATCACAGTTTACAAATATATTATTGTATCTTGAGTGGTACGGTAACATATACAAGTTAGAATTATCTCATTTACTCTGTCCGCTATGTACTTTCTAAGCACCGGTGAGACTTGAAATAAAATTACTAGCCACCAAATTTAGAACTTTTTTATATACTTTTATACGTTTTAATTTACTACTCGTATAATAAATGATATACATTTACATACATACTATAGAAAAATGAAAATATTAAAGACAGGAAAAGTTTACTATATTATCTGATTTTCATTTCAATTATTCGTGATATTTGTTACATTTAAAATCAAAATGAAAATTACTAGTTACTAGCTTTTTATATTTTCAAACATACTTATGGTCTAAACTCATATTAATTCATATCACTATAAATATATAATTCAGAGAAACGAAAATATTAGAGACAGCAAATAATTACTGCATTTAACTATAATTTACATTCGGTTCAGCTTTTTTAATCTCTTCCCGTGAGTCATCTTCAAAGACATTCCAGAACAGGACCGGTTTGAAATTAAAAAGTAACTTCGGACTTCTCCCAACCAATAGTTCGTTGGTTTGACTTTTTCTGACTCCTCCGTTCGGGAGTGGACCCCTGTTTTTTCTCCGCGGTGCTGCCTGATATTTTTAGAGGACAAGGTTGTGACCTTGTCCTCTAAAAGAGAAGGTGGAGCAAGAGGAAGTCTGGAGAGCAGAAGGTGAACACTGCTGGCATCCGCGACTTGAGGGATAGACCTTTCCAAAAAAATCATCGCCATATTGTTTTTTAGTGTCGGCGCCGACTCGAGAGCAGTCTTCAATATCTACAAATGATAAGCTGTGTTAAAATGAGGCCGACAGAGCGTCAAGGCCAGCCGCATGTATAGTGGAAAAAAAAGAAAAACTAATTCTTCCTGCTGAATTTTGTTTATTAGAATTTTAATAGAAATGTTAATAGGATATAAAATGTAAAATGATTTTTAAGCTATGATGCCAAAGGGAGCACACTCGGAAATATGCCAAACATAGCGCCTTGATGAAAAGAATATGGTGCTCGAAAATTCGCAGAAGATCCAAAGGTCCAAGCTCCTTCTCCTTTGTTCTCTCTCAGAGGGGGCCTGCAGATCTCTCTAAAAAGTTCGTTGGGAAGCGTTGCTGGGTCTAAGCGGGCTACTCCGCGGTTAGCAGTCCCTCTTGACCAATGGGGTCGAAGCTCACTCCGTTTTCGCCTCTAGGTCGGTTTCGATCTGGCTTTGTTCAACTGTAACTCTTTGTTACAAGCTGATTACAGTTGTATTCCTTAGACATTTATTTAATTGTATAAATTCATTTAATCAAGACATATTTGTCCATGTATTTATTAATGAGTATTAATTTCTTCTTTCTCAAACACTAGGCTAACGTAACATTATTTCTTACACAGCAATAGCTGATTTTATGCTATTTATAATTCAATTATTCGTATTATCTGTTACAAACATAAAGCATAAATAAATTCTGCTTTAATACTTTTTCTTTTATATATCATCAAAATATTTTTGTGAAGAAAATCCATAGTATATGTTTGACTATTATACTAAACAATCACTTTCCTTTGCCTGACTTATTTAAACTAGAAGTAATTTATATTCACTCTTGTCCCCAGAATATATAATCGTAGATCTCTTTCCCATTTATACAAACAAAAGTTGAGAGAAGTCCTTATTCTTTTCTAGCCGAACAACAATCGATATCACATATTTATTTATTTATTTCTGCTATTTTAGAGCTATTTATTCCTCTTTACCTGTTTTAACATGTAAAATGGAAGAAATATGTAGAATCGTCTTGTGTTTCGTATCATGTTGTCTTTGTATATTTCGTTAGTCACTGATTACTTGTTTTACCAAAATGGGTTCGGTATATATTGAGACTATTTTGGGTTTCAAATATTGTTTTTCTCTCACAAGAAATGAGCTATCCTTCGATGATATTCTCTTTTGTAGAAATATATTTCGATTTATCGCTAACGTCAATTGATTTGCATGCGTAGATATGGTATATTTATATGTTTATATGCTAAATCTGCAGAACATTATTTAGATTTAGAGATATGCAAGGCAGCACTTAAATTTTAGACAATTAGAAATGGAAAACAAATGTTTATTTCAAACCTTATTCGGTAAGTTTAAAAGAAAACAGAGTTGGATAAATCTTTGACAATAATAAATGGTTAGATAATTGGAAACATTAAGTTACAACTATTATTTTGTATGTTATGTACCTGTTGATTGTAATTAATAATGATCTACTGAGAACACTTCAAACACCGGTGTCCTAAAGTTAAAATTATTGATCTTTAGAAGAATGTTGGTGAAAATACAATCCAAAAAACCAGAATAAAGACATATAGGGGCATGTTGACAATAATAAATGGTTAGATAAATTAAAACATTAAGTTACAACTATTATTTTATATGTTATGTACCTGGTGATCGTAATTAAAAATGATCTACTCAGAACACTTCATTTACCTGAGTTCAAAAGTTAAAATTATTGATTTTTAAAAGAATGGAGAAAATACAATCCAAAAAAAACAGAATAAAGTCTTGTGAGTGCATATTGGCAATAATAAATGGTTAGATAAATTGAAACATTAAATTACGACTTTTTTCTACGTTATACACCTGGTGATCGCAATTAATAATGATCTACTCAGAACACTTTAATCACCGTATGTCCAAAAATTAAAAATAATTGATATTTAAGAGAATATTGGAGAAAATATAATCCAAAAAACCAGAATAAAGGCATGTGAATGCATCTTGACAACAAAAAATGGTTAGATGAATTGAAACATTAAGTTACAAATATTTTTTTTATGTTGTGTACATTGTGATCGTAATAATGATCTACTCAGAACCACCAGTGTCCAAAAATTAAAAATAATTGATATTTAGGAGAACATTGGAGAAAATATAATCCAAAAAACCAGAATAGTTGCATGTGAGTTTGATACGGGCTATATTAATTCAAAAGTTATAAAGATATTATTCATCAATTGAAAAGAAAATGTTTGAAATAAAAATGCATAGTTAAATACTTAAAGAAATTAAAATAAAAAGGAGATTTATCAATTAAATAAAATTTTTGATCGCTTGTGGAGGGCCCAGTAGAACCCCAACTATTTAAAATATTTTTTGAGAGAGTTTTGACGTGTTGGAGCCTCAATGAGGTGCAAGTGTTAAAGAGCGTTTCATTTTATGGAACGGATTTTGGTTGGTTAAATGTGGAAGAGCTGTATATTGTTTTCCCATAAAGTCAACAGGAATAAGAATATCACAGAAAGTGTTCTACTTTATTAGCTGGATATCTTCACTTTCGAGGAAGTTAATTCACAGTTACTTGGCACTTAACCATTTTTGAGTATGAGCCCAGTGTCGACACTACCATTGAAATAAACAAATATAAGGCTAAGTTATGTGTCCAGTCTCTATATATGTTATTATTTAGCACACGGGATGACCTAGTGTAGTGGTTGCTGTTATAGAAGCAAATAAATTGACTATTAATAAAGGAATTTACATTTAATAAATGATATATTAATTCATGTGAAATAGTTGCTTTATTTTGTATCAAAATATCGAAAATTTGAACATCTGTACGACAACTAGAGTGGTAAAAATTTTGACTAACAGTATTACTCTCAATGTTCAATAAATTATTACCTTTTGAATCTCTACTACCATCAGAAATATCATTTTTAATTACACATATAATTAGCACGAGGAATGATATCTCTCTCATGATTCATTCAATTTCTACCGTATTACTCCAGGTGGAGCTTCAGTGTTCATTTATTTTCTTTTGAGGCAAAATTATTTTCCTTCCCATATTATAAGAAAGAGATAATATCACACAAAAATTTGTGATACACCGATTAAAATAAATATTCATTTTTTAGAAAATAATAAATTTGAGTCATTATAGTACATGCATATAGAATCAAATAATTAAATCTTTAATTCCCTAAGAGTCCTGTTAAATGCTTAAAAACTAACTGTGTTTAGTAAATATCTCAGCAGTGAATAAGTATCTAATAAGGATTTATCACTAGACTAGTGTTGCCAACTATTTGCTAAAAATAATGCACCTGGTAATTAGTTGGTCCCTCATTTCTGCATCTAAATTTAACCAGAGTGTGAGAGTTGATAACTATGTAGTTAATTCTTCATTGTCGTGAAAAAATATATTTTTTATTAAACTAAATAAAATATTCAGTGAGGGTTAATATTACCTTTTTATACGTGTTTTTAGCGTAGTGTTAAGTCAAAGAGAGGGTGAATTTTCTACTTGAAATAGTTGTTAGAGTCTTAACGACAATTAGAGTAAGGCACATTGCTGTACCTCAAAAAAGAGAAAGAACTCTTTAGGGTAAATAATATTGCACTGAATTTGAAGGTAATTAAATTTCTGTCACAGAGGAAATAAATAGCATATCTGTATAAAAATTAATATGTTCATTATTTTTCATTCTTTCACATGTAGTAT
This sequence comes from Pardosa pseudoannulata, assembly GCA_032207245.1. Lineage (NCBI taxonomy): Eukaryota > Metazoa > Arthropoda > Arachnida > Araneae > Lycosidae > Pardosa > Pardosa pseudoannulata. The sequence goes on from CM063506.1 coordinate 92,887,123, forward strand.
GTAAAGTAAAAAATTCATAAGGAATTGATGTCAGATTACTACAAAACATACTAATGGAAGTTATGAAATAAATAAAAATTCCTGCTTCTAATATTAAACATTACAAAAATGTATTAAAGTTGTTTAAACACTATGCATGTTTTAAAAGATAATCTAACATATGCATTCCGAAAATATTTCGAATCTTATATAATATATGTTTGTGCCATTAATAAAGATTTATATTTATACTCCTTGTTTCTGAAACAGTGTCTAACATTCTGCTGTTCAGCTAAAGCTATTTTTCCATTTATATAGTTCCAAAATGTAAATGAAGTCGTACATGTCCCACGAACTAAATCCAGTTTCTTAACTTTAGTGTATAATCTTCACATATACACGAAAATCCCATCTCCGTTTGCAAATCAAATGCGGTTAGCGATAAATCACAATCTATTTCTACGAAAGCGAACGTCAACTTTGAGAAAGGCATTTCTTGCGAGGGGAAATAAATGTGCGAAATAGTCGAAGCATAAATTCAGCCCCATTGTGGGTGAAACAAGTGGACAGTATCTCGAAGAAGAAAAAAAAGTGGAACATGCAAAGATTCTAAATTTTTCTTATTTTATCTTTACATGTTGAAACAGGGGCAGGAGAATAAATGTCCGTAAAATAACGACATGAAATAAAGACTATTTGATATCGCTTGATGTTCGGGAAAGAAAGATTAGGGGATTCAAAGAACTTTTGTCACAGCAAATGTGAATGATACTTGGGACGTGTATCACGAGAGAAAATGAAAGAATAAAGATGAATTCTAGTTTAGGTAAAAGGTGTTAAAGTAAACAAACTCGCTATTGTATTGTACAAAAAATGCCTCAGATTTTATATTTTGGTCTCGGTTGTATGCGGATGTCATTCGATTTATAAGTCCAAATTTATAGTTTTGTTAGTCTTAGAAATATTCTGGAAATGTGGGTTGTCTCATTGCGCTACTTGAATTCCCCAAATCCTTCGGAATGCACAATGGACATGAATAGGTGCAGGTTATCAGACAGGAGGCTTAAGTAAGTGTCACCTGTCACAGTTGTGTCTAGACGTATCAAATGCACACTCCAATGCAAGCGCCTCATGCAATCACAGAGCCTACACAAGTTCCAACAATACCCTGTTGACATGCAGGGTCCATGAATTCCATCAGATTGTCACCATACCCACCCGTACATCCTCTCGATATCATTTAAAACGAAACTCGTCAGACCAGGAAACATGTTTCAAGTCAACAGCAGTCCAATGTCGGTTTTAACGTGTCCAGGTGAGTCACAATGCTTTATGTAGTGCAGTCATCAAGGTTACACGAATAGGCTTTCGACTCCAAGAGCCCATATTATTGATGTTTCGTTGAATGTTTTGCAGACATTTGTTGATGGTCCAGCAATGAAACCTGCAGCATTTTATGGAAGGGTTGGACTTTTGTGACGTTTAATGATCTTCCGCAGTTGTTATTCGTCCCGTTCTTGCATTATATTTTATCAGTCGCAGCGATTTTACCGGAGATTTTACCTTTTATAGGATTCCCGATATTCACGGTACATTCGTAAAATTGTCATACATGAAAATCCATATTTCATCGTTACTTCGGAGATGTTATTTTCCATCTCTCGTGTTCCGACTACACAACCATTGTCAAGATCACATAACCCTTTAAAGGTCACCCACATAAATTCTTAGGAATTTAAGGAAATTACTTTATAAATATTATCTATGAACCTTATAAATGCAAATTTTTTTTACAATCTTTAGAATGGTTTGCCTTAGAGGATACCATAGGAGAGATAGAGGGGGGCTTGACTGACAAACCCATCCTCTTGTACAGCGTGAACATTTTTTAATATTTTTTAAAATTTTAAATATATTGGAAGAACGATAAATAAATGTTCTTAAAAATTATAATAAATAGTTTGACAATTTATAAGTGTTGTTTGAATAGATATTGTTGTGTTTGGTCTAAGAGAAAAAAAATCGAATTACTAACTTTCCAGGTACAGCAAATATAAATACAAAAAAAAAAGTAGAATAAATTCAGAAAAAATAAAAAATAAATTAAATGCAGTATTATCATCTATTGTAAGTTTTAAATATAAAAACATAAACAAATCGAAAAAAACGTTCATATTTCTCCAAAAACTAGAAAAAAATGTTTAACAAGAGGTTTCGCTGTGAAACCACTGTCCTTTAAAGGGTTAAACTTTCATAACCTGCTATTGTTGCAGCATTAAATTACCTAACAACTGTGGCAGACACTCGTAGGCTTATATATGCCTTGCCGACCGCGGCTCCGCATTCTGATTAGTTACTTACCTCTTTATTTGCATATGCATACATATATCAATTGTTTGGATTTTCAGTATAGTCGTTACTGATTTACAAAAGTGTCACTTCCGTTGGTTAAACAAATTTAATTATCTATAAATAACAATTATAATTTTGGAACTTGAGAAAATAAATAAAATAGTGATAATTGTAGGCTAAAGTAATTTAAGCCCATTTGTATGAAACATATGAAGATTGCATGATAGGCATATGCAAAGAATCTGGGATATTTTGCTTAATCAGGAATACATTGCTGTGAAATTTAACCATAACCTGAAATTAGTGTGATATTTCCTGTTGAATAAAAAATAATAATGAGTATATAATTTATAATTTTCGGTATGTAATTCTAAGTTAAATATATACGGAATGATGTCATTAACCTGTCGAATGCCCTTCTGAATATACTGTTACTGCAGTACGATTTTTAAAATAACTCTTCTAGCCTTCAAAATTTGGCTTAAAGTCAATTTCAGAAAAGCCCTTCAGAGTTCGTGTCAAATTTTGAATTTAATACTTTTATTACATTTGTAATACTATCTGTTTTTAATTTTAAGCAAATGCACGTGATAACATAAAAGTAAGATCCTATCTCATAAATATATATAAAAATTTAGCAAGAATGGTCTAAACTCCGACTGAAAATGGTGAACCAAATGAACTAAAATAGTATGCATTTAATAAAAACATGTAAAACAATTGTTCATCAAATTAAAAAATGTACTTGTTTGTTATTGATTAAAGTTTTAAAAATTACGCTTTATTTTCAACATAGTAAACAATGTTTTGTCAGTAGAATAACTTTTTGATATCTGTATGAATTTAAAATGTAAACCATGTATTTTATATCTCGTGATCTAAATCCAGTTTCGTAGCTTTAGTAAATAATCTTCACGTATACACGAAAATTCCATCTCCGTTTGCAAATCAAATGCGGTTAGTGATAAATCACAATCTATTTCTACAAAAGGGAGGGTCAACAAAGGTAATCAGCATTGTGGAGATGGAAAAATAAATGCTGGTGACGTAAAATATTCTAACTATAAACCAAGCCCATTTTCGTAAAACCAGTATGCCGTGGCTAAACGTAAAATACAATGAGGACATGATCAGAGACAAGAAAAGAAATCTTAAGATTTTTTTTTATGTGTGGAGATAGAGATTTGAGAAGAAGTGGACATAAAATGACAGCATGAAAATATAAAGATGTGTTATTGATTGATGTTTCAAAAGGAAAGAATAGGGATTGGTCAGAACGTTTGTCGTCGTAAATGGGAAAGAGATCTAGGTTATATATTATATTGAAACATCAAATTAACTTGTTATCGATTAAGATTTAAAATTTTACTCTTTATTTTCACCATAGTAAACAATATTTTGCCATTCGAATATCTTTTTGATATCTATATGAATTTAAAATGTAAACCATGTATTTTATATCTCGTGATCTAAATCCAGTTTCGTCTCTTTAGTAAATAATCTTCACGTATACACGAAAATTCCATTTCCGTTTGCAAATCAAATGCTGTTAGCGACAAATCACAATCTATTTCTACAAAAGGGAGGGTCAACGGAGGTAAACACCATTGTGGAGATGGAAAAATAACTGCTTTGGACGTAAAATGTTCTAACTATAAACCAAGCCCATTTTCGTGAAACAAGTATGCCGTGGGTAAAAGTATATATGTGGAAAATACATGTGGAAATAGAGATTTTATATGTGGAAATAGAGATTTGAGAAGAAGTGGGCATAAAATGACAGCATGAAAATATAAAGATATGATATTGATTGATGTTTCAAAAGGAAAGAATAGGGATGTATCAGAACGTTTGTCGTTGTAAATGGGAAAAAGATCTAGGTTATATATTATATTGAAGCAGCGAATAACTTGTTATCGATTAAGATTTTAAATTCTACTCTTTATTTTCAACATAGTAAACAATATTTTGCCATTCGAATATCTTTTTGATATCTATATGAATTTAAAGAAATATAAAATATAGGGAAGAGATATAATAGAAGAGATAAATATAGGGAAGAGATATAGAAGAGATAAATATAGGGAAGAGATATTTAAAGAGATATAAAATATAATAAAATATCTATATGAATTTAAAGAAATATAAAATACAGGGTAAACCCTGTATTTTATATCTCTTTATCTAAATCCAGTTTAATAATCTTCAAGTATACACGGAAATTCCATCTCCGTTTGCAAATCAAATGCGATTAGCAATAAATCACAATCTATTTCTACAAAAGTGATTGTCAATGGAGGTAAGCAGCATTCTCGAGATAGAAAAATAAATGTTGGGGATGTAAAATATTCTAACTATAAACTAAGCCCATTTTCGTGAAACAAGTAGGTAGTGGCTAAACGTAAAATACAACGAGGACATGATCAAAGACAAGCAAAGAAATCTGAAGTTTTTTTTATGTGATGAGATAGAGATTTGAGAAGAAGTGGACATAAAATGACAGCATAAAAATATAAAGATGTGATATTGATTGATGTTTAAAAAGGAAAGAATAGGGAATGATCAGAACTTTTGTCGTCGTAAATGGGAAAGAGTTCTAGGTTATATATTATATTGAAACATCGAATAACTAGTTATCGATTAAGATTTAATATTTGACTCTTCATTTTCAACATAATAAACAATATTTTGCCATTCGAATATCTTTTTATTATTTATATGAATTTAAAATGTAAACCATGTATTTTATTTCTCGTGATCTAAATCCAGTTTCATCGCTTTAGTAAATAATCTTCTCGTATACACGAAAATTCCATCTCCGTTTGCAAATCAAATGCGGTTAGCGATAAATCACAATCTATTTCTACAAAAGTGAGCGTCAACGGTGGTAAACACCATTCTGCAGATAGAAAAATAAATGCTGGGGACGTAAAATATTCTAAGTATAAACCAAGCCCATTTTCGTGAAACCAGTATATCGTGGCTAAATATAAAATACAATGAGAACATGATCAGAGACGAGAAAAGAAATCTTAGGATTTTTATATGTGTGGAGATAGAGATTTGAGAAGAAGTGGACATAAAATGACAGCATGAAAATATAAAGATGTGTTATTGATTGATGTTTCAAAAGGAAAGAATAGGCATTGACCAGAACTTTTGTCGTTGTAAATGGGAAAGAGATCTGGGACATATATTGATAATAAAGGGCGATTAATGATTCCTAGTTTAAATGAATATTGTAATACAAAGTTAGTTTTATTAAAAACTTAAACATCTGTATCGTATAGAAATCAAGTACAGACACATAATTGTGCTGTAAATCTTTATCAATATTTACTTGAACTTGTAACATGTAAAACATCGGAATATCTAGGGTTTTTTTCTTATATCTAAAGTATTTCATTATATCTATTAACCCTTTGACAGTTTCATATTTTTCCAGAATTCGGTCAAAAAATGTCACATTTGTTTATTGCATATTTTGTTAATTTTACATTTTTAAGTAATGATATGTTATTAAAATTAACATTTCTAATAAGAATTTATTAAATATTTTTCTTTCTATGAAAGCATCATAGAACTGAAGACTTTAGTCTAAATCGATTTCCAAGTTTTTTTGGAATACATGAAAGCAAATCTAGGAGGCGGATCGAAGGATTAAACACAATAATTTAATAAAAATGTCTTTGACTGATTATCTGTACTACAATCAGAGTCATTACTATCATCTAGTAAACTTTCCTCATCATTTACAGATATTCAGTTTCTGATTCCTAGTCACAGTTGAAAACAAGATTAGCTCCATACGCTTTAAATATTCATTATACAAGTAAAATATATTAAAACTCTTACATATAAAATTTCATTAGTATAAAATATAACCAGAAAGCTATACACTGAAAGATAACAATTCGTCTTCTGATACAAAACATGGAAAAAACAGCTTTTAGAAACAAATAAAGTAGAAAATATAAACTGCAAACAATAAAATAATGTAATCTTTGTATAATAAAAACAAAATATATATATATAGTATTAAATTTATAATAATTTTTTTTATTTAGTAAAAAAAATCATCATATTTTATATTTTTATTTAAAATAATTTATATTAAAATTAAATATTCTAATTTTATATGTATATTTTTTACATATTTTTCAAGTTTTAATTTAACAAATATATTATATATATATAACTATAAATATATTATATATAACTTATAATAAATATATATTTTCTTATAAAAATAGAAATGATTATTACAGTTACAAAAATATATTTTTAATAATTGAAAATAATCTATAATCAGATATACAAATTATAAAAATAATACTCTGCTAAGTCCTAATATAAGTAAATAAATGATATTCAACATTTAAATAAAATATCATTATTTATTTAAAATAAATCGATCGGATAATAAACATATATACTGAAATATATGTGTTCTTTATTTACAAAAGTAAATATTATTAAATTTTACAGAATATATCAATGAGAAATGTTTAAGAATACTAATAAGCAAAATTATTAAATATCACAATTACTAGTTATACAAAATTGACTTTAATTGCATAAAATCAGAAAATTTGAAAAGCTTTAGGTGTACAAAATATGGAAATATCATGTTAAAGACCATGCTGCAAATTCACTTCAAGCTAAAATAACGATTTCAATACAAATAAAAGCAAAATATAAATATAGCTGTAAAAAAAACAAAACAAATAAGTCTATTATATTTATATATTATAAAAATCTGGAACAAAATGAAAAACACTAATTTTATTGATAAATTAAAATTCATAAAATATCTATAGATAAAGCAATAAAACCACTTTTTTTTTTCTGTCATATTTAAAATATATATCTTCCCGCAAAAATTTAAAAGCATTCACCCTCTTCTCTCTCTGGTAACAATCTTGTTTTAAAAAATCAAATGATCTTTAGATAAAATAAAAACAACAAATTAGAGGAATTGAAAAGCCAACGAGTCTTATTATTTTCATTAAAGACCAAAGTTTTTTTGTGTGTTTTAACAAAACAAAAATTTGAACGAATGTAACTTTATGAAACTTTAAAGGGCTATATAAAAATATGCAATATATTTAATTTTTTTCATATAACTATTTTAAATCTAATGTTTTAATTTTATAGAAATTAATTTTCAAATTAAATTTATATTTAAACTCAATTAAAAATAATATAGTAATTTTTTTTATGTATATTTTTAATACACATATTTGAAGTATTTTTAAACACTTAAACTTTAAATATATAATTTATTTTTCATGAATAATATAAAATTATAAACAGCGAGCTTTTGTCAAATATAAATATTATAAAATATTATAATTTCTACTAATACGTAGATTCTGAGCTGCACATAAAACAATAACAAAAGAAAATTATACCAGTCGTTATTTCTTAAATTAAATAGAAAAAATGTTCTTAGTGTATAAATACTGTAATAAATTTAAAAATTGAACTATAAAAAGAATATATCGAGAAAAAATGTCGATAATTAAAAAATTTCAAATATTTTAAGTTAGAAATGGTTTTCTATTCCACATTTTTATTTCAACTTTTACTTTGAACATCCTTGAAAACATTTTAAAGATTATTTTATAAATTGACATCGTTTTTTGACATGATTTAAACTTCTATTAGAAAATAACCGTGATTAGGTAATTTGCATGTTTTATGTGAAACCCGTACGTGCTTTCAGAAATCCCAAGAGAAATATCTTTAATCTTGGATAACAATAATATCAATAGAGTGTGTGAAAGAGGGAATATATATTGCACTTAATACATCCCATTTGATGATTAACGGGTCCTTCTAACCGGATGCTCTAATCTGACACCTATTATGACGCGCGCATAAATCAGATTCCGCAGGTGATCATTATCTCAATTATTCACGTGACAAGCATAAATCTCCATTTTATAAACGCATGGGCAGTAAATGTAGCACAAAATAAACGATTTTCACTCTATACTAATCTATCAAAAAATCATTTAAAGGATTATCAGAAATAATAATGCTTTAATAACTTGAAATATGAGTAATACTTAGAATTTTGGATGATTGTACGGAGGAAAAAATATTCGAGGTCAAAATAACTATATATATAAATTATATATATATAAATATATATATATTATAATAAATATATATATATATATTATATATATAAATATATATATATTTATATATATATATATATATATACAATTATATATAAATATAAATATATATATATATAAATATATATATATATAAATAAATATAAATATATTATATTTATATATATATATAAAATAATATATATATTTTTCATATATAATAACAAATATATATAAATATACATATATAAAGAAAATATAAATATATACATATATAAATAAATAAATACATGATAAAATACATCTTAAAATACATATATAAATATATATATATATCTTATATATATAAATATAATATATAAATGTATATATAAATATATTGTATATAATTAAATATATATATATATATATATATATAAATAATATCATATAAAAAATAAATTAAATATATATCTATCTATTATATATAATATAATTTATTATATATATATTTAATATATAGAATATATATAACATTATAATAAATAATATAATATTATATATATAAATACATTTTTTATATATAAAAATTCAATAAAAATATATATAAATATATATAAATTTAATATATATAACATATTATATAATAAAAATATAATATATATATAAATATAAAATATATATATAAATATATATTATATAACTAATAATTCATATATATATATAAATAATATAATATAAATATATATATATATTAAATATAAAAGGTTCCAAAACGGACCATAAAAACATCACAGCTAAATTCTCATTAGTACATAAAAACAGCCCAAAGAGAGCTCCTGTACGACCCATATCTTAAAGAAAAAAACGAAAAACAAAGTATAATTCACTGCAGTCAAAAAAAAACACTTTATTGGACATATCAACATCAGTATTTGCATATCGATAATGTTTAAGATGTTAGAGTATATGATCATGCATGCGCATGTATGGAATGCCGTAAGTCTTTCTGGTATTTTAAATGCATCTTGCATCTACGGGTGGCTTGGTATGGTGGCTATGTATTTCGTTCGAAACTGCTGCGACATGTACCTGATGTACGACCGGTGTTATGGGAATGAGTTACGAACTGTTAGGGAGTATGCCCGTGTATATAATGCTGTTGATATGTCCAATAAGTTGTTTTTTCTTGCACCGGCAGTGACATCATACTTTGTTTTTCGTATTTTTTCTCGTAAACAAAGTACAGGCAGCTACTTTGGGCAGTTTTTATGTACTCTCAACGATGAATCTAGCTGTACAGAGCTTATGAGGGCCTTTTGGGACACCCTGTACATATGTGTGTGAGGTTATCAACGTCACAAGATGCTATATTTAAATCTATTGTTGTTCTTACCTATGCCACTTGAAAGAGCCATGTATGTCTACCATATACTACAAGAATTAAGGTGAAAAAGTGCTGCTTTCGCATCAGGAGTACCACTAGGGTGAAATAACTCATTAGCTCAAGTGGGTCTTTGAAATATAGAAAGATTAACCAGGCAGAAGACCCCCAGTCTTCCTGCCAACCCTTGATGTATCAATTGAGGACATTGGAGGACATTGGAACCACGAAAGTATTTTAAGTGTCCCAGTCACCATTAAAGAACACGTCGGATGTTAGGACTGTTATATTTAGGCCTGAATTAGATTCTGGTGCCCCGAACACACAACCGTCCAATTCGACAATTTTTGCCCTTGCTCATTGAGCAACCACGGCTCTGAAATCTCATACATGAATCTATCCAACAGAAAAAATATATAGTATTTTGAATACGATACCATTACTAATTGCACTAAATAAGTGAGTAGTATTTAGAGTTATTCTACAGTGAAAAATACTTACAAAAATAGCTCTGTTACTAGGGAATCTTATATAGACAAATGAGCCTCGGTAGATCAATCGATAAGGCACCGCTTTCGGAACTGGAGGGTTACGAGTTCGGAGCCCGAGCCAGCCGAGATCAGCAGTGTTTTTTAAAGGTGACTGGAGAAGATAAAACATGTTCGTAGTCACAATCTCCTCAAGTTCTAAATAAATACTTCTGGGGGTAACACACCAAGCGTATAAGGCTTCTGTGTAGGCCCTCCTTCTAAATTACAATCACCCACTTAATCATAAGTTGGACTTTCACCCTAGCGGTGCTCGTTAAAACAAAAGTGGCAAGCCTTTTCCTTAATAGGAGTAGACAAAGGTTCAATCGTGGTTTGTTTGTCCTAGTGGCATTAGAAACAGCAACAGTGACAATATAGACAAGTGGTGATGATGTGGCATTTACACCTCAAGAACCTACATGCTAATCCTCGACTCCTAGAGCTGTTATGGCGCTATATGTCTGTAGAATATTATAAATGGATTTATTTTAATGACTAAATTTTGAAGTAAACATTTTAGTATACTCAACCCACGGTTTATAGATTCTTAAGTCACTGATTTCAACAAAACTCCTGCAATCAGTATTTTAATTCGACTAACTCATAATTGAAAGAAGTTCCATTTTTTATAAATTTTTCTTTAATCTCAGATTCTGAGAACTCTTAATTTCAGCACAGCCCTCATGTAATTCTATTTTTATACATAGCAAAACTTTTATTTATACCACATGTGCAAAAATGAGAATTACTACAATATACTTAGCTGATATTTTGTAAATTTGACTCGAATTTCTATGGAAGTGTGAAAAGTTAAACTTTATATTTAAAAAGTTTGATAGACAAAATAAAAAATACTCTGCTCAAACTTAATAAATCTAATAAAGACAAACAAGAATGCTTTTTAAATTTACACACACTTATATACGTTTATTTATAATTATTGCCCCTAATATTGTTCAAAATTTTCTACTCAACTAATATTAATCTTCTTCACTAGTCTTAAGTTTCTTAGCTCTATATATTAAACCATAGATGGGTTTTATTGAAATTGTATTCCTATCATACTTCTGATCATTAGTGAGTGAATTAATCATGTCCACAAGCAATGACCTTCTTACACCTTTTATAAACTTACTGTTATTTCTCCCAAGTTAAATTGAAGTTGCCGGATATGTAATTGTACAAATATGAAACTTTTATCAAACCATTAATACATGACTGGTTTAAATATAATTCTGATTTGAAATTATCCACATTTTCCCAAACACCAGAATTTGCCTAGTCTTTTGCCTGCATAAAAGGTATCAGTAAATTTTCCGATTTAAGATGAAAATTTAAAAAAAAAATCTCATAAATATCTCCCTGATCTTTGAGTCATAGAGAGCGCTAGCCGAACGCTGGCCGATTGGTTAGGGCGCTGATCGTTGGTACCGGAGTTCGTGGGTTCGAATCCCACTATGGCATGGGTGTTCGTAGCCGTTCGGAATCGGCTTTAAGCAGTAGGTCCCGGTCTCATTAGCCCTCGTGTGCAAAACAGTAGACCGTAGTGCTCCAAACCAAACCAAACCATAGAGAGCGTTAAACGACATGTTTGCTTCAAAGTTACGTTTCCAAGCCAACCTTGTAACTAATAGATATAGGCTATAACTTTAAATGTTATCTTTGAAGAATAATTTTATCCGTTACATACTTTCCTCTCTCTATGAGGGACATATTCAGATTTATTTATGGATCATATGTCAGAAAATTTTCTCATCTTAGTTTTAAATTCATTTCCGCATGTTTTAACATGATATTAAGAGAATGACTACCATATATTTTTATTTCTTATTCTTTGACTGCACCGTAGAGATGACCAAGTCTGAAAAAAATAGCTTCATTCCAGACAGAGACACCACGGGGATGCGGTAAATATATATATATATTCCGGAAATGACCCCCTGATAAGCGCAATCCCCAGGTGAGTTCAGTGCTTAGACATCTGTCTATGAAAAGATAATTTTCCTTCCTTACGATTACCCCTGCAATTTTTTTTGCGGTGGGGATCAGACGTATTTATTTTTCTTGATACCTATCTTTTTTCCTTGATTTTGTCATTATTCTCTAACCCACATTTATTTATGATTAATTCAATAAAATATGTACGAAAGTCTTAGTACATCGTATATTACTGTAATCTTTTAAGTTTGATGTGTAGTTTTTTCATAAATACACTCACAGTTCTTTATTACGTAATATATCAAGAAAAACAAATGCTCTATCATTAGAGATCATCTTAGAATATTTTAATACTTAGAATATTTTAATAAATTAATAATCTTAATTAATACAGTTCCAACTTTATTAAAAAAGTTTAGTTTTATTAAGCAATAAATTGAATTAAAAAGAATATTCACCAAGTGGTATCCACTAACTCACAAAATAACTTATGAAATTTGTATGGAAAAAATAAATATGTTGATTAAATAAAAGCTAGATATATTTTATATACTTTTAATCATAATTATATAAATGCGAATATGTTTTATTTTGTATCATGATAAAACCAAATTATTTTTAAACATTAAATATTTTAACAATTTTTTCTTGTATAAAAGTTAAAATATCAGACACCCTGTACATATTACTTTCCATAAAAAGACAGTTTTCTGTAATTTTATATAAAAATTTAGTTTCTAATATGTTACAGAATGTGTCATGTGTATAAGGAAAGTTAATTTACTTCATTTCATGTATATATTTTTATTTCATATCGAAAATTGTCAAACAATGAACAATGAAATGACAAAATGATAGACATTTTTCAAAACTCGAGAGATATTAAAAAAAAAAACTTTTAAAAATGTATTATAAGGGAAGAACTTTTTGTTTGGTGATAAATCAAAAAAAAGTTGTAACAAAAAAATAAGTTTCTAATGGCATTATGTCCTCTTGAAAAGAAGAAAAACAAATAATATTTTTAAAAACTATAGTCACTTTCTAATGATTTTTCCTCAAATATGTGTTCATTCAAATATTAATATGCATTTAAATTTCTTCTATTTTTTAAACATTTTCTATAGGTTGTATATATACATATGTATACATCCTATAGAACAATAAGTAACTGAATGCAATAAGTAACTGAGCAATTTAAAATTCTTCAAATTTTGATAACACAATAGTCTATTTTAGTATTAATTTATTAATAAAAATTTTGTCTTATCTATGATTACTCATAACAAAAGCAGAATTACATGCGTTTCAGTGGTCTAAGCAATGTTTAATTTTTATGGCAGTTGATTTACTAATTTTTTTTAAAGGTAATTTTACCAATACGTACATATAAGTATTCCTAAAGACTGTATTCTAACACTGTAATGTTTGGAAAGGAGTTGAAACATTCTGAATATTTTAATCTATTAGATAAATCCAAAACATTGAAACTCAATTTTTATAATCACTCCTGAAAAATAGATGACTGAACTTGAAAATGTCTTCTATAGACTGCAAAAATAAGTGTAAATACTATAGTATAATATTCCTCCTGCCTAGTTGGTATTAAATTTTGCTTAATTGGAATTTAAATAATATATTTCGAATCAATTTTACATCCTAATGTTTGAATCAATCGTCTTTTGAAGATGGTAAACCATTTGAAGGGTTAGTACATAATTCATTTGTAATGCAGATAAATGTAATTCAGTGAAATGTACGTCAGTGAAAATAAATTTCACATTTTTATAGTCTTTGTAGTTGAAATTTAACCAGCGAGGTCGAGCGCCTTGCCTCTAAGGTCCGATGCAACTTTTCTTACAGAAATACCTTTCAAACTTTCAGCGAAATACTGTTCAACTTTTCTTACGAAATAAAATTTCTGTTCATCATGAACATATATGTTGTGTCACCAAATATACTTCGTAAAAAGTATAAAATTTATTTCGAATTATTTTAAATGTTAATTTAAAAAGTTTTCTTGGACTGAATGTATTTTTTATCCGTATTCCGAAAGCACAAACATAATACACATAAAAGTTAAAAATTTAAACTTTATCTTTATTCCTTATAGTTTTATTTCATCATTTTAACTAAATAACGTTTTATTTTTCACAGCCTATCTCCTATAACCACAAACATTTATGCAAATGTGTACGTGGGTACACTGGTTGTCTGGAGCCAGAATATAAATAACTCTTTCTGCGAAAAATATTTAGAGAAAATAATAGAAATGCAAGTTATTGGGGTCTAGAAGCTTATTTCTGTTGGGGGATTTTGTGGGCATTCTGTTTTCTTTTATTTTTTGTCCGAGGCCCAGCGCGTGTCCTCGTGGATTAATATGGATAAAATTTAAAAATTTAAATACACAGATGCATAAACAACAACAGTACCGCTAGTTTAGTCTATGAAGATAGATAGACAGACAGATAGATAGATAGATATAGCAATATATATATATATATATATATATATATATATATATATATATATATATATATATATATATATATATATATATTTATATATATATATATATATATATATATATATATATATATATATATATATATATAATATATATATATATATATATATATATATATATATATATATATATATAAATAATATATATATATATATATATATTAATATTATATATATATATATATATATATATATATATATATATATATATATATATATATATATATATATATATATATATATATATATATATATATATATATATATATATATATATATATATATATATAT
>CM063506.1:92917226-92944726 GCA_032207245.1 Pardosa pseudoannulata
CAATAGAGTTTATTGAATGGACTGGTTTGTCCAGAGCCCAGACCTGAACCCTATCGCTCCAAGCAGAGTGGAAGACTATACCACTGTGCTGTAATACAAAGTTTTCTAGAAAGTAAGCCCCGGAGGGTTCACGGGGTAATTGCCTCTCATGTAGGCTCTACCAACTATTGATTTTGAATAAAGTTAATTTTTTGTCTATCACAGGTGTCCATATACCTTTTGGTAGGCAGTGTGAGACAATACTTTACGTAAATACCTTTCTCGGAAATTTCCTTTTTATGAATATAATTGCATTCCCACATTATTATGGAAAAAGGTTACACAAGCTACCTCTTTGTTATATCTTAATTGCTCCAGAGTTCGTGTTTATGATATCTCCAACTTTTTTTTGGTTTTACAGTAATGTTTTTAACTTGGATTTTGTTAGGGGCAATTACAAATTGCGTCAAGAAACAAAAAAAAATTGTCCCCTTAGATTTTAGATCCTCGAGGAACAGCATAGGATAATACACACATCTGTTTATTTCGTAACATTGGTTATACAAATTGAGAAAATAGGAAGGCTGTTTATAATATACGATTTCTCTATAAGAAACTTAAGATTAAACATTGATTTCCCTATATTAAATTACTGACATTTACAGTCTCTTTGTTTTCTTTCTTTTCAGCGAATGTCGCAGACAACATATCCCTCCAGCAACAAATAGCCCAATTAAAGGAGCGCCTGCGTCACGCTAAGATGTTGAGTCAGGAGCGCCTGAGGGACATCGCGTCTCTACGACAGAGCTTCGACAGGGTACTCCAGTCCTCCTCGAATTTCCAATACCGCGCCAACCCCCGCGTCTACCTGGGACGCGGGACGCTCTGGCAGCAGAACCAACAACTAGGGCCTTACAACAACGCGATGAAAAAGGAGAGGGAGTTCGAAGCGCTCGACCTGCAGTTGCCGACTCTTCACCATTACTTGCCACACCTCATAAAGAACTTCGATGGCCTGCAGCCGGCGCTCAAGATTGCCGCTTCCAGAACGGGAGGTAATGTAGGCATGGTATTTTTTACTTAGAGT
This sequence comes from Pardosa pseudoannulata, assembly GCA_032207245.1. NCBI lineage: Eukaryota > Metazoa > Arthropoda > Arachnida > Araneae > Lycosidae > Pardosa > Pardosa pseudoannulata. Next base: position 92,918,293 of record CM063506.1, read on the forward strand.
ATGAGAATATTGTAATAGCGAAAATTTTCAGTGCTCAGATTTCATGGGAAAACATGATTTTGACTATGCCTGAAATGCTTTTCCTCAAGTTTAAGCCTTACATTTGTGCTTATAAGTACATAAAATTTAACTCTATTACCTTGGTTGTTTTGTTATACATAAAATCACATGATTGGTTAAAACTAACACCGTCTAATATGGATCCCTGTCGTTATTTAAAAAGCACACTGTATTTATACACAGGGGCAATTATTAATTTTTGGAAATTTAATTATTAAGCAATTCATAGAACGTTATAAGACAGTACAATATCGAAAATTTTATAGAGTTAAAAAAATAACAGACAACTTTAATGGATCATTAAAATTCTTACCTGTCAAGGTTTCTCACATACTTCAGTTTGGGTCTCCTTTTTTCATATATATACTGAACATATTCTTCATATCGGTATTTTACAGTAAAATTTACAGTCTTATTTCTACATTTGGAAGGTTGGTAATGAACCGATTTTCGCATATACAGAAATTCTTCAATATAATATTTGCATAGATTTTTATGGTTATAAAATAGGGAAAATACCAGAGATTTTTTTCAATTTTGTAAGTAACGTTTTGAAAAAAATGGATACTTAAAAAATGTTTGGATCAAAATGATCCATCACACTTTTCTAGTGTTAAATATTTGCTTTGGCACTTTTTGAATTTTTTAATGGTGTGTAAACCTTATATTTATTTGTAAGCTTATAAAAGAAACATTTACATTATTTAATTTGTTAATTTTTGAAATATTTTCGTTACATTTAAGCGTGTGGGATACACACATATGTACCAACAAATAAATAAATCACAACATGTGACTGTCAAAATGGAAACTCGAAAGACAAAATAAACAAAGGAGACGATAAACGAATCGAATGGATAAATAAACCACCAATCGAAAGGGGAGAGCCTCTACAAATGTAAGTCCCTGAATGAGAGCATGCCGATCGCCTAGAAGGGAAAAATGCATTAGTGTATTGGAAGATTATACATATTTCACACTATTTTATATTTCTCATACTTTTGCGTAGTGATTGACAAAAGAGAGGCTTGCATTACGAAAAACATTATATGATTGGGCGACACACTACAAAAATTGACTATAATTTTAAAATATCAAAATGATATCGTTAGGTTTAGATATAAATACATCAATAAGTGATAATGATGCAATGTAAAATTACAAGTGAGAATAACACTTTCAATTGCTGTGAAATTTACATTGATAGGATGATCTCTTCTTGGACTCCCAGGAAGAACAACCTCTTGGTTGATAGGTTTCCCCAACCCCATAATTATATAGTAGGCTACCTACCAAGCCGACCACAGATCAAGTCCGGGAAAGGCCATGCTAGAGTTAGGTCTGCTATGATCAGTGACTCGGCAATGTTGTAAGCATAAGACAAAAGTTACGACCCCTGGTTCTAATTTCTGCAGCCCAACCGAAACGACCACATTCCCTGGGGGAACCACAACTCGATTTTTTATGCTGCCTTCAGCACCTCCTCCTTTTATTATTATAACTTAACTTAATTTAAGGTCTTTATTTTTCCCTCTTGAAACTAATGCGAGGTTCTGGTGGGTATTTTTGAGCTAGCCGAATCACGGAGGTTCCTCAGGGTGAGCCAAAGACTCATGCGCGACGATCCTCAGGCCAAGGACTGCGATTGTCGCCTCTCAAAATTTTCTGCTTCTCCTTTAGGTCATCCGAATGCCGTCCATAAGTGCAAGGAACACAATTCATCAGGTTTCAAGAGTAACTTGACTGTACTCATTTCTTTTCGATAAGCGTGTTTCACGCTACCCTCACTAATTCTGGCGTCACCAAGAAGCCTGCTAGAGCATACAGTAGTGTTCAAACTTCCACCTATGACCCCTACTCTGTTTCGTTTGGTGAACATTGGGGACTGCGGCATGACGGTCACTTTGAAGGGTACTGGCTAAATGGGGTGGCCCAGTATTTACGATCAGCTCAATACATCCGGTAAACGCCTGGAAGATATCACGAGGTTCAGACTGTTGCTGATTGTCTTGATTGATATTGATTATTATTGCTTACATACAGTCGATATATAGCGTGACACTCATAACTTCGTAATAGGTTTAATAGCACGTGTTCTTTAAACATTAGAGATTAATGGTTTATGGTTATATTATTTATTCGATTTGTTTTCCTGTGTTTAAATCAAAATTCTAAAATGAGCGTCGAGTATGCGAGTCGTTTTGAGGCAGAGATTCTGTGTAACAATAGAAAAAGAAAAACAATGTCTTGGTAGCTGACGCCCGCTACATGAGAATAGTCGCGAAGTGGCGTAAGAATAGCATTAAAAGCGGTACAAAATGTTGACGACCTACCTGAAAGGGGTAAAAGCGGCTCAAATTTAAAATCGATAAATAAAGTGATTCTTGCATAATCGATAATAATGGGGAATGGACAACTTATTAGGGGAAATGCATTCCAGTTTAATATGTATACTAAATGGTACAAATGTATTTTTAACTAATTCGTTTGTATTTTCAGAGAAATAGACGGCACGCTCTTATAGAACAGACTGTACACTCCTACATGCAATCGTTGGCTTCAGATTTTTGTAGATATGCATGAATGAAAAATTTTAATGACAGATAGATGTAAAATCAATTCTCTAAATACATTCAAATATAAAGTAAAAATATTTAAGGAATAGAATGGAACTTCAAAGTTTCCGTATCAAATGCACTGAATTTAGATTACACAGAATTTCTAATTAATTCAATGTTTAATTATGATAAGAGTTCTAAAAATGAATTTAATTATAAAAAACTTAAATTAGATAAATACTCACAAATTATAGAGTGTAACAGATTCTGTTCTGTACAGAAATTGCTAAAGTATGTACATATTGCATATCTAATTAAATCGTATTAATGTGTGAATATTTTTTTCTATTGTAAACGTTCATAAAGTAATTTATATAGACTGTATGGAAAAATATAACTTTTATTTTGGAATTTATAAACAATAGTAAAATTTAATGCACATTAATGGGATTATTATCTACTCCGTATAGAAATTTCGGAAGTATTGACAAACTGTATTTCTAGTTAAGTCACTATGAATAAAAGAATGAATAAAAGGGTATGAATAAAAGTTCCAAATAAGTGTTCTATAATATTTTTTCTAATATTAAGCGTATAAAAGAATCCGGATGAAACAAAGAATATAGATTTTATACTCTTATTCCTTGCCTTTTAATTAACGTAACGAGTTTATATGTATATATATCATATCGTTGTGACACCCAGAAGAGATTCCAGGATGCAAAACTAAAATAACTTCCCAATAATCAATCTCTCCAAACTGCGGTGCTGTTGACAATACAGATCCTCACAAAGGAGATGAAGTGAATAACGGAGCTGCCGATACCCTATTGTATGATCAGCAAAACTTTTCGGCCGTTGCCAAAGGCAAATTTAGAAATACCGCTTAAACAAACTTTGCGGAAAGGATCTACAACTACTGTTCTCTGATATTTGTTGTAAAAGGAATTCCGTAGGAAGGAAAGATAAGGATATTTATTATGCAAAGGTTTTCACGAAAGAAATTCAGTGATAATAGAGTGTGTATCAGTGTATGCTAGAAGAATCTTAAATGAGCCTTAAGGATACATTACGGAGAGGTTTTCCAGATCTTTATCGGTATGCTTTTAAAGATATAAACTTTTATATCATCTCTGCAGCATTGTAATGGGAAACAGTGAAATAAAACTTTTAACTAATAAAATTAAAAATTGCTAAAGGCAGTAATACAATTTACTGATATTTTAATGAACGTATTAAAACAGTTTATACTATATTTCATTCATTTTAACACATACCAATAACAATGGATTTTCCCTGAAAAGTATAGTACTCGCTATCTGAATAATAACATTTTTAAAGGATGATTTAAGGATAAAAAATAAAGGGTTTAAAATGTATTTAGGTATAATTTAATCAATGATAAGCATTGTTTAAAATAGTTTCAGAATTACTTTCCATTGTACATAAACACACACAAGTATAAATAATATATATATATATATATATATATATATATATATATATATATATATATATATATATATATATATATATATATATATATATATATTATATATATATATATATATATATATATATATATATATATTATATATATATATATGTATATTATATATATATATATATGTTATATATATATATATATATATATATATATATATATATGTATATATATACATATATATATATATGTGTGTGTGTGTGTGTGTTGGTATATGTATATGTATATATATATATATATATATATATATATATATATATATATATATATATATATATATATATATATATGTAATGTCGTGAAACCAGAGTTAAGACGAATGGAAAACAGTTTTTCTTGATAGTAATAGTTTTTATTAACGCATTGTTCTATGTGAGAGCAACTTGAGCCATTTTCATCGTTCGTGGCGGAGATAAGCGTGGAATAGGTGTTCACAGTTCCATGTGCACGCGCTGACTGATATTATATGTTTGCAAGCTCATTAAATCGTTTCTGAATGCTTATACCTGACTTGATGATCCCAAAAGCTTATGCGAGAATGGGTCTTTTTCATTTATTTTATTATTATAAAAGAGTACCCTTGTTAAAATCGCTTTTAACTCACGCAATTTCTAATTACCCCTTTTTTACACCTGACATTATATATTATATATATATATATATATATATATATATATATATATATATATATATATAAAAAAAATGACTGAAAAGATAAAATAGAAAAAATAGAACCTCATATGTGGACCATATATAACCAGTGATATGATGTTTCGAAATGACTGGGGGGAGTTGAGACCCCCCATTCTGGTTAAAACTAGTTTTTACGATGCATCAACTCCCCCCAGTCATTTCGAAACATCATATCACTGGTTATATATGGTCCACATATGAGGTTCTATATTTTTTTTTATATTTTTTTGTTTTTTTTTCTATTTTTTCTATTTTATCTATTTACAGTCATTTATACCTTTGAATGTTTTTGATTGCTGCATAGCGCATTGGAACATTCAATAATGTATCATTGTATTTTCTTTTAATTATTTACATTAAGCTATATCATTTGAATTTGTATATATATATATATATATATATATATTTGTTACCCGAGGGCTAATGGGACCGAGACCTATTGCATTTAGCTGATTCAGAACTGCTTAGAATATCAGTACCACAGTGGGATTCGAACACATTAGCTTCGGTATTAAAGATCAATGCCTTAACCATATAGCCATCACTCAAGCTAATGTTGGATGTGATTAAAAAATTCCGGATAAAATTAAAGTTGAAATCTCGTCATTATATACTACAAGTAGGTGTAGCTTTCAAATAACAGCAAGTGTCGTTTAAATACTCTGACACTTATACCACACCATCATAATCTTAAAATAGTCGCATGGTTGAAACCAATAGTGGGACATAACTAAAGGGTTGTGATTAACGAAATATTTTACACCCGGCTTAAGTTGACAAAACTCATTTGGTTATTTGGTTACCAGAATTGAAAGACAATGGATATGAAGAGTTGTTTTCATATAGTGCAAAATGCTGGAGAACTACAACGAAGGTTTGGCACAAGTCATTTGGTACAAAATTAGTTTTCGGACAACGGTGGCATGCATTGGTCGTAATATACCTGCCCTCTCAATACCGAAGACTTAAATTTTTTTGATAATAATTACTTTGGGAGAGTATTTGCGAAGGTCAAGGGAAACTAGATACTCAAAACGATGTATAATTCAGAGACGATGTTAAATCGACTATCACCGATATGGACCAAAGCACATTAAACAGTAAATGTTTCACACTAACAATGAAGAAGTTCAATCAAAATTTATAACATATATTAGGTAAATGTGCACTTTATTCACTTATAAAGAATGTAGTTAAATATTTTTACATAGTTCCATATTTGTAATATATAACAGTTTTGAAAAAATGTTTAACGTATCCTGAATTTTGCATAGTTCTCTGTTTATAGCAGTATATTCATGTAATGTGAGAGCATATATATACAGTTAATAAGCATGGTCTTATAGATAGGTTGTAATAAATACATAGTAATAATATGAATTTTTTCCTTTAACAATTTTAGTCACTATGGTGATGGGGATACCTACAGTAAAGAGGCCTATCGAAAGTTATCTGATACCAACATTAGAAAACTTAATAGAAAACATGGATGAAAAAGAGAGAGAAGATGCCTTAATAATTGTCTGCATAGCTGAGGTAAGCTTTTGCAAATCTCATTTTTGTTTTCGTATTATTTAAAGTATAAGACAATATTTATTATATTTATGCAAATAAATATATCTATATGGATAATATTATAAAGGATGAAATCGTAAAATTACATATAAGTATGTGTATACAATACTATATCTACCTTATTGTTGTAATGTACATACAACCTATACACCAGTGTTCGTTACAAGGGGGAAACACAGAATGAATATAATACCTTATATAGATTCAGACATTTATTCTATACATTTATTTACAAAAATATCCTTGGTTATCATAATGATCAATCATTTATATCTTCTATTTACAGAATAATTATCCCATATCACTTTATAAGGAATTATTATTATTAACAGAGGCCTAAGTCAAAGGACTGTAAATATTATTTATAAATTACCTCCATTAAAGTCACAGGGGAGCAGGCAGGGGCTTTCCTCACGGGCATACGGGACGAGTTGGTGATGGTGAGCGGGGCGGTGTCGGTCCGGGCGCACGGGACGAGCTGGTGCTAGTGGATCCTTGTTCCACTTCTCTCGACTGCCCACTTCTTCCAACTCCACGCTCTCACTGCGTTTCCAAAAACCTCACCTCAGGTCCCAACGCCCCTTTTTTTTCTTCTTATCCAATCCCTTCTCTTTGGGAAATTTTCCCACATCAAATGCCCTTCGGGAGTGCAGGTGGGCTCATTAAAGTAGCCCCTTTTTGTTCAAGCTGACATTACATTTTAGCCCCTGCTCCCATAATTCACGCTTACAGTTCTGTGCGAGCTTGACCGTTATGCTGCCATTCCGTGAAGTATCGTCTCTGCAGGGGTCCCTAAACTTGACGTAAATAATTGGGGTCTTAAATTCGTCAAGGAAAATCCTCCCACGGCTATGCATGCACGTGCAACTCACCGTGAGAAAGTACCTCGGTACACTTATATTTTTTAATTTTCCAAGAGAAAGAAGATGATAACAAAGAACATTGAGAGTATTAGTAGAATTAAAGCCCTGTCCTATTTCTAACATATAAGGACTTTCATACAGTCGTATATCAAAACATGTATACTATAGCAATAATATTGAAGAGTTAAAGTATATACACAAATGAAGATGAAATATATAAAACAAAAATTAAAAAACCATCAAGGTAGCATTATTTTCATATATTCTGCAAAGATAATAAAAAAAAATACTACTACTACTACTACAACTCATTGGCATAACAGCCCATTAAGGACTGGAACCTGTCTCAGGATAGATCAATACTGTGGTGCCCAAAACAGATAATATAATAGTTATAATGCAGAATATATATATAAATATAAATATACATATATATATATATATATATATATATATATATATATATATATATATATAACTATATATATGTATTGTATATATATATATATATATATATATATATATATATATATATATATATATATATATATATATATATATATATATATATATATATATATATATATATATATTTATATATATATATATATATATATATATATAATATATATATATATATATATATATATATATATATATATATATATATATATATATATATATATATATATATATATATATATATATGTATATATATATATATATATATATATATATATATATATATGTATATATATATATATATATATATATATGTATATATATATATATATATATATATATATATATATATATATATATATATATATATATATTATATATATATATATATATATATATATATATATATATATATATTATATATATATATATATATATATATATATATATATATACATATATATCAGTGGCGTGCGGTAGGTTTTCATGCAGGGTGTTCAGAGAACATAGATTTTCCAATAAATCTTTAATAATTGAGACATCTGAGTTCTCCATTCTGAAACGGGTTATTTATTATGAATATAAATTTAAAGATTACAATAAATAAAATATTTACCTACGAGTAGTCGAGTTATAACTATAAAAACAGCTAAACTTATGAGAATTCTCTACTAGCACTGAAGCAAAAATCATGTCTTTTGTTGTATGGTGTCATATCGGCGTCGAAAAAGCAACGCTTCAGGCTTCCACGAAAAACATATGTTCAGAAAACGTAGCTTCACATGGCGCCCGCCGCTGCGGTGCCTCACCCGGATGCTCATGAGTGCCGACAAACCGAAAGTCTATTCCACGTGTAGAGGATTTCACTGCACGCTTGCACAATAGAGCGAACTGTTTCTTGTTCAGTCAGTGGATTAAATTATATTTATTAATTTTTTAACATTTGGAAATCATATATTCTGCAACAAACATCTTGACAATTTTTAAAAACAAAACCAGGGATATGGTGTTACAGATATAACTTATAAAATGTCTGAAAGACACAATGAATGGTAAAATTTGGACTGTTCTGTTAAAATTCCTTTCTTTAAAACAAGACATTGTTTTTCAGATAATTATTTCAATAAATATAATACATCACTGAAATTAATTTACCACACTAAAACATTTCACTTTATATTGATAAAATACTTCTTTTATATTTCAATGGAAACAAAATCTTACAATATATAAATTTAAACATTAACCGTCTGCAAAATCGTATGGCCAGTTAATCAGTTAAAAAACCAAAATCGCTTCAGCACCTAAGTCCATGCTCTAATGCAACTCTTAATAAACCGTACCTTCGGATGATTCTGAAAGCCAAGTGCAGGAAAATTTTGCTCAGTGAAAATTTGCCTCAGTGCCAAAGTTTGCTGTTCTTCTCCAGTAGCCCATACGTATAAAGCGTGATTTTCAATTTAGTGCTCAGTGCGTACACATCAGAACCTCATCAGAAGGTGTTGCAGTACATAGCGTCTGATTAACATTCAGTAAAATTCCTGTTAACGTTGTAATACAATTAAAATATGCAAATTTTGTTCATTATTTAGAGAAACGTTAATTCATTTCCTTCCTTTCATCAAATGTTTCATATTCTGCTTGCTTCTCGTGGAATATTGGATTTTTAAAGTTAAAGTCGGAATTTCGATTATTACATAGATAATGTAAATTCCAAATTTTGATAATTCAAAGTAATATTTGCTTGTATAATCTGATGCAATTTTGAAAATGCGTAATACGCTTTGAAACATAACATTTTATTTGTATTATTAAAAGTTGATATTTCATCATAAAGCCTGTTAGAACTTGGCTACTTGAACCAATTATTAAATTTCTATTAATTTGGTAATTCTGTATCCTATCTAATTGTGTTACTATTAAACTAGTGTAGCATTTGTTTTCTATTTTTGTAAGCTTATAAATTAGGTTGAGTAGCTTCTATTAGTAAGCCTGTGATATTATATATATATATATATATATATATATATATATAAGTGAAGCTTCCTCTAGTTAACTTTCCAAAAGAAAATGCATTGTTTGTTATATATATATACATATATATCAGTGGCGTGCGGTAGGTTTGCCCGTTTATATAAAAAAATTCTTTTGTACTCTGGATCTTTATACACCAAGTTCAACTACACCTTTAGTTCCAGAAATATATTTGGCCACGTTTTTATTTTACCATCTCTGGTATTTTTGCTCTTAATTAAACAGGGCATTTGTTTCACAAAAATATAAACTCTTACATTGCAGACGAAATTATTCAGGGAGTTTCAATGTTTTAAAAATTCAATGATAATAAAATTGTGGTATAAATTGTGTTAATTGCAAAGCACATTTTTATAGTGCAGTAGTAAACAAATAGCATTTCATGACCAGAAATAATTATGTCCACGTTTATCTTTTGCCAGCTCTGATATTTTTACTCTATATTAAGCCTGATATTACTTTCACGAAATTATATACTCTTACAATGTATGAAATTATTCTGGAAGTTTGAATGTTTTAAAAATTAAATGATAATATAACTGTGCTATAGCCAACATGTTAATTGTTAAGCAATTTTTATAGCGCAGTAGAAAACTAATAGCTTTTATGCGTCCTATATGATGTCTGTGTCTACATTCACAAATTTTGAGATTGAAACAAATATTATAATAATTATAGATAATTTAGCTTCGATTTGGTTTTGGAGTACTACTGTCTACTCATGAGGGCTATTGAGACAGGGACCTACAGTTTAAAGCCAAATCCGAACGGACGACGAAAAATTATGCCAGCAGCGGATTCGAAATCGTGACCAGGGAATCGAACAAGGGAATCGTAGTTTTATAGCTAATTTATGAGCAATATCAAGAATAATAATAAAGCATACTCCAAAAGAAAAGTATTGCTTGTAATTTAAACCAAATATATACTCATTCTGTTTTGTCCAATGGTCAGTTAATGTAGCCTGTGTAACAATTAGCACTGGCATGTTCTATAGTATTTCTATTTTAGTTCTATCTTTTAAAAAATAACTAAAATTAAAATTATATCAACAGTATAACACACGTTCTAATAAACATTATAAAACTGTTTCACTGTTAAAATTTCAAGATACATATATTATATAATTTTAGTTAATTTTATCGATAACCATAAGTTCATATATCGATTTAGCTCCAAAATATCTAAAGAGAAAAAAGTGGTGATAAACTGTAGTTTCGCTGTAAATATACACAAAGTATCTTCAGATTACATAGTGTCTAATTTATAAAGCTTCAGTTACACATACCAAAGTTAAACCTTAATGCTAAAGAAAAACTTCCCTTTTTTCCCTTGAAAAAAGTCCGAGAGAGTCAGAATTAATCTTCTGATCAATAGAAGATAGCCACCAAGACACGATTAATTTTCTTTACGTGGCATTCGGTAAAGAAAACATTTTCCATTCATCTTGTTTAAGTAAAATTCTTGTGTAAAAAAATTCCGTTACGGCTAAGAAGTAGAGAGATCACTTTAAGAGAATTTCTATGCGAAAAAAAGGTCTACTTTTTAATTCAAATGATAGATAAAATGTGACATATAGCATCGCATTTAGAGATACGTTTGAGCTAAGATATATTCGTTTTAATCTATTTAAAGATAACTTAAAATAAATTTGTATTTTTTATAATATTTAATGTCTTTCTATTGACATATCCGTATAACTATAATCTAATTGCAGAAAATTGCTTTTATCCGAGAGAAAGAACAAACCGATATAGTATATATTATCTATTCGATTAATGTTCATAAAATATAATGTTTTGAAAATTACTTTATTTTCACCTAAAAAATACATTTTAGTTATTTCTACAATTTGAAATATTACTATAAGTGTTTCTACACATATACAAGAAATATAAAAAACACAAATTTATAATTTATGAATACTGCAATCTTCTATTACTTTAAAAGTGACTCTGAAAGTTACTTTAAAAATGATATAAATAATATATGTGTTTCCCTAATAGGAAAGGCTCAGGAAACATTCTTTTTTATGCACATAATGCTACAAAGAATGCAAAGAATCTGTCTGTTAATAATTGAACTTTTTTTCATTATATAATGTGGTTACATGTATCCAATTTAGGCTGAAAGAAATGTATTTGTTAAAAGTCCTATTTTATTCATTTCTTATGTTTGACAAAATTTCAGTCATATATATATAATATATATATATAATATAATATAAAAATATTATATATATATATATATAATATATATATATAAGATATATATAAATATATATATATAATATATTATATATATATATATATATATATATATATAATATATATATATATATATATATATATATATATATATATATATATATATATATATATAATATATATATATATATATATAAATATATATATATATATATATATATATATATATATATATATATATATATATAGATATAATATATATATATATATATATATATATATATATATATATATATATATATATATATAATATATATAATATATATATATATATATATATATATATATATATATATATATATATATATATATATATATATATATATATATATATATATATATATAATATATATATATATATATATATATATATATATATATATATATATATATATATATATATATATATATATATATATATATATATATATATATATATATATATATATATATATATATATATATATATATATATATATATATATATATATATATATATATATATATAATATATATATATATATATATATATATATATATATATATATATATATATATATATATATATATATATATATATATATATATATATATATATATATATATATATATATATATATATATATATATATATATATATATATATATATATATATATATATATATATATATATATATATATATATATATATATATATATATATATATATATATATATATATATATATATATATATATATATATATGTATATCAATTTTTTTTTCTCAAAGCATTTTTAAACATTAGAGGGGAACATGATACGTTTCAAACTATTTAATTTCATATGCACTATCTTTCCCGTATCTTTTATGCAATTATTCTTCACTGTCAGTGTCCCACTGTCAATCACGTAACCCACTAAGTTCCAGCTACGATATCATGTATTTCCTTACTGGAGTACCGAGGCTCTTGTAGTATTTATTAAGCAACAGATTAAGATAACAGATACTAATAATTGAATTTGGAGTACAGATCAATTTTAAATTTTAGACAATAATTCAAAGTTAATTAATCGAAACTTCATAACTGATAAATATGTAGTATGTAGGGTTATATAGCAGAAAAACTGAAAAGCGAAAACAATTAAAAAAGGAAAATAACATATTTTGTAAATTTTTATAAGAGGATATGCTTCTTCATAATTCTTTGAAAATGATAACACAATACATTTAAATATACTTATTTACGTTTCTTAATACAAACTCAACGACAAATACAACGATTCTCATACTTAATCGTTTACCCGCCAGTGTACCAATAATGGAACATGAATTTTAAAATAAAGATCACATGTAAAAAAAAATCTTATCAATATAGCTTTTACATACATTTGAACATGACATAATAAAGTATTTTTTAAAATAAGTTTTGTTTAGTTTAGATAATTATTTATTTTTTTTACAATTTTTAGAATTTTACTATATTTTGTTCATTTTACTCTCCCTTACATTTAAATGTATTAAAATTCGAGTTTAAATGTAAAGAAACGAATAGTTTAAAATATACTATTAGACAACATATCCTAGGGGAATAAAACAAAAGTAAATTTTTTTTTAATTTAAAACTTAAAATTTACTTTTTTATATATCTGTTCCATTATTGGAACATTGGAGTTTCAAGGGTTCATTTTTTATGTATGTCCAAAGCATTGTATGATATTTCAAACATTATTTTCTTTTGGATTCAGATAAGAATAGCAACCTTTCTAAAGAAAATAAATAAATAAAGGTGAAAATGGAAGGTACAATGCTTCAAATGATTATGATATTGGCCCTTGACATTGATGTTCACTTTAGTAAAGTCATAACAATATAAAGAAATTATTTTTGATAAGGTGGCTGAACATACATGTATGGGGGGATTGCATATGTGCCTTTGGAAATCAGTGCAATTTAGCATAAAAGGTGTCTTATTGCATATGTTGCTGAAATAATTATCAATTTCCTTTTAGAGTTTGTCTTATTAGTTCATCGGATGACAGTTAAAAAGGTGCATGTGTGCTTTCTATATATTTCATTTATAGAGTTTTCCTAAATTTAACACTATGTCCTAAAGATACCTTGCAATACAAGATGATCTGTCCTGCCTAGAAACTTTTTCGGATTCTGATTTGGGAGATGTAGATATTTCCCAATTACAGCCTGATGAACCTGGTGATATATCCAATGAAGAATATATCAATGAAAATAATTTAGATGCTGATGCGCCATTCGGTATGTGTGGAATAGTCGACGTCATTTAAGAAAAAAGATGTAAGTACTCCAGATGAAGACGAATTTCAGAAACCGGATCTATACTGAAGAGTCGGGGCTCCATGTAGAGGAAGGGAGCTTTATATAGGTTGATATAAGTGATGAAGAGTTGGAGACTTAGTAAAGAAAGTCACATCATGTAGATAAAAAACAGACGCTGACTTGATGGAGACAAATCCTTTTATTTAGTATTCGATCTTATGCAATTTTCTTCATTTTTAAATCTAAAAATAACAGGGTCTACTTCTGCCCTGATCTTATAGTGGGTAACGGATATTCGCCTTATTGCATTGTTTAAAAGTGTTACGGAGGTTAATTTGTTGCATTATATAAAAATATCGCCAAGAACGTCGCAATAAAAACGAAACAAAGAGAGAGTGCTTATGCAAAGATGGAGGTAGCTCCGACGGAAACTTGTCCGGGACAAAAAAACGCGTCCGCAAAGTTCTTAAAAAAATTTCTCTCTGTCTCTCAAAAACACAAAAACTCCTAGACTGCGCTCATGCCAAAAGCGCCGAAACACAGCCAGCAAGAGGGCTGCCAGGCACCAAGAAAACCCCGCTCTCTCAAGAAATCGTAGGGTTCCCGCTGGTCTGACCAATGAAAAGCTGAGGAAAGGAGCGCAGAGAACAAAAAAGCCAATCGTAGCTAGGCGCAACCAAGGTGGTGAAAATTCGCCAAGGACGATGCGGAGCGGAGCTTTGCAACACACCACAACGAGGCACCTTTCAAAGCTGAGGCTGTCACCTCAAACAGAAACTTATGACTACAGTAACTGTAAGAACATGAGCCGATGTGCGCAAATTATGGTCGAAAGATTTAAGAGCTGCGGATGCAGGTAGCCAGAATTGGACGCACCATCCGAAACTTAATCCGAGATCGAGGGCGGCTCTGTTTGAAGACAGATAATGCTATCGTGAGAAAACAGCTAGAGCTGCATCTGCAAGAGGCAATATGCGAATGTAGGTTCACATATGCAACCGACAAGTGAAATATGTAATGCAGGGACATGAAAAAATCATCATTACGGCCTCCAAGGACCAAGAAAAAACGAAAAACTGAAAAGTCTGTTATAAAATGGGAAAAAAAATTGAAATTCTATAATCCAACGGAATTGGAAAATCTGGTACCAATATTTCATAAATTATATAGTGTCATAATATTTATCATTTGTTCATTTTTAAATATAAATAAACAAAACAGTTAATATTAAGAAGACGTTATAATTATTAGAGTTAAAACTAACTATTTTCACGAGCTTTAAAAATATCCAAAAAATAATCATATAAAAGGCTAATGTTCCAATAATGAAATATGGCTAAAAACACCCTCAAATAATTGTTTCACCTAATTTTAAAACTTTATTGTATTTATATACTGTTAATTAATGTAATAACCAAATTTCAAATCGTTGGGACAATTGTTTCTTAATTCGGCGAGTAAACGGTTAAGAGGAAATCGTATTTCGAAATCGGTTTTTAGCTCGTACGGTGAGAAACAGAATACAAAAGTTTACAATAAAATAAAAATTCATCCAGTTTTTAAAGAAAATAAAAAATTAATGAAATCGTTTATTAACATTCAATATTAATCTGGTCTGTAAATCAAGATCACGTTTATTAAATTAAGTAAATTTCGAAGGTTAGTTAATAGACAAATGAATTACCTACAAAATCTGCATAATTGCTCAATAAGAAGATTCATGAGTTAATTAGCAGAAAATCTTTAAAACGATAACTTAATTATAGAAATAGAAAAATCCTATTATATATATATATATATATATATATATATATATATATATATATATATATATATATATATATATATATATATATGATTATTAATTTATTCATAATTCTTTGAAAGTAATAGCGTTATATAATTAAATTATTGGTTAATGCTTATAAATCTATTATAATGAGTAGAATGCCTTAATTCTTTTTTAAAACAGAAGAAAAATGTGCTTTTAAATCGCTTTTTAACCTGCTCTATATCAATCATATGAAATTTTAAATTTACTATTAATAACTTTGTCATCACGAAATTATCTGTTATTTTTTTTTAATAATCTGCAATTTTGAACGTAACTTACTGAACCCGTTTTCAATACTTAATTCAAAAAATGAGTTTCATTTTTGTGTATATCTTAAAGATTTTACAACATATAAAAATGCAAGATTTTTTAGATTTTTAAAAAAATATTTTATTAAAATATTCAAAACCCAATCATCAACATACGATGTATTTTTTCTCGTATATTAAAAATTTTACAAAGAATATTCCTGAAAATTTTATAACTATTTCTAGCATACATAACAGCTTTCCATTAAAAATATTTTCCATGTCATGACCTCCTTTGCATATCCTCTTTTGTTATTTTTGTCCCTCTTTCACGTCCATTATTAACATCTCTTCATTCTCAACATCCGTTATGATATTTATTTTCATCTTCCTTCTAATTCGTTCTTCTTCTCTTTAACATTCTGTTGTAATCATGCCTTTTATCATGCCTTTCACTCTAATTTTAAAACATTTTCTGAAAAGTAGTACATATAGAGGTGTTAAATGTATATCCCAACTTCTTGAAATTAACAAACTTTATTTCAACAATGTTATTGTAAATAGGATTATGTAAATTGAATTATTACACTGAAGATTTTAGAAAGCATATGAGAATGTTTTTATGAGTCTATATCACTTTAATTCGGGTTTTTTTTAATTATTAGAATTTAAATATAAATTTCATAGAAGATGCATAAGGAAAGATAAGCTGTGGAAGAATCCTTCAAAACAGCTTCATCAGGTCTATTTCGATTTTTAATCGTGTAAATAAGCATTTTTAGAGTCTACTATTGATAACACGACAGGGATTTTTTAGTCCTAGGAATGAATTGTCTGTATTCTTTAACCACTCTCCCAATCCAATGTTTTGGATTTACCCAACAGTTAGTTCCACAAACATAGCATAGTCATTTTGTGAACTCAAATTGTTTTTCTAATCCTGTAATTTCAAAGTCACTACTGATACGTCGTATGTGTTTCACAAGCTGGGGATTTCTAAACAAATATAATATACTTTTGAATTTGTTGTTCATTTCAACTCTGTGCACCACAGGTTTGGTTTGGTTTGGAGTGCTACGGTCTACTTTTTGCAACACGAGGGCTAATGACACCGGGACCTACAGCTTAAAGCCGATTCCGAACGGCTACGAACATCCATGCCTCAGTGGGATTCGAACCCACGAACTCCGGTACCGAAGGCCAGCACCCTAACCAATCGGCCATCGTTCGGCCTGTGCACCACAGGAATGTGCCCAAATGCATCTGTAGTAATACATATGTAAATGCTCTGTAAGGTTAATTAATTAAAAATCTCAGTAAGATCATATTCAGTATCGTAACACGACATCAATTCATATATGTTTTATAATAAAATAATGAAAATTTCTATGAGAACAAATGTTTTTTTTTCTCTTTGACAGTATCTTAAAAGACGTTTCCTGGTTTTTGAAAATTTGTGTATTTTAGCGTAGAACGAAGTAGTTGAGATCACATAATAGATCATTCGTGTTTTATAAAGAAGAGCAGTTAGATATTAAAAGCATTTTCAGATTTAAGAAATCATTGCTAATATGTTTAGAAATTGCAAGCAAATTCACTTTGATTAAAGTGTCGAGTAAGATCAGGTACACACATAGTAGCAGATTATTTCTGGAGATCATATTGTTCTGGAGATCACTATGTTTCAAAATACATTCAAATATGCCTCAAAAGATAAACTTTAAATAATTTCAGAGATTTAAAGATTCCATAGTTTATTTCTCTATCTAGGTATACAATAATATTTTTTACAATATAATAACAAAAATTATGTATTTAGTTTCTTATATGTTCCTTGGGTCTAATTTGAAGACGATAATTGCACCTTAACATATATTTGTTTATATATATATATATATATATATATATATATATATATATATATATATATATATATATATATATATATATATATATATATATATTAATGTTAGTTGATAATGGTTGGTTAACTGGAAGCACTTAGTTTTGCTGTTATACTACACAAGAGCCAATGAGGCTTGGACCTAATATCTAAAGTGGACTTCGAGCAATATCTATGTTATCAGTGGGATTTGTATATACAAATTGCCTACCTAACTACCTACCTAACCTACCTAGGAGCAATAGGCTAGTCGACAGAATATAAAAATGAAAAACTAAAAAACATTACACACGCACTTACACTTTCACCCACCCACTCACACACGCACACACACACGCATATATATATATATATATATATATATATATATATATATATATATATATATATATATATATATATATATATATATATATATATATATATATATAATGCAGACATGCATATATATAGGCATTGTCTATATATGAATATTATCATATATTTTTACACAGATTAGTCCATAAATCTGGAATATGTTCTAATATAATTGTTTACGTTTTTGTTGCAGGTAGATAAAAGCTACGTGAAAGAACAAACAAACGAAATTCAAAATAAGTAAGTATATGATCTCGATAAAATTTATTTTTATTCAAAAATAAATAGTTATCACTAATTATCGTGTAATTAAATTTCTTTTTATATACTTTATACTTTTATTTGTTGAATAATGACATTCATTGTACATAAATTTATCATTTAAATACAAAACGTGTAATTATCTCTTAGAAATTTTTACGAATGGTACAAGTGGATAATAAGTAGTTTTCATAAACTAATAAAGTAATCACTACGCATTTGACTGAGGACTTATTAGTTTATGAAATCCCTTTTTTGACACTGGATAGAGTAGCCCTTTATGACCTTAAACTGCATTAATAATTTGGCGGTATGCGGTTATATGGTCTCTTGCAAATAAATGTTAATATTAGTGATCTGCCATAACTGATTAAATTAAAAATTCCAGATATTCAATTATTTACGTGAAAAATTCTGCGTTATACAGCTTCAAGTAAAATATATAGCTTAATTTCTTAGTCATGACATATGTATGTGATAAACAAAGTAACGTAATGGATTTCTGCTAAAGGCTTATTAAAAAATTATTTAAAATGATTAAAAAAAACAAAAGCTCCTTCATCTTTGTCACCTTCTGTACATGATTATATGCAAATAACAATGAGTATCTTTACTTGCGAGCAAACAATAGAATGTCTTTTATTGCTTAATTTATCTATATTGTTGACATGAGAGAAAATATATAGAAGGATAAAAAATAATATATATGAGGAAAACTATTAGTGATTCAATTTTATTTCCATGCTTTTTCAGTAAATCTTTGCAAATATATGAACTATCACACCGGTATTTAATGCAAATTTATTTGTTAATGTTACGCTACTCTATATACATGTTAAATTAAATTTAATTGTAACTTGTCGATATTCTCCAGTTTCTAGAGATACATCTTCAATTTTAGTTTAATTCTATAGAAGTCAATAAATTATGGCTGGAATTACTTTCTAATGTACCTAATTCTGTTTCGATGAAAATACAATAATGATTAAAATTATTAAAATATAGGAGGGTTTACATTACAGTAATGCATGTGTGATTACCACTATTCACATTACAGGCGAGTCATGAGAGAATGAAAGGGTGTTCTCATAAACTAATATAGTCTTCAGTCTGCTTTAACGTCATGCACGGCAAGCAGTCCATGTTACTCCTCTGTCAATCTTGGAACTATATGTTTAACAGTATAGTGCCTGGAAATTACTTAGTTGCGTGTCTATAGAACCCTACATTAAGGGCCTAGAATTGTCGATTAATTTTAATATAGCATGATACGCAAGCAACTACATGAATCATTCGGTTAATAACCTCCGTATACAACTGTCAGTAATAATATGAATTTGTGTAGAAATAATCTTGTTAGATCTTTGAAAAACAGGTAGATCAGCTAATGTAATTTGAAGAGATTTTCCTTAAAAGAGTGCGCACTCAGCAAAAATGTTATAGTAGAAATTTATAGTACAAACATATAATATGAATTTGTATAGAAATAAGCTTGTTAGATCTTTGAAAAAAAGGAAGATGAGCTAATATAATTTGAAGAGATTTTAATTAAAAGAGTACGGCACTCAGAAAACATTTAATAGCAGAAATTTATAGTACAAACATATAATATGAATTTGTATAGAAATAATCTTGTTAGATCTTTGAAAAGCAGGTATGAGGAGATTTTCTTTAAAAGAGTGCGCACTCAAAAAAAATTTTATAGTAGAAATTTATAGTAAGAGCAAAACACGTTTCATAGATTTTTTTCTTACATACCGAGAAAAGTCTAGAAATATGTATTGGCTATATCTCTCATATTGATGTCAATAAGAATAATACATTTAATAGAGATATGTACAAGGTAAATTTGTTTTACATATAACGGATTTTAATAAAAAATATATATTGGATGTCCAGAACAAAATTTCTCCAACCAGGAGGAATTTTTATTATTTATTAAAAAATTTGTCCCCATCACATCTTTCAGTGATGTCTTTTCTTTTATTTACTCCGATTGAAAATGTATCAGGATTTTTTCCGAGATGAAAAAAGCACTCTCAAGTTGGTAATAGACACTTTTGTGCTAGGTGGTCTCTAGTTAATCTCCAAAATACTTACTAGTATCGTAATAGAATGTTAAATTGAATCCTTTAATGTTGTCGTAGCAAAACTTAAAAATTCTGAGCACAATATAAAAATTAGGGTTAATATAATATAGAAATCAATGAGTAAATATTTATAGCTCTCATTATTAAGAAAATTCATATTATATAATTAAAACCTTACAGTTCTTGTAAAAAAGTCTACAATTCCGATATTGATTATTCATTACAAAATATATTATTGTATAATGAATTCTCCTTGTATTGTAATACAATTCAATTTTACGGTTAATTTCACAATTACCTTCGGGATATATCATGATTTAATGAGTCACTTCTGGATACATTACTTGTTTTCTCTTTGATACTTTATATGCCTGATCAATAATGACTTTTAAAAAATGAAATTGAAAAAATTGATATCAAATTGGATGTAGTGTAAATACCATTAAAGAAATTCAATTTATGTCATTATTTACTCACGTGAATTACTATAAACTAATGTAAGCGTCTATGCAAATATATAATAAAATATATATCAGTTCTTTTATAATATTCTGCTGTGACAGTCTCAGTCCTTTGAAATTTTCTTGGTCTCGTAAGTAATATACATTTAAATTAGCCTTGTTGTAAGAATGTTCACAATTATTTTTCTAACAGTTACGCCCTTTTTGAGCTGTGAAAATTAACTATATCAACGAATTTAGTATCATGTTTGATTAATCGGTGATATATATATTATATATATATATATATATATATATATATATATATATATTTATTATATATATATATATATTTATATATAATACATATATATATATATATATATATATATATATATATATATATATATATATATATATATATATATATATATATATATATATATATATATAATATATATATATATATATATATATATATATATATATATATATATATATATATATATATATATATATATATATATATATATATATATATATATATATATATATATATATATATATATATATATATATATATATATTATATATATATATATATATATATATATATATTTTATATATATATATATATATATATATATATATATATATATATATATATAAACATATATATATATATGTATAAACATATATATATATATATCTGTATATATATATATATATATATATATATATATATATATATATTATATATATATATATATATATATATATATATATATATATATATATATATATATATATATATATATTATATATATATATATAATATATATATATATATATATATATATATATATATATATATATATATATATATATATATATATATATATATATATATATATATATATATATATATATATATATATATATATATATATATAATGTATGCATGTGTGTAAGAATGATCCTATATTTTCATTTATTATAAATTCATTTACATATACCTTCCTAGTACATACTCATATGAACTTACTTAACAAATTCTACTAAATTCTTTGTGATTGTAGTGCAATGCAGATAACTTGAATAAAATATTTCTTGCACAATTTGAACTATCATACTTCGGAACTTCGGAATTCATTTCTTTCTCAAACTTCTGAAGATTCTATAGCGAGAAACTAATGTTAATATGAGTAAAGTGTAATAAATTAGACATGATATCACTGTGTAAGAGGTGTGACTATCTCTAATTACATTCTAGGCGAGACGTGTGTAACTGGGATGGTATTATCATAATCTAATAAATGCGACAGTGTGCATTAGAGATAAGTAGTGCAAGCAGGACATGCCAATCTGTGTGTCGTGGCAATATGTGTTTAACAGTCTTACGGCCTCGAAACTACTTGGTTGCGTGTTTATAGGAATTTATATTAAACCTCTAAAGGTCTCAGTTTTAAAATAGCATGATATAAGAGCATATACGTGAGCTATTCCGTGTATAACAAGTTTGTACAACTTAGAGTAATAAAGATATCAATGTCATTCGAAACAAGTTCGCTAGACCTATAAGGATTATAAAAAATTACATCAAACTAATGGATCTCTCCTAAAGCGTTTACACAACGCAATTATCCACTATATATGGTTGCATGCAGGTGACTTTTAAATTCATTTCTTTTATCAGACACTGAGCAGACTTATTGAATTTTATTTGATATCTTGACAACGTTGACAGCTCAAGGGATAGTAGAGCTTTATATTCAAGGGACAGAAGATATCAAAATTTGGAATATACTAAATGAACAGTCTTTGGTTTTAGGTACGAGCACATTTTTAACTTCTCAGTCTTCTCGTATTTTAAGATTTCTAAAACGAAATTTAAAAGGAAACCATTACAATATTCCTAAGAAGATGCACAAGTTATTCAAGCTGATGTAAAATGAAGTCCATGTGTAACACAATATCAGAAAATTGATCTATATGTAATTTTTTCCACATTCCTATGATAACGTCTTGTTAAAGACACTACATACTTAAGATATCTCTAATAAAATGTTTTTCATTAAAATACTGTTAAATAAAAAACTTTTAAACTTAATTTTTTTTAATTTCTAAAAATATAGGTAAATAAATGCCACGTCTCCTGTAGTTAAATATATACCACTCTATAAATCATATAGTTAAATATATACCACAATTATGAAATCCTTCGTAATTTTCTTTCTAACGATCACCCAAGTTATTTTGGGACGAAACATATATTTCTTGTACGATATTTGAAACGATATGGGGTACGGTATACTCTTCATCCGTTTTTCCTTTCACAATCATAAAATTGATGATTTACGTACATTATAACTAGGGAATTAGAAAGTATATCAAATTATATGAGTTAAAAAATTACTTTTTCATAATCTTACGTTTATTCTATACATTTTTTTAACGGCAATATTCTGAAACATTTATACTTTGATTTATTACTAAATGAGTAATGCACTGATGTTTGGTATCTTAATTTTTGGATTTGAAATTTACATGGACCTGGAAATGGAGGTCCATTGGCATTTGGAATAAGCG
The DNA here is from genome assembly GCA_032207245.1 of Pardosa pseudoannulata. NCBI lineage: Eukaryota > Metazoa > Arthropoda > Arachnida > Araneae > Lycosidae > Pardosa > Pardosa pseudoannulata. Next base: position 92,942,305 of record CM063506.1, read on the forward strand.
ATAATCAGAAGATTCTGGTTTCATTAGACATTGGGTCGTCAAATAGTGGACGTAGTGATACAAATAATCCAAACATTTAAATGCACAATACGTGGCCTACTGCATTTAGAGCTACATAGCAAGATTTAACATTATAAAAGGTAGCTGGGCATTTTCTGAAGTGACTCTTATTGTTGAAATGAAACAATAGCCTTTGAAATAACTTCCTTACGATCGCTATTAACAGGAGATGAAATGACGTTATCTAATCATCTGTATTAAAACTACTCTTTTCCGGGAATAAAAGCCAAAGGAATCCCTTAGCTCTTAGAAAACAGATTATACCTTATCCCCTATCTAAATACAATTCTTTCTGGTTATCTAAAGTCTATTTACGGGTCAGCGATAAAATTCTACCCTCTCTACACACATACACACATGATCGATCATTATTTTTGTACAAAAGAAATTAAAGAACTCTTCCTAAATTGCGTAACAATCTTACAACTTCAGTTGAATAGACCGTGTCCACTCGAGCAAGTCAAAGTAATGTTATTGATTTGCTCAAGTTGTTGAGCTTTGAAAATACCTAGCCAGATCCATGTAAAATGGAATTATTACACATTCATAATAGCTCAATTCTGTGATAGACATAAACATAATTACCAGATTATGTTCTCTAATTCCTATACTGTAGCTAGATGCGTATACGAGACCGACAGTCTGAGGTTTGTTTGATTAAGCTTATATAAAACATTGTTTGTTTGAAAAATTGAACATTGTCAATAAATTTTAATATATAATTATACGTAAGCATCTGTGTATACTATTCCATGTATAAACATATTATTCAATTGTGTTTTCAAAAACAATATAAACGTCTTTAAAAACATGTGTCCTAGGATCATGATACTTATATAAAGTAATATTGAAGTATAAAAAACAATCCTGAAGAGATTGTAGAACTTGATCATCAAAGATAATTGCATACAGAAAAATATTGGTAATCTTACATATAATAGACAATGATCTGATTCATGAATTTTTGAACTTAATAAAGCCTCTGAATAAAAGAAATCTTTTTAATCGTCATGTTCTGATGGAGCACAGAAACCCACGAGAATTAAGAAGCTGTAGCCGGCATGTTAAGTAAATCTGCAAAATACTAATAACAATGTTATTCTTTCGACGGGGCTTTTGCTCAAACTTTCTCAATCTTTCTTGCAGTGAATACAGTATGCTGAAACTGTTTCCATAAGGTGACCAGTACACCGAATATTATATTAAACTGTGCACAAATCTGAACTTGAGGCGATTGCATGTTATAATCTGTCCACTATTCCCCTCATTTCATTACCTAAATGTTTAAAGTTAACCTTTTTCAATTTTTAATTTAATATTTTTTAGTTTAATATATTTATATAAAAAGAAATTTAAAAACTTCAACGAGGTGAGCAGATAAACAAAATGCGTATTTTGGCATTTTTATTTTTCAAGCCTGGTCTTCTCCTAAACCCTATCACAAGTATGTACGGACTACTGAATTTAATAGACTATATTATTTTTAATGTATAATTGTAATTATGTAGAAATAAACAGTTACTGCTTATTTCTACCTCTAATCAGTATCCTATCTCAGTTATGTACTCGCATCAGTATTAGATGCATATGATTTTTATAGAATTGATTTTCAATTTCGTTAATTATGATTTCGTACATTATGAAATCGAACTAAGTATGCAAAATCGCTTAAGATACAAATATGATAAAAATGTAAAAGAGATATGCAGAGAAAAAATATGATAAAAATGCTGTGATACATTACGTTAAATATGTTTATACGTTAAATAATAGTTTTTGAAACCTTTGTCTAAAAATAAATATATTTTTTTATTCTGTAGGAAAACATATTGCGTAATAGATTAATACATAATGCGACAAAAAGTGCTGCAGAGAAGCTTTTATTTAGGAATGCTAAACTAGACTGTCATAACTTTCTAGCATATCATTTCCATTTCTTTGAGTCTAGAACTTTCCAAAATAAAAGCAGTCTTCCGTTGCGTCACATTTAATGCTGAATTATTATCACGTTATTGATTACACATTAGTGGAAAATATATCCTCGCTTATTGTTTTTTATAAAAAAGAAATTGTTTGATCTATATTCTTCAGATGTGCCTAGTTTTTATTTCTTAGAAGAATAGAAAATTCTAATTATATATATATATATATATATATATATATATATATATGTGTGTGTGTGTGTGTGTGTGTGTGTGTGTGTGTGTGTGCACTGATATCTGAAAAATATTTCAAACAAGTATTTTAGAGTGATGTTATGCATGTTTATCATTTAAGCCATCTTCATAGTAGCATTCAATACTCAATTTAATCCGAGAGCATTTTCCCCTTGTAGTTTCATTACAATTAATTTTTTTTCAGG
>CM063506.1:92954726-92957394 GCA_032207245.1 Pardosa pseudoannulata
GCAGTCTTAGGGATATCAGTCTTCTGGGCATTTATTTGATGGTAAGCTTTTACCACATCCAATTTAAAAAAAAATTGTCCTACCTGATAATCCTGTGTTAAAGTCCTGTATGTGTGGAATCGGGTAGCGATCAGGGATTGTGACGCTATTCAACCTGCGATAGTCTCCACAAATTCTCCACGTACCGTCCTTTTTGAGGACCATGTGGATAGGACTCGGCCACGAACTCTTCGAGGGTCTGCAAATGCCTTGCTTGATAAGATTTGCGAACTCCTGTTTAAGTGCAGCTAACTTATCAGGAGGCAAACGTCGTACTTTTGAAGATACAGGTGGACCATTCGTAAGTATACAATGAGTAGAGTCGGGTGTACTAATATTCCTATGAACGAAAGGTAAGGTTAATTCAGGATATTGTGAAAGCAATTAAAGATATTTTGTGGTACCTGAAACTGTCGTGAATCCCAAGGAAGAACCATGAACTGCTGTGCCTTTAGAAATTAAGACCATAGATTGATTTAATATTCGTCGATTACGAACATTCACTAAAATTCCAAATCTCTCTAGAAAGTCAGCACCTAAAATGGGGTGATCTACGTCTGCGATAAGAAATGTCCATGTGTACACTCTGTTCAGTCCAATATCGACTCTGAGTGTCTTGGTACCAAATGTATTAATAGTAGTACCATTATCAGAGTACAATTTAAGATCCGTTGGAGTTTGTACCTTGCTAGCTTGCGTTTTCGAGAGCGGGAATACGGATACGGCATCTCCACTGTCTATTAAATACCGAGTACCGATATACTTGTCAGAAATAAAGAGACAACTGACTGCCGGACCATTGTATGTTGTCGCTGAAACAGAAAGGTCTTTTTCTGATAAATAACAAGGTTTTTTACACTGCATGGCACTAGCTTTAAATCGCGTATGGTACCAACAAATGGGTTTCCGATTATTGAAAGGAAACGGCTTCTTGAATTTGATCTACCTCGATTGAACCTATCCTCACTGCGGTTACGCTGACGCGAAAGTCTATTTACAGAAAGCGTAAGAGCGGTTACTTGCTTTGTCAACACATTAATGGAATTTTCGCAACCACATGGGGTGCGGGCATTATCCAAGGATACACTAGCGATAGCAGAAAGTCCAGAAACCTCTGCAATTTTATCTGCGACCTTCGCGAGACCATCCAAGGTTTCCGTGCTAACTGATAAAATTTGATGCATGTTTACCGGTAACCGTTGTAAACATAATGCGCGAAATCCTTCATCAGTCATCTGACCAGACGCAAGATTTTTCATCTCATGAAGCAATTGAAATGGGCGTTTATCACCCAGGGAAATCTCCTGAAACAAAACTCTCAATCGCGCAGCTTCAGTATCCGAGAAATGGCTAATTTTGCGTTTTTTAAGAATTTCGTACAATTCTTCAGTGGGGGTTGTTTTAACTATGTCAGAAACATACTGGAGTACGTCGGAGTCAAGAGCAGACACTACGCTAAAAAACTTAGTAACATTAGTGGTGATACCAGAAACATGGAAGGACGCCTCAACTTGGATAAACCATAATTCAGGGTTGTGTTTCCAAAAAGGTGGTGGACGAAATGCTATACGAGACAATTCTTTTTCCGCCATAAGGGAGTAAAAATGTATAAACACGAAAATTACGAACAATAGTAAAAAAGATAGAGTTTGGCAGCGAAAACTAATTTAAAATAAAATGACAAAGAAAACCAGAAAAAAATTGATAGATTGCCGACCAGCAGCCTATGTCAAAAGTGAAACGAAAGGTAGCGATCACGTCCGGGTCACCACTAAAGTGAACACATAAAGTGTCTTCGAAAGGTGAGTCAAAAGAATTAGATACCAGAAAAACTTTAAGGTATTTATTAAGAACTTAGAAACAAGCTAAACATATACAGGAAAATCTTATATATAAAAATATATATGATATATATAACATAATATAATATATATAAATAATATAATATATATATAAGCAAATATATATGTATGAAAAAAATATACATATGCTATATATAATACGATGGGCTTATATATATATATATATATACGGCAGGAGCAATATTACCATATGCCTCAGATCTTATATATATATATATATATATATATATATATATTTATATATATATATATATATATTATATTATATATATATATATATATATATATATATATATAATATATAATATACATATATATTATATGCATATATACATATATATATTCAATACATATATATATATATATATATATTTATATATATTTATTATATATATATATATATATATATATATATATATATATATATATACATGTTCATATAAATAATATACATATACATATACATATATATATATATATATATATATATATATATATATATATATATATATATATATATATATATATATATATATATATATATATATATATATGTGTGTGTGTGTGTGTGTGTGTGTGTGTGTGTGTGTGTTTTATATGTGACAGTTTTAATTTTGAGTGAAGGTAATGATTCGTATTTAAATATTTTGCTCAACATCTTTACTTATAAAAGTTACAGATACGTTTGCTAAATAGTTAAATGATGAAATATATCAATTTTCAAGGAATTTGTTAAATCATCACATAATAAATAAACTATGCATTTA
>CM063506.1:92957494-92964994 GCA_032207245.1 Pardosa pseudoannulata
ATCATTTATAAATTCTAATAGGATTAACCATGACTGTTTATAAGATTAAAAATTTTATTGATTTGTAACTTTGATGCATACTAGGCAAAACTGATTTTTTCCTTATCCGTCCAAATTTTCAGCAAAGCTAATGTGCATATAAAATCATGCTAATCTATGAAAAATGAGTAATTTATCTAACATTAAAACTTTACGATAGCGTGCACAAATGTTTGAAATTCGAAAATTGTTAAAACTAAAATCGGAAAATGGTTGAAGAATCATAAACTCTTTTTATTTTTGTTTGTAGATCATTACTTTGGAATATTTATAAAATTATTCATACGAAATGGAAACAGCTTATAGTTTTTTAATATTAACATTCTTAGGAATTAGATGATTCATTGATATTGATTAATTCCTTTAAAATTCCGAATTATATTTCAGGACGGATATCTTATCAGCTGTCCATAATCTAGTAAAACTAATGATCATTGCAATCTTTATGCAATTGCATTCAGTTTTTATGCCACAAATATTTGACTATCAAAAAAATCTTATTTTCATGTAATGTTGTCAACGTAATGGATTTTCCTCAGTTTTCCATGTTTTCTAAAATCAGATGCACGACTGTCTTTTGGCACTGTAATGGCATAAATAGTAACATTTTGGCTCTTTTAAATTTGTCAGTTATATCTTCAAATTCTATTTGTATCTAATTTAGAATGTCAGCAGTATTTTAAGATGAATAAAATTATAAGTAGAATGTAATTTTTAAAATTGAAAATTATTCTATATAATTGTAATTATAATATTCCATGTAGTTGTAAATTCTACAGTTTTTAATGAATATATTTTTTTATATAATTCATGGAATATACACCTGTGTAAATATTGTTCCTACCGGTTTTTTTTCTTAATAAGAAATTATTTTAAAACAAATTAAATTAGTCTTAAATGTGAAATTTATGAAATATGAAAGCTTAAACTGTGAACTGTTATCATATATGAGTCCCCTCTCATTTGTAAACGATACGATGAAGGTTTTCTTCTCGAAACAACAATTAACTTATACCTTTAGCGTTGTAAAATTTACTTAAAGGTACTTACTTAACTACTTTCTTAACATATTTTAGACTTTATACTTTTATTTGCTTTTCTGTAAAAAAAAAGTTTAACCCGAGGTATTTGCAAGGATAGTGACTATAATTTCTTTTCAGGACGACACAAATCTCCGACACTGTTTATACTTCTTGTGTTGTAAAATTACATTAAATGTATTATACGTATATCAAACTTCATAAGTTTGTTTTCTTTCAGGAAAAATGTTTAAAGCTGTAGATTTATCAAAATTAGTCACTTTCTTTGCAATATTTCACAATGACAAACCTATACTGGCTTCTACATATCTACAAACCAAAGTTTGCCGTTTCGACAGAGACAGCGTAAGTAAATTACATTACTTTAACATACAAACTAAATATTTGTTGATAAAGATTTACCATTAAATATGTAGGTATATAGTTTTTAAAACAACATTGGCATTTTTTGCAAGTAGAGAAAGCTTTAACTCTAAGCGGTTTGCAAACAATTCCGCCAAAGATGATGTCTTCAAAGCGGTGTCACATATGTTTTCGACCTAAAATACGTTGAAAATATGATGTACATTTCTATGTTTACGTAGGATAGATCTATTGTTTAACTGCAGCTCTTGACATTTATTGAGGGATGATACCACGTGAGGCACAAATACGCCGATAACTTTCATGGCTTTATAAATTCTAATTCGAAGTATTGCATGCGGTAACAGATTTCTACTGCACTTAAATATCTTGGATGTTTTGTAAAAAAATATAAATAAACTCTCAAAGAATATTTTTATTGTACTTTTAGAATCAATTATATCTTATGGATGATCTTCGAATGACGAGCTTTATGTGTTTTAAAAATTAAAAATCTATAATATCAATTTATGTATCTATTTATAACCGGAAGTAAAACAATAACGAGGGTGGGTTTTCCATATTCCCTATAGACAAATCGTGAAGGAAAAAATCTAGAACGCTTTGGTCACTAACACAGTAACCTTTATCGTATTTTTAGATTTTTCCTCGGTGTGTTCACTCGGAGGGTTAAAACGCTCAAACTTTACATTTTAGATAGTATGACTAACATAAAGATTTTTATAATTGCTAAGCAGTTGTCTGAAATATACATATTATCTTTGTATCTTACAAAATATGTAGGATGTTTTACTGAATTAATATGGACAATAATGTGATCATTTGTTATCAAATGTTTATTGTTATCAAAATCACTTTGTAGATGTAACTATCACATAAATGATAACTTTTGATACAAAAAAATATCACTTTTATTATATTCATCGGTTAATATTATCAGTTCCGAACTCATTTTAATTTCAAAGAATAGTCACAAGTCAGAAAGAACATCTTACTTCCCTTCTAATTTCAAGTCTCCCTTTTAAACAGAGAAATATGACCAAAGAAGCGGCGTATGCACGTTTCTTTTCAAAAATATGCACACCCTGCTGTGGTTAATGTTTGTCAGATAAGCAGAAGACAACACATTCTTATTGGAAGTGAGAAAGAGTGTATTTACATTTTATGCCATGCTCGCTTACGTGCAGCGGTATAGAAGTCGATATGGAAGGCAGAATGCGAAATGATTTAACTTTAAAACAAAAGATCGAAATTTTAAATCATTATGACAGGTTGATGAAACTGATGAGTAGGATGGAGAATCTCCTGATATTGAGCAACCTCCTACAAGTGCTGAAATGAGAAATGCATTGAAAGTGTTGTAACGTAGAGTACACCACCGCTCCGATGACTTTAAAAAACATTCTGATTACGAACAATATATCAATGAGCTTCTTAGAAAAAAACTGTAGAAATTGATCAATTGCTTTTATCATGTATCAATTCATATGTCTTAAAGGGTAATATACAGTACATAAATATAAGGTGAGTTTTTTTTTATTTTATTTTGAAATTTAGACAATGTAAATTAAATGGGAGGATTTATCTAATTTTGCATATCGTTTATTATTATCAAAATTGTCCCAAACTGATTATATTAAGCGGACTCCACTGTATATACATTAAAACTATCCGAGGTGAGTGCTCTACCTTCAATAAAAATCACTCAGAAAAAAGAAAAACGACGATCGTTTGAAAATGAATTAGAAGAACAATGATCATTTGACAAGCCTATATATTATATGGGAGCAAAATAATTTAACCAATACCCGCATTATAAGTTACTATTTAAAGAAAATATTTTATCGAGTTTATATTTTGAAAATTTTAGTTAGAACTATGATTGGGATACTACTTCTTGTTTTGGAAATCGGTATTTATAAATTATTAATGACCTATAATCTATATCTATATTTAGAAGAAATAATTAAAGGATAAATGGTAAGATATAAATATATTCTTATCATATTTGTTATTATACACCTCAGTGGAGTATGATATCTTGTTAAAACATTACAAGATTCTAGTGTATCCGATTACTACACAAGTTAATTTAAGTGTAAATCCTAAAATATCTCATTATATCACAAATTGGACTTGCAGCGTTTTCAGATACAGAGTCTCATAAAATGAAAGCGTAAACGAAAATGTCTGCAGTAAACAAGTGTATTATATAACTTAGGATATGAGGTCTTGTTTTCGAAATCGATATTTAGAAAATATTAATAATCCATAATCCAAATCTATATTTAGAAAATAAATAAGGGATAATTGGTAAAATATATTTATATTACATTTATTATTATACAATTCAGTGGAGCGCGATGTCTTGTTAAATCGTTACAGGATTTTAGTGCATCCTATTACTACACAAGATAATTGAAATGCAAATCCTTAAATATTTCATTATACGAAAAATTGAATTTATGACGTTTTCAGTCACAACGTCTCATAATGTAAAAGTGTAGACAAAAAAGGCTGAAGTAAAAATGTATGTTATATAATTTAGGATATGAGGTTTTGTTTTGGAAATCAATATTTAGAAATATTAATAGAACGTAATCCAAACCTAAATTTAGAAAATAATTATTAAGGAATAATTGGTAAGATATAGTTATATTACATTTATTATTATATAATTATTAATATTATTATATAATTCAGTAGAGCGCGATGTTTTGTTAAATCATTACAGGATTCTAGTGTATCCTAGTATTACCAAAGATAACTAAAACGCAAATACTTAACCCTCTAAGTGGTTCGCACGTACAATTCCTCCAAACCGATGATGTCTTCAAAGCGGTTGTCCCGTACAATTTTCGACCTCCAAAAACGTTCCGAAAATGGATGTAATGTACATTTCTACCAGTGTTTTTTCTGCCAGTGTTTGAGGTAGGAGGGTCATGTTGATTGTTTAGAAACTACATAACTCTTTGACTGACATTTATTGAGGGATGCACCTTCTCTGAGGCACAAAGACGCTGATAGCTTTTCATGGCTATGTAAATCTCTATTTCGAAGTATTTCGTTTGCGATAACAGATGTATCTCTAATTTCACCACTTAAATATCTTAGATAACTTTCGTAGAAAAATATAAATAATTCTCTTAAAGAATATTTTTATTTGTACTTTTACAATCCATTATTTCTTATGGGATGATCTTCGAGACTTGACGAGCTTTATGTGTATTAAAAATTAACAATCTATAATATCTATTTATATACCTATTTATAACCGGAAATAAAGGGACAATAACGAGGGTGAATTTCCCGTATTCCATTCTAGTCGACGAAGGGTGAAGTAAAAAAATCATAGAACGCTTTGGACATTGACACAATAAACCTTTAGCGTATTTTTGGAGACTTTTTTTAATCGGTGTGTTCCACTCGGAGGGTTAAATATCTCATTACGTGAAAATTGGACTTTCGGCATTTTGAGATACAAGTCTCATAATATAAAAGCGTAAAAAAAAGTTCGAGTAAACAAGTATATTATATAAATCAGGATATGGGCTTTTGTTTTGGAAATAGATGTTTGGAAAATATTAATAATCCATAATCCAAATCCATATTTAGAAAGAAATACTAGCCAATTGCTAAGATATGTATTTTTATATTTACTATTATACTATTCATACGAGTACGATATCATGTTAAATCATTACAGGATTTTAGTGCATCCTTTTACTACACAAGATAATTGAAATGCAAATCCTTAAATATTTCATTAAGTAAAAATTGGAGTTACGGCGTTTTCAGTCACAACATCTCATAATGTAAACGTGTAGACTTAAAGGCTCAAGTAAAAAAGTATATTATATAAATAAGGCATTCGTTTTAGAAATGGATATTTGGAAAATATTAATAGTCCATGATCCAAATCTATATTTAGAAGGAAATGCTAGAAAATTACTAAGATATAGATATATATATATATATATATATATATATATATATATATATATATATATATATATTATATATATATATATATATATATATATATATATATATATATATATATATATATATATATATATATATATATATATATATATATATATATATATATATATATATATATATATATATATATATATATATATATATATATATATATATATATATATATGTATATATATATATATATATATATATATATATGTATATATATATATGTATATATATATATATATATTATATATATATATATATATGTATATATATATATATATATATATATATATATATATATATATATATATATATATATATATATATATATATATATATATATATATATATATATATATATATATATATATATAGATATATTCTTATTATATTTATTATTATACAATTATTTGGAGTACTATATCCTATTAAATCATTACATGATACTACATTAATATAATACCTCTGATGTTTATGTAAAATAGCCACTAATATACCAATACCTTACAGAAAACTGTATCAAACTGATTTCGTAAGCTTAACCTTTTATGTAGACCAACTGCATAAGTAAAAGAAAATATTATTGAAACACAAATACACAGGAAATACTCTTGGAATTTACTTGCAAATATACATTTTATTTAAGTAAAATCACAACAAAACGTTAATGATACTACATTCATCAATCCATAATAACATACAAATAAAGATAAATGCTTGAATATTTAGGAATTAAATTCACATCTTATCAATTCGAGAAACTAGATGTTTGAATTAAATACAAAGTTTTTAAAATATTCTGTAATAATAATTACTAGCTGTACCATTAATACAAAAAATACACAAGGAAATAAACCTCAACACAAGCCTATTTTTATAACATTGCAAAAGTTTTGATATTGTGTGTAACATATTTTGAAATACGATACCGACTCCAAAAGCAAACACTTCATGCCTTTATCTTAATAACCTATCTATAAAGGAAAAGCATATATCTCCAGCATCAATATATTTCGATTTAGAAACTGCATCCCACTCCCTCTTTATGATTATTGTTCTACTCATATCGAAAACGAAAAATAATAGTTCATATGTATAAAAAGAACCCTTCAAAAACTCAGCCAATTTATATCTATATCTGGATATTGTTCCAGAAGATGGCTTTTCCTGCTCTTCTTCCTTTTTTGTTCTCTTTTTTAAGAGACTAAAGGTACACTAGGGACAAACAAAAGAAGTGGGTCGAAAGAACGTTCATTAATAATAAAGTAGAAAAAAAATGAGGGGAATATTTCACAGTGAAAGTTCTGATATTCTACTTTGTGGTATTGTGGTAGTTTCCAAGATTTGTTGTGGAAGTGGGAAGAAGAAATAACTTTGGCAAGCGAGCCATTTTTGAAAGTTGATATTGGATATCACTTTCTTAATATTATAAAAAAATGATTAATAACGATTTTTAAAATTGAGATAATAAAATAAGAAACTGTTAAATACGAGAAATTTATTAATGACTTGAAGATATTGATCAAGTTTGAATTAGCCCATTAACACTTCAACCGCGGAATGGGTCATTTTGACACCAAATAAATTTTGTTTCCTATTTTCTTGAAGAGTTACTATAGGAATTGTAAAGAAATTCTTGACTTTTCAAAATTTTATATCACTAACAATCTATGGAAATATAATGCACTAAATACCTATTAGTTTTATGTTTCTAATATTTGTATCTAAAACCGCAGAATAGGTCATTTTGAGTCCAATACAATCACACGCACAAATTTGTCAATTAAATCGTCCTAGAATGGGAAATCATTCTTTATTTTTTTTAAGGATCATATATGAACAGACCACTATGTTAAGGTCAAATAATTAACTTACAAGAAGAAAGATGGGAAAATCAGTGGGTTGTTACTAATAACAGATGGACTGCTTGGAATTTTATTGTAGTGTCAATATACAGTGTTGCTTAACAAAATACCATTTGCAAAATTTTCATAATATACGTTTATTTGAATAGTAAATACATCTTTTCCGTCTAAGAGACGCATCCTGTTATGACTTTTTGGGG
>CM063506.1:92974994-93019994 GCA_032207245.1 Pardosa pseudoannulata
AAACGTATGAAAAAAGTGCAAAGTGTGTTTAAATAATTTAAAATTAGAAAATGATTATATGTGATGGTTAAAGGAATGACGTCATAATGCTAGAAAAAAAAGTTATTTTTAACTATTTTTATGAGATAAATTAATAAATTTAATCTGCTGCACTTAACCGGAGAAAAATAAGCTTTGAAGTAATAGCATTAAATGCTCGATAACGAGGAAGGGGTGGATTTCGAACGTTTTGAAGACGGCAGTATATTTTGCTGTGATATGCAGCATATTTATGCCAATTTAGTTTAGAATGGGATCAATAGTTTAGAAGAAGATGAACATTACTAGCTTTGAATTTTGCTAACCGTAAGTGATCACGAATCCAATATGGATGCTTGTAAACATTCCAGGTCCAACCCTTCCTAAAATTCGGGAACAGACGGACAGTTAACTTAGATTATTATTATATGGCGTATATATATATACATATATATATATATATATATATATATATATATATATATATATATATATATATATATATATATATATATATATATAATATATATATATATATATATATATATTTACTTTCAAGGATTTCACAGATATTAAGTCGTCATAAGCAATGGTTTCTTTAATATAATTTCATAGAAATTATATTAAAGAAAAAAAAGATGAAAAAGATGCACCAGGTCCTATTACAAATGATGTTATCGAACTGAAATGATAATTCGAAATTTTTCTCTCAAATTTTTAACTTAGATTTAGAAGCGTTCAGTTATTTTTATAAATTACCTAAATAGCTTATAAGCATATGAATATAAAATAAAAACCAGTTTATATCTACCTCTGAAAACACTAACTGTGTTACAAATGCATTTATATTTTCGCTCCATCGGTTTTAGAAGGAAAAACAGATTAGAGACGATCTTAGAGAAATAACATGAAAACATTTATTACAATAAATAATTTTCCAATGTCCTTTTCGAAGTATCTATTTCAATAAAATTCCATAAGTATCAAATATTTAAGCATGTAAGGACTAACAGAGATAAACAATGATTCAAATAACAATGATTAACAATAACTTTACTTTTAAGGAATGACACAATTATTTTTTCCGTAATAAGCAATGGCTGTCGTTAATATAATTTCATAGACTACAAATAAATCGTATAATATCTCCTGAAGAAAGATGCACGTGATCCTATTTAAATGATAATTCAAAATAGCTTTCAAATTTTTAACTTAGATTTAGAAGCGTTCAGTTACTTTTATAAATTACTTAAATAGCTGATAAGCATATGCAATAAAAATCAGTTTATATCTACCTCTGAAAACTCTAACTGTATTAAAAATGCATTTATATTTTCGCTCCAACGGTTTTAGAAGAAAAAAAAAAACAGATTAGAGACGATCTTAGAGAAAATAACATAAAAATATTTATTATAATAAATAATTTTCCAATATCCTTTTCGAAGTATCTATTTCGATAAAATTCCATAAGTATCAAATATTTAAGCATGTAAGGACTAACAGAGTTGTGGGAGGGAAATCTAATACTTTAAAAAAATGATTCTATTTCAACTATTTGCAATCTCCAAAATATACGACATATTCTACCTTTTGTGAAATAAGTTTAGAGAACTCCCCGTTCAAAAATTTTTCAGCATAGAGAATATAATTCAGCTAAATGGCTGAGAATTATCTGGTACAAGCTCAATGATTTGTTTATCTTCAGACTCCTCTAAAGTTTCCCAATACTGCGAATGCAGTTTAGAATCCCGTTGAATTCATTTAGTTAAACTGTGTTGTTATGTATAAAAAGACATAAACGAACAACCTTCTTAATTTTTAAAGATATATAACTTAATATATAGATATTTATTAGTCTGCTAAATAGACAGCTAGACTTTTATGAAAATAATTTGTTGTTAATATCGATGATAACATTTTCTTTGCAGCAAAAATAATCGATGATAAAATTTAAAATTATCACATACATATCTAATCTTTTATTTAAGCCAAATATAAAAGAAAATTACTTACGTAATATCTAAGTTCAGTGATAAAACGTATGAAAAAAGTGCAAAGTGTGTTTAAATAATTTAAAATTAGAAAATGATTATATGTGATGGTTAAAGGAATGACGTCATAATGCTAGAAAAAAAAGTTATTTTTAACTATTTTATGAGATAAATTAATAAATTTAATCTGCTGTTTTTAACCGGAGAAAAAAATAAGCTTTGAAGTATAGCATTAAAAGCTCGAAAAGGAGGAAGGGGTGGATTTCGAACGTTTTAAACAAGACAGTATATTTTGCTGTGATATAAAGCATATTTATGCCAATTTAGTTTAGAATGGGATCGATAGTTTAGAAGTAGATCAACATTACTAGCTTTGAATTTTGATAACCCTAACTGATCAAGATTCAATATGGATGCAAACATTCCAGGTCAACCGTTCCTAAAATTCGAACAGACGGACAGTTAACTTAGACTATTATTATATGGCGTATATAAACATATATATTATAATATATATATATATATAAAAAGAATATATAATATATATTATATTAATATATATATATATATATATATATATATATATATATTATATAATATGTTTGTATGTATATAATTACACATATATATATATATATATATATAATCTATATTTATATATATATATATATATATATATAATATAAATATTTACCTTAATTTCAAGGATTTCACAGATATTAAGTCGTCATAAGCAATGGTTTCTTTAATATAATTTCATAGAAATTATATTAAAGAAAAAAAAGATGAAAAAGATGCACCAGGTCCTATTACAAATGATGTTATCGAACTGAAATGATAATTCGAAATTGCTCTCAAATAATTTAACTTAGTTTAGAAGTGTTCAGTTACTTTTATAAATTACCTAAATAGCTGATAAGTGTATGAAATAAAAACCAGTTTATATCTACCTCTGAAAACACTAACTGTGTTACAAATGCATTTATATTTTCGCTCCATCGGTTTTAGAAGGAAAAACAGATTAGAGACGATCTTAGAGAAATAACATGAAAACATTTATTACAATAAATAATTTTCCAATGTCCCTTTCGAAGTATCTATTTCGATAAAATTCCATAAGTATCAAATATTTAAGCATGTAAGGACTAACAGAGATAAACAATGATTCAAATAACAATGATTCAAAGACCTTACTTTTAAGGAATGACACAAATATTTTTCCGTAATAAGCAACGGCTGTCGTTAATATAATTTCATAGACTACAAATAGGTCGCATAATATGCCCTGAAGAAAGATGCACTAGATCCTATTTAAATGATAATTCAAAATAGCTTTCAAATTTTTAACTTAGATCAGAAGCGTTCAGTTACTTTTATAAATTACTTAAATAGCTTATAAGCATATGCAATAAAAACAATTTATATCTATCTCTGAAAACGCTAACTGTATTAAAAATACATTTATATTTTCGCTCCATCGGTTTTAGAAGGTAAAACCAGATTAGAGACGATGTTAGCGAAATAACATAACAACATTTATTATAATAAATAATTTTCCAATGTCCTTTTCGAAGTATCTATTTCGATAAAATTCCATAAGTATCAAATATTTAAGCATGTAAGGACTAACAGAGTTGCGAGAGGGAAATCTAATACTTTAAAAAATGATTGGATTTCAACTATTTGCAATCTCCAAAATATACGACATATTCTACCTTTTGTCAAATAAGTTTAGAGAACTCCCCGTTCTAAAAATATTTCCAACATAGAGAATATAATTCAGCAAAATCTTATTATTCAACATCGATCCAACATTCCGAATCTTACGCTAGATCTGCAGTTCTGAAATGCGGCCAAGAGGAATTCTATTGAATACGGACGCCACTGAACTTTTAAGTTCATTTCAAATCTTTAAATTGAATTTGTAAGTCAGTCGGATTTCTCTTTTAAATGGCTCCATATCCGTGTATATGTTTAAGTAGGACAAACCTAGTTTAACGATATTAGATTGTAGAAAAAAAGGAGCAAAAAAATATATATGTAGTTATTTCTTTTGTGTTTCCTGAATTTATTATGCAATTTTTTTTTATTATTTGGAATGAGCTTATATCATATTTATTTCGTCAAATAATACAACTGATACCATGAATTTCCAGATTCATTCCACTCAAATAATAAATAATATATAGAATTTGTTACTGCTTTGAACGATAAATCATGTATGGTATTGTTGTTATTTTGGAAGAAAAGAAATAACAAGGCGGAAAACTTTATAATCTTCTGTAACGAATTTGTTCATGTGATGCATTCCCAGAAGAATATATTTTAAAATTTATTGTAGCCAATTTATCTAACAAATTGTATTGCGCTTCGTAATTTATATAAATTATGCGGAAAAATATATAAAATGCTGTCGGGGAGGGAATGTCAATGTATAATATAATATAGCACAAAAGTCTTTATAGTTGTTAAGGACTAATGTCCTTAATATTTTACACATGGCTGCACATTTCTATAAATCATGGATGTAATGGATACGCCTTCGTTACTGTACAATAATACAAAACAATGAAACTGTGGGATTCGAAAGTTCCATGATCTTCTATAACGAAATTCTTCATGGGATGCATTCCAAGAAAAATATATTTCAAAATTCATTATAGCTAATTTATTTAACAAATTGTATTGCGCTTCGTAATTTATATAAATTATGCGGAAAGATATATAAAATGCTGTTTGGCCAAGGAATGCCAATGTATAATATAATTTTGCACAAAAGTATCGTTGTTAATTACTAATGTCCTTAATATTTTACACATGGCTGCACATTTCTGTAAATCATGGATGTATTTCAAAATGGGTACGCCTTCGTTACTGTACAATAATACAAAACAATGAAACTGTGGGATTCGAAGGTTCCATGATCTTCTGTAACGTATTTCTTCATGGGATGCATTCCGAGAATAATATGTTTTAAAATTTATTATAGCCAATTTATCTAACAAATTGTATTGCGCTTCGTAATTTATATAAATTATGTGGAAAAATATATAAAATGCTGTCGGAGAGGGAATGTCAATGTATAATATAATATAGCACAAAAGTCTTTATAGTTGTTAAGGACTAATGTCCTTAATATTTTACACATGGCTGCACATTTCTATAAATCATGGATGTATTTCAAAATGGGTACGCCTTCGTTACTGTACAATAATACAAAACAATGAAACTGTGGGATTCGAAAGTTCCATGATCTTCTGTAACGAAATTCTTCATGGGATGCATTCCAAGAAAAATATATTTCAAAATTCATTATAGCTAATTTATTTAACAAATTGTATTGTGCTTCGTAATTTATATAAATTATGCGGAAAATATGTAAAATGCTGTCGGGAAGGGAATGACAATGTACAATATAATATAGCACAAATGTCTTTATAGTTGTTAAGGACTAATGTCCTTAATATTTTACACATGGCTGCACATTTCTATAAATCATGGATGTATTTCAAAATGGGTACGCCTTCGTTGCTGTACAATAATACAAAACAATGAAACTGTGGGATTCGAAGATTCCATGAACATCTCTATCATTCTAAATATGGTTAATAAAAGAGAAAATCCAGTTATCTAAAAATTCGTGCCAGATATGATTCGGCTGGAGATATTTCTTGAAGTTTAATAATTACTTAAAAATAAGATTATTTGTTTGAAAAGAAGAAATTTGTTTTAAAGGTATTAATTTATGTTATTGTAGTTAATGCATTTTATGTTTTTATTCCTTGCATAACATTGCCTTAAATACGTTACATTTGACAACACTAACCTGCGAAGATGCCTTCATCATAAGTCCGAATATGAACTTCGTTTCCTTACATCATCCACAATTTTCCGTAGGCGTCAAACAAGTATTTGATTTGGAGGGAGGAAATGATTATTTTAACCGTCACATTTCATCTAAGAAGGTAGAAACATGTAAAGGTCTAAAATATACATATTGTTATCGAGATAAGAATTTTGAAGATTTCCCCTGGAAATTGTAAAACAGAACATTAAAATGGTAAATTTTTTTCTGTGTATATTTCACAACTTTGTCACATTTTCTCTACACATTCCAGCTAACAACTATTTCTTTCCTTCCCCAAACACATTGAAATATAAAAAAATGACAGCAGATTTGTCTGAAAACGGTTCAGAAGTTAGGGGTTTTGAATTCCCGACACGAAAGATTTAAAAGCTCACTGGCGAACACCAGCGCATTTAATAATTCATACTCTTCTGGTTTGCGCAAGAATAATTGTATAAGATATACCACTGCTGTAGTTGAAATCCAAGAATTTACTCTTAGGCAACAGATAAACAGGTAAACAGTTAGAACTTAGGTAACATTTCAGATTTATTCTAGGTATCCAAATCCTGGACAAGAATTTTATAATTTGCTGAGAAACCGTACCACTCTGTTCATGTTAACATGTAGGTGTAAGCGCGCTCAAGATTAGTTTTAAGAGCTATACGGTCTACTATTTTGCAACACGAGGGCTAATGAGAAACTTTATAATCTTCTTCTGCAACGAATTTCTCATGGATGCATTCCGAGAAGAATATATTTTAAAATTTATTATAGCCAATTTATCAAACAAATTGTATAGCGCTTCGGAATTTATATAAATTATGCGGAAAATGTGTAAAATGCTGACGCGGATGGAATGCCAATGTATAATATAATATTGCACAAAATTCTTTATCGTTGTTAAGGACTAATGTCCTTAATATTTTACACATGGCTGCACATTTCTATAAATCATGGATGCATTTCAAAATGGGTACGCCTTCGTTACTGTACAATAATACAAAACAATGAAACTGTGGGATTCGAAGATTCCATGAACATCTCTATCATTCTAAATATGGTTAATAAAAGAGAAAATCCAGTTATCTAAAAATTCGTGCCAGATATGATTCGGCTGGAGATATTTCTTGAAGTTTGATAATTACTTAAAAATAAGATTATCTGTTTGAAAAGAAGAAATTTGTTTTAAAGGTATTAATTTATGTTATTGTAGTTAATGCATTTTATGTTTTTATTCCTTGCATAACATTGTTTAAAAAATGCTACATCTGACACCATTAACCTAAGAAAATTACTTCATCATCCACAATTTTCAGTAGACGTCAAACAAGTATTTGATTTTGAGGGAGGACATGATTATTTTAACTGTTACATTTCATCAAGAGGGTAGAAACAGGAAAAGCTCTGAAAGATAAATATTTTTTATCAAGATAAGAATTTTGGAGATTTCCCCAAAATTGTAAAATAGAACCTTCTAATGGTAAATTTTTTTCTGTGTATATTTCACAACTTTGTCACATTTTCTGCACATTCCAGCTAACAACTATTTCTTTCCTTCCCCAAACACATTGAAATATAAAAAAAATGACAGCAGATTTGGATGAAACGGTTCAGAGGTTAGGGGTTTTGAATTACCTACACGAAAGATTTGAAAGTTCACTGGCGAACACCAACGCATTTAATAATTCTTACTCTTCTGGTTTGCGCAAGAATAATTGTATAAGATATACCACTGCTGTAGTTGAAATCCAAGAATTTACTCTTAGGCAAGAGATAAACAGGTAAACAGTTAGAACTTAGGTAACATTTCAGATTTTTTCTTAGGTAACTCCAAATCCTGGACAAGAATTTTATAATTTGCTGAGAAACCGTACCACTCAGGTGTTCATGTTCAACCATGTAGGTGGTGAAGCGCGCTCAAGAGGTTTAGTTTGGTGAGGGGGAGAGCTATACGGTCTACTATTTTGCAACACGAGGGCTAATGAGAAAACTTTATAATCTTCTTCTGCAACGAATTTCTTCATGGGATGAATTCCCAGAAGAATATATTTTAAAATTTATTATAGCCAATTTATCTAGCAAATTGTATTGCGCTTCGTAATTTATATAAATTATGCGGAAAAACATATAAAATGCTGTCGGGGAGGGAATGTCAATGTATAATATAATATAGCACAAAAGTCTTTATAGTTGTTAAGGACTAATGTCCTTAATATTTTACACATGGCTGCACATTTCTATAAATCATTTATGTATTTCAAAATGGGTACGCCTTCGTTACTGTACAATAATATAAAACAATGAAACTGTGGGATTTGAAGGTTTCATGAACATCTTTATCATTCTAAACATGGTTAATAAAATAGAAAATCTAGTTATGTAAAAATTCATGCCAGATATGATTCGGCTGGAGAAATTTCTTGAAATTTGATAATTACTTACAAATAAGATTATTTGTTTGAAAAGAAGAAATTTGTTTTAAAGGTAATTATTTATGTTATTGTAGTTAATGCATTTTATGTTTTTATTCCTTGCATTACATTGTTTAAAAAATGCTACATCTGACACCATTAACCTAAGAAAATTACTTCATCATCCACAATTTTCAGTAGACGTCAAACAAGTATTTGATTTTGAGGGAGGAAATGATTATTTTAACTGTTACATTTCATCAAAGAGGGTAGAGACAGGAAAAGCTCTGAAAGATAAATATTTTTATCAAGATAAGTATTTTGGAGATTTCCCCAGAAAATTGTAAAATAGAACTTTCTAATGGTAAATTTTGTTCTGTGTATATTCTACAAATTTGTCACGTTTTATGCACATTCCAGCTAACAATTAATTTTTTTCTTTACCCAAACACAATGTAATAATAAAAATAAATAACAGCAGTTTTGGCTAAAAGCGGTTGAGGGGGTAGGTGTTCTGTATTCCCAGCACGAAAGATTTGAAAGTTCACTGGCGAACACCAGCGCATTCAATAATTCATACTCTTCTGGTTTGCGCAAGAATAATTGTATAAGATATACCACTGCTGTAGTTGAAATCCAAGAATTTACTCTTAGGCAACAGATAAACAGGTAAACAGTTAGAACTTAGGTAACATTTCAGATTTATTCTTAGGTAACTCCAAATCCTGGACAAGAATTTTTATCATTTGCTGAGAAACCGCACCACTCAGATGTTCATGTTCAACCATGGAGGTGGTGAAGCGCGCTCAAGAGGTTTAGTTTGGTGAGGGGGAGAGCTATACGGTCTACTATTTTGCAACACGAGGGCTAATGAGAAAACTTTATAATCTTCTTCTGCAACGAATTTCTTCATGGGATGAATTCCCAGAAGAATATATTTTAAAATTTATTATAGCCAATTTATCTAGCAAATTGTATTGCGCTTCGTAATTTATATAAATTATGCGGAAAAATATATAAAATGCTGTCGGGGAGGGAATGCCAATGTATAATATAATATGACACAAAAATCTTTATCGTTGTTAAGGACTAATGATCTTAATATTTTACACATGGCTGCAGATTTGTATAAATCATGGATGTATTTGAAAATGGGTACGCCTTCGTTACTGTACAATAATACAAAACAATGAAACTGTGGGATTCGAAAGTTCCATGATCTTCTGTAACGAAATTCTTCATGGGATGCATTCCAAGAAAAATATATTTCAAAATTCATTATAGCTAATTTATTTAACAAATTGTATTGCGCTTCGTAATTTATATAAATTATGCGGAAAGATATATAAAATGCTGTCGGGAAGGGAATGACAATGTACAATATAATATAGCACAAATGTCTTTATAGTTGTTAAGGACTAATGTCCTTAATATTTTACACATGGCTGCACATTTCTATAAATCATGGACGTATTTGAAAATGGGTAAGCCTTCTTTACTGTACAATAATACAAAACAATGAAACTGAGGAAATCGAAGTTTCCATGATCTTCTGCATTGCATTTCTTCATGGGATGCATTCCCAGAAGAATATATTTTAAAATTTGTTATAGCCAATTTATTTAACAAATTGTATTGCGCTTCGTAATTTATATAAATTATGCGGAAAGATATATAAAATGCTGTTTGGCCAAGGAATGCCAATGTATAATATAATTTTTCACAAAAGTATCGTTGTTAAGGACTAAATTCCTTAATAATTTACACATGGCTGCACATTTCTATAAATCATGGATGTATTTCAAAATGGGTACGCCTTCGTTACTGTACAATAATACAAAACAATGAAACTGTGGGATTCGAAGGTTTCATGAACATCTCTATCATTCTAAATATGGTTAATAAAATAGAATATCCAGTTATATAAAAATTCGTGCCAGATATGATAATTACTTAAAAATAATTACTTAAAAAGATAATTACTTAATAATAATATTATTTGTATGAAAAGAAGAAATTTGTTTTAAAGGTGTTAATTTATGTTATGGGACCTACTACTTAAAGGCGACTCCGAACGGGACGAGCATCCATGCCACAGTGGAATTCAAACCCACAAACTCCGGTACCGAAAAACAGCACTCAGCCATCAAAGAAAATATGGAACCTGTTTTTCGAAATCCTACACATATGACTTAGTTAGTTTTACCAAGAACACAAGGAATATACTGTAATGTTATTCTGGTAGTATTTTCCAGTACTCGTTTGCGTACTTGTAATATACAATATTTCAAACACTATTTTAAACCCACGAACTCTGGTACCGAAGATCAGCTTCCTATCTTTTCGGCCACCGTTCGTTGAGCACTCAAGAGGATTTTCAAATACAGAATACGGGCATTAGATATTTTGTCAATTTTTCAGTCTCGAAGCAACGTGGAAGCGTAAAGATATATTTGGTTAGACAGAACTGTGTGCTATCAGTGAATATTTCAAAGAGTTTTGTTACCCGGAATACCAAAAATATTTTAAAGGCAAGTAGAGAATGATTGAGAGAAATAATTGTAGAACAGAAACGTCAGTGTTTAATACTATAGTAATCTTGTATTATAAAATGCTTATCTCGCAGTTTCTTTAAGAATATATGAATCAGTAATACAAATGAATGGGATCAGCAGAGCCATAAAAGAAAAATCCAGTTTCATTCCTGAAGGGCTTGCACCGCCTTAATGCATAATTCACTATCAGCTTCCAGGAAGTGTCCTCTCTCTCAGCGAGTTAACTCTAAAAAGAAACTCATACAAATATTCACTTTTAAGGAATTGACTTCAATGTCTTGGTAAAAACTCTTTAATGCTTTTAAATTCACATAGAAAAGCCATGTTACATCCTGTAGTAGATATGGACTTTATTTGGCATATGAGAAGATGGAATTTTGGCGTATCTTATAATAAGTTCGGTTTAGTATGGTACTGTAGCGAGCGAGTACTTCGTTATCCTTCCACCGCCGCCGCGCCGAGGGAAGTTCGCCTCTAGCGCGCAGCTAATTAACGCAGTTCAATGCGCACGTACTCTGGGCACTCTCTCTCCCAGCTAGGAGAGAAGGTAGTAGATAAGAAGCTGGTAGGGAAAGCGTAGTCGTTCTATCTCTCTCTCCTGCCGTTCGAGCTGAGCAAGGCTCAACTGTTGTTGCTTCGTACAAATATATATATATATATATATATATATATATATATATATAAATGGAATTTTTATATAACCTTCTGATGAGTGAGTGATTTCACCATACCAGTACACCACAGTACTAAAACAGGTGTATTAGAATACGAAATAATTTATTGGTCTTAACTCTATTAGAATTTGCCTTAAATATGCTCTCTTTAATGTACTGATCAATAAGACCTTTGGTGTGAGGTTTGATTTCGTAGTAGAACTTCCAATATCATCGCGATTTTTCACCTGGTAAGTATTTTAGTACCATTAAGTCTCTGATTCGATTACCGGAAACCACTGTTTCTTATAAGCGCAAAATCTATAACGTCTCGAAATCAGACCACATTTACTTTGTATTGAAAGAAGTATTACTCCATATTTTTTTTAAGAATTTCATTAGTTGTGTTACATTTAATAATTAATTAAAAAGGTTTTTTTCAATCGATAAAATTCATTTAAAATAAAATCACATACCGTTTCCACTTTATCGTGGCATTCAAACTGGAAAGAATGAGTGAAAACTGGTTATTGAGGTCACTGCACCTGCGTACTAGCTACAATCGGTTCAAATAGCTTTTATTGAATAATGGTTGAATAGGTAGGTCGCTGATTTCCACCACCAGAATTGGCGATTTCAAATCTTCTTTACATCGTTGATGTTTACGGCAGTTCATAATGATATTTAGGAGAAACGTCCCAATATTATTAAATTTCGCGTAAGGATTGAGTAGTCTGTATCTCTCAAAAACAAAATAATTTCAAATCACTTACATATGGTTTTAATGGAAACAAAATTTCTTTATTCATCCTAAATCACGATGTACATTTGCTTGTATTTTCAACCAGCCCACTCGGTTGACTGAAGAATTGCGTTCCCCCGCCAACTTGGCGAAAATGGTTTGAGTATGGTCGCCCAATATTCAACGCCTGATCTCACCGTGTACAAATAATCTGTATCTCTATTATAATTTATATGTTATTTGCATCCAACTCTCCTTGTGTCACTCTTTTCTTATATATTAAAAGTGTGCAATACTTAAAACATTTAGATACAACAAACCATTAATGGTTCACTATGGTTGATTTTTAATAATTTAGAGCTGTTGCGTTTGTAAACCGTTAAGGGATTAATTGCCCATAAATATAAATGTCCGGGTTTTAAGTCTTATTCTTTAAATAAGTAAGAGTATATAATTCTATTATGATGGCGCACAGCGATTAATTAAAAAATGCTCCAAGAAAAGCAAGAAATACAATGCTAGGATGGATTACCTTTGTGTTTTAGTAAATATCGCCAATATTTTCGCCAAATTTGTCAAGGGGAACCCAATTTTTCAGCAATCCCCAGCTCACTTTATTCTTCCTGTTCTTTTTAAATTAGATAACAGTAAAGAAATTTTAATACAGAAATTTCCGAAATGTGTTATTTGTGACAAAAGTAAGTAAAGACAGTTGATTAGAAACAAATCAAAATATTGCATTAGGTGATATCTTATTTTAAGAGGTAATTTTAATTTGAATCTTAATAAATATTCTAAATAATCATGCATACTTTATCTATGAACATACGAATTTATTTTGTTCGTATATGTTTATGTTTCTTTATTAGTTAATAATATCTTATATACGTAAAACGAAAAAAAATAATTATTTCTTAATACTTATACACTATTATACAAATGACATACTATACACCAAAATGTAGCAATAAAAGTAGTATGCAACGATATGCAACAATAAAAGTAGTAGGCGACAATATGAAACAATAAAAGTCCTATGATTTTATGAGTACTTGAAAATGTCAGATATATATATTGATTTCAACAATATTTATGGTAGCCTATAAAATCCACAATGATTTTACAAATTTATTGCATTTATTTAAGTCAAGAAGCAAATTGAATTTTTAGAATACTGAGAATAATTTTTATTTTTAAGATAAATATTTTATTGCATTTTTTACAGCTGCCAAATTCTGGTTTTTCAAAAAATGATATAAATCTAGTTAGAAGAATTTTTATAAAAGTTTCTTGTAGCTAGTTTAAAAATTAACATCAAACTTACCGTTAATTAAATTTTTCATAAAATCTAGAAATATAAAATCAGTATTATTTAATTAAAATTTTAAGATTAGGAAGTCTTGAAAAAATTTGCGGAAGCTAGTCCGAAAATTAACATAAAACATTACCTAATTACATTTACTTAATTAAAAAAAATTCAAAAGTACAAATCCTCCTTAATACAACTTTTAAAATAATATACTTTATACATGCGAGTGTTTTTCCTTAGCTATATGCATATATTTTCACTGATTTTAATTATAACGTGAAATATATTAAAGTTATTAAATATTAATATAATTTCAATACTTACAGGTCTGATTTGTATTGACCGTGTGTCTCCGTCTTTCAGTGGACTTATATTTCTTGGTACATTAAGTTATTTGTTTTTAATAAAGGCTGATGATATATTTATACATACTAAATATATATGAATATGGAATTTGTTACGATACATAAATTATGCAAAATTATTAGGATATACAAAATCTTATAAATATTCTTGTAATTCTTATAATTATACAAATTTTTTTCAATAGTAATTTTATACAAAAATTATTAATAATTTAAAAATTGTTTAAATTTAAAAGCAAAATTTAAGTTAAATAAATTTAGTTAATTAGTTTGGCGTCGTATGGGTTCATATTTTGATACACAAAGTATGGGTCTTAGCAATAAAAAATGATATTTATTTACTTGATAAATAAACACGCATGTAACAGAAAATACAAATATTGGGAACTGAATAAACATTAAATGTCATAAACTGCATAAAATCAAAGACTCTACAGCAATCATTTTGATTACGAACAAGTATTTAAGATCACTCGTAAACAGTTTTAAATCAAAGAATCCCACAGAATATCTGTTAATACAAGTTTTAAAACTTTATTTTTTTTTCACTGATTAGATTTAAAATGGTGTTTCACAGAAGTACACAGCTAATATTTATCATATACTAGCAAATGTGCCCGTGCTTCGCTACGGTGGACTTATTATATTACTTTTAAACAAAATTTTTTTTTTCCTGAACAACTCTCTAAATTCGTCACAGTTCCGTTCGAGTCATGATACTCACTGAGATTTATACTTTTTGTTGTTAGAATATTGTTTATAAACATTTAATTGTGCATAAAAAATTAACCAAGAATTAAATTTAAAATGAGTTCTCATATAAAAATGCTATAATTTGTGTCACATAGAAATGAAAGTGAATCACTGTATATCACCATTTCCAGATCAAATCGAATGGATACTACGCAGACGATGTTTAAATAATTTAAAATAAGAAATAAATAAATGAAATATTTAAAGGAATGACTTCATAATGATAGAAAAATATCGTTTTCACCTATTTTTTATGTGATAAATTGAAAATTTTAATCTCCTGCTTTTAACCGAGGAAAATTACTTTTAAAACAATTATATGGGATTAACGGGATGACGTCACATTGTTAGAAATTATTGCTTCTTTCACTTAATTATGATGCAATAAATTAAAAATCGTTTAATTTTTAAAGGGGAAATAATGCTTGGAATAATGACATGCAACGCTCTAAAGGGGGATGGAATGAATTTCGAACGTTAAAAAATTTTAAAAACCTTCTTAGGGATATACCTAATAATTTTCCAAATTTTCACGGCGATTGGATTTATGGTTTTTGAGTCTATCGATTACAGACAGACAGACACAAATTCATTTTTATATATATAGACTAAATTGCAATTATATGTATTATAATAAAAAATTATTTTCTCTGTCTTAGTTATAAAAGTAAATTATTTTCTGGTTATCACTTTTTCTTTGCCCCGATAAGTTTGAAAAAGATAAAGTGACTCGATAAGCTTGAAAAGTTAAACTCAATAAACTGTATAAACAATGAAAGACTCTATCTCTTTCATTCATTGATGATTACGAACGACTATTTCAGATCATTCCTAAACAGCTTTAAATCAAAGAAACTCATATCGGCTAACACAAGTTTTAAAACATTACTTTAACTTTAATAAAAATATATTTTCCCTGTCTTAGTCATAAAGGTAAAATTACTTTCTAATTACCACAATTTCTTTTCCCCCAATAGGTTGGAAAAAAAGTGATTCTCCCACTGAGATAAACGCTACATAAATCTCTGTGGTTACCATCTAGAAAATATGTGTCTAGAAATATTTCATGCAAGTTTTATAACACCTAGTAAAGTTTTGAATTTATAAATTTCCTAATTTTGATTCTAACGTTCTCTTGAAAACAAGGAACTGTGGTAGCTCAGACGACAAACGTAAATTCTATTAACTATAGTGTTGCGAATTGGCATCCGAGCCGGCCTAAGATCGGTAGTGTTCTTTAAAGTGACTGGTCCACGTAAAATATATTTGTGGTCACAATGTCCTAAGTTCTCAATGATTTCTCAGGGGGTGGCAGGCCAAGCTTATGGGTCTTTGCTGTCCCTACTTTAAATTTATGAGTACCCACTTGAGCAAGAAGTCGTATTTTCATTTTTAGGTGTTCTTTACTTTCCCTGCGAATTTTTTTTAAACAAAATAGGTTAAAAAATTGCGTATTTTTTTATTACATATTATATATATATTATATATATATATATATATATATATATATTATATATTTATATATATATATATATATATATATTTATATATATAAATATATATCTATATATATATATATATATATATATATATATATTTTATATTATATATATATATATATATATTATATATATATATATATATATATATAATATATATATATGTTATATATATATATTTTATATATTATGTATTTATATATTTATATATATATAATATATTATATATTATATATATATATATATATATATAATATTATTATTTATATATATATTATATATTATTATAGGTATATATATATATATATATAAATATATATATATATATATATTATATATATATATATTATATATATATATAGGTATATATATATATATATATATATTATGTATATATATATATATATATATGTATATAATATATATGTATATATTTATAAAAGTTTCTTGAAGCTAGTTTAAAAATTAACATCAAACTTACCGTTAATTAAATTTTTCATAAAATCTAGAAATATAAAATCAGTCTTATTTAATTAAAATTTTAAGATTAGGAAGTCTTGAAAAAATTTGCGGAAGCTAGTCCGAAAATTAACATAAAACATTACCTAATTACATTTACTTAATTAAAAAAATTTCAAAAATTCAAATCCCTCTTAATTCAACAACAACTTTTAAAATAATATACTTTATATATGCAAGTGTTTTTCCTTAGCTATATGCATATATTTTCACTGATTTTAATTATAACGTGAAATATATTAAAATTATTAAAAATTAATATAATTTCAATACTTACAGGTCTGATTTGTATTGACCGTGTGTCTCCGTCTTTCAGTGGACTTATATTTCTTGGTACATTACGTTATTTGTTTTTAATAAAGGCTGATGGTATATTTATACATACTTAAATATATATGAATATGGAATTTGTTACGATACATATATTCTGCAAAATTATTACGATATACAAATTTTATATTCATAAATACTCTTGTAATTCTTATTAATATACAATTTTTTTTTCAATAGTAATTTTATACAAAAATTATTAATAATTTAAAAATTGTTTAAATTTAAAAGCAAAGTTTAAATTAAATGAATTTAGTTAATTAGTTTGGCCTTATACGGGTTAATATTTTATTACAAAAAGCATGGGTTTTAGCAATAAAAAATGATATTTATTTACTCGATAAATAAACACGTATATAACAGAAGATACAAATATTGGTAACTGAATAAACATTAAATGTCTTAAACTGCATAAACAATCAAAGACTCTACCGCAATCATTTTGATTATGAACAACTTTTTAAGATCACTCGTAAACAGTTTTAAATCAAAGAAACCCACACAATATCGGTTAATACAAGTTTTAAAAACTTTTTTTTCACTGATTAGATTTAAAATTGTGTTTTACAGAATACAGTGTTTTACAGTTAAATTGTGTTTATCAGTACTCAGCTGATATTTATCATATGCTAGCAAGTGTGCCCGTGCTTCGCTAAGGTGGACTTATTATATTACTTTTAAACAAAGATTTTTTTTTCGTGAATAACTCTCTAAATTCGTCACAGTTCAATTCGAGTCATGACAGTCACTGAGATTTGTACTTTTTGTTGTTAGAATATTGTTTATAAACATTTAATTGCACGTAAACATTAACCAAGAGTTAAATTTAAAATTACTTTTTATATAAAAATGCTATGATTTGCCTCACAAAGAAATGAAAGTTAATCACTTTATATCTCAATTTCCAGGTCAAATCGAATGGATACTACGCAGACGACGTTTATATAATATAAAAAAATATATATAAATGAGATATTTAAAGTAATGACTTCATAATGATAAAAGAATATCGTTTTCACCTATTTATTATGTAATAAATTGAAAATTTTAATCTCTTACTTTTAACCGAGGAAAACTGCGCTTAAAATACTTACATGGGATAAACGGAATGAAGTCACATTTTTCGAAACTATTGCTTCTTTCACTTAGTTATGATGCGATAAATTAAAAAATTAATCGTTTTACTTTTTAAAGGGGAAAATAATGCTTGGAATCCCAAGAAATTATCATCAGTTTCCCTATAACTACCTTCAGTATACTTGAAATTAGAGTCAGAAGGGCTATCAGTGTCGGAAATATCGTTAGGAGTATAGGTTATATCACTCGTGAAACATTTCCTGCCGGACATGTTTCAGCTATGAAAAGCGTTCTCAAAATACTACAAAAAATTCTTCTATATTTCGCAGAAATGTGGACAGTTAAAGCCATCTGCTAGTTTACAGCTAAATAAACAATTAAAAATCATAGTAAAGCCAAAATGAAAGAATAAACGGGGAAAAGCAGGATGCACAGTTAAATAGACGGCTAATGGCCCGCGGAAATCTCGGGTTCCGCAAATTTTGCTACATCTATGTTGAACTTGGAAATCTCGGGATGCGCAGCAAGAAAGTTAACCCTTTCGTGGGCCATTTATTTCTCATTCCAAGTTTCCAAAATTTTAAAACAGAACTGCTAATTTTATTCAACCGATCGAACAATAAATGACAGCGAAAAACCGAAGAGGGAATTAGTCTTCCCGTCATTCCAATAGCAAGACCAATATATTAAAATGGGTTTTACTCTTCCCCCAGGTGTGTTTTGTAAGATCGTGTAGGTGGGAAGTAATCTTCCCACGGTCCACGAAAAGGTTAAAGCAAAAGGCGCCCCCCCCCCTTTGCCTTAATACGAGTAGCGTATGGCTCAATCATATTTGGCTTGACCAATTAGTACAACTTGGAAACAATAAGTATTTTCTTTTAGTTAAAATAAAATAATATTGTGTTTCTCGTATGTAATACGTGGATTAACAATTTCTTTTTATTATATAATAACAGGACAAACAATTTGGAAAGTCTCTGACGCACTACCCTCACAAGAACCCTGCAGCTGTGATCAAGACAACACTACGGTCGTATGGAGATCACACCTTGAACAGGGCGTATAAAGGAGAGACGTATTTTTGGTCCCTCATGCCTTCCAGGGGAGACAATATTACGTTCCATTTTTCGCCTCCAGTTCTTGTAGAAAGGTAAGGATATGAGTTCGTTTCATATCAAAATATAGTATATTTTTTATTTTTACATATGAAATATTTAGCTGAAAAATTCAAAAGTATGAGAGTAGTCTTCAATAGAAAAAAACATTATCATACAACAAGAAGTCACAAAGCACATTTGATCGGTGAAAGTCTGAAAAATAATTTCGGTGGTTATGACATTAAGTATAACAAAAATCTATGGATGCCAACTTAGTAATGGCTTTCACGACCACAATTTCAAAGTATTCCTATAAATATTTTCATTATTTCCTTCCTGACATTAAACTATAATGCATTCTCTGTATTTTAACCTTGCTTTAAGCCAAAAAAGTTATTCTTCTTCAATATTACACCCTTAACCCCTTCCGGTATGATTTAATAATGAAAAACTGTGCATGAAATAACCATTTAATTTTTATTTAAAAAACTTACTTTATTTACAATTCTTACATATTCTTAATTAAAATCCACTCTTTACATAATGTTAAATAATATCAGAAACAATAAATTAAGAAAATATCAAAGCAAAACATTAATAAGGTATACAGATAATAGTCTTCAAGCTAGTGGTACTTTTCAAAACAAAGTGCAGAGGAATTCTTTATCGTTTACACCGCCAAGTGTTCTCACTTTTAATTTGATTCTTGTAAAACACACGGCATTTCTTCGTAGGTTTTCTTTTATTTTGACTCATTAATTTGGCAATGACTTGTACCAAGAAATTCTAAGTAAACAATATGCAATAGTGACTTGTGATATGCAATAGTGACTTGTGATTTCCACAAGTGATAAAAGTGTTGCCAAATTCAGTACACTAGAAATTTTAAACTAAATTAATTATCATATTTAACAGTAACTTTAATCACATGACGAGTGTAGCTCGTCATTGTGCGGTATAGAATGTAAAACTAATGACGAGCAAGACTCGTCATTTTACCGGAAGGGGTTAATAACTATTTTTTTTATATTTTCACCGAGTGAACGTGGTTAGAAACCCCCTGTTTTATGATAGTTTTTCATCATCTCCCTGCTTACTGTCACCTCGTTTAAATCGAATTTGGCATCATACTATGTTATTCAGTGGTTTCCCAACTAGATGTTTTGTTCCTTGGGGTGTCACAAGATTTCTCAAAGAGTGCTAGGGGTAAATTTTGAGTAATGTAAATCAAAATTTACTTGGTCTTTGTAAAACATGATTTTGTGCCGACGAATAACAATCTGATCTGAATGTTCTCTAACATTCCCTTTACGGTTGTTATGATAAAAGAAGCTATTTTATTTACGATTTATATTTACGTTACCCAAACGTATTTACATGAGGATTCATTTCCCATATTAGTGGCAAAAACAAAACAAAACATCGGAACATGTTTAGCGGACAATACTAAATACGGCTGCATAGAGCATATCTAGAAATATGTTTCAATTATTTGAGTAAATAAGAAACCTAAGAACATCCACTTATACGCTCAATATTATAAGAATTTCTGACAACAGTAGTACAAGTTATGCAATTATTCGATGCACAAAATAACATTTACAAAATATCATTAAATAGATTTGAACATTAGAATGACCGAAGATTTCATTTTGAATTCAAAGCTCATTTGAGAAGCAATCATTTTTAAAAATTTTAAGCCATATACTGTTCCATAATTTATATTATGGTTTAAATATTTTATACATTTTTTGCAGCATTTTGAAACACATGCAAAAACAAATTGCGTCTATCACAACCAAAGTTGTCAAAATTATAGCTATAGAGATTTCATAGGACTGCTTTCAAATAGCACTCAAATTTTAAGTTTTAAGTTTATCTAATATACGACAAATATTCCTCATAAATTTACAATACATGTCTGGCTAGAACTGGATCTTGAAACAAAATATTAATCGTTAAGTTTATGTATGTAGGAAAAGATAAAAGCAATGACTGCATTTTGCATTTTGGTGAACCGTTGTAATGAATCTAATGGATGTCCTTCTTTTTTAAGAAAAGAACTGTCACAAATATTAACATTTTTACATTCTAGAAACATTTTAGATTGTTTATCCTTTAACCCTCCTAGATAATTATTCCTTTACAATTAATGATAACTTCACAATAGCCATAAATATAATTTATAACTTTATTTCTATACAACTTCCACTGACTGGTCGGATAGAGCATGTGCAGGTAACGCGATTCAGTAACTCGTATAAGTAATGGCCGATTAACAGAATATTCTAGAACACTTTAATTTTAACGTAACCTGTCCAACCCTACACAAAGACCATATTTACGTTAGTTACTATCTAGTCTTAACGTACATAATATGTGATATTTATTATTGCAAACATTAACCCTCCAAGTAAAACACATCAAGGAAAAAAAGTCTCCAAAAATACGCTAAAGGTTTACTGTGTCAGGGGTCAAAGATTTCTATGTTTTTTTTTCCTTCACCCTTTGTCGACTGGAATGAAATACGGGAAACCCACCCTCGTTATTGTCCCTTTCTTTCCGGTTATAAATAGATATATAAATAGATATTATAGATTGTTATTTTTTAATACACATAAAGCTCGTCAAGTATCGAAGATCATCCCATAAGACTATTTTATATATTTTTTCGAACGTCATCCAAGATATTTAAGTGGTGCAATTAGAGATACATCTGTTACCGCAAACGAAATAGTTGGAAATAGAGATTTACAAAGCCATGAAAAGCTATCAGTGTCTTTGTGCCTCAGGGGGTAGGGGAACATCCTTATAAAACACTAAATAGTAACTTTTCGTAATAGTAAAACTTTGAGTAATAAATACCACTCAAAGAGGGGTGTAGTTTCTAAATAATCGACCTGACCCTCCTACCGCAACACTCCATGGGAAAAGTGCTGGAAGAAATGTACATTACATCCATTTTCGGAGCGTTTTAGGAAGGCGGAAATTGCACATTTTGAAGACTTCATTGGTTTGTCGGAATAGTACGTGCGAACCGCTTAGAGGGTTAATAACTAAAATTCTATGTTTGAACTGTATATAGTCAAAAATGACCGAAAACATATATCCAAAGTTGAAAACTTCAAATTGCTCGCAAAAAGTTTTCAAATGGGCCGCATGTGGTCCGTGGGCCACAGGTAAGGGCATGCCTTGGTATAGTATTATAACATATAATCATATACATTTTAGAGTGCCATAAATACTATACTTTGAAAGCCAGTAGTATAATTCAAGATGGGTGGAAGGTAAAACGGCAGCTTTCTCACTAACAAACGTTTTCATCATTCTAAATAAACTTATTGGAATTAGAATTAAACATATTTCCTCTGCAATATAAAATTTAAAATCCCTGAAGAGGCAAAAATTAAAACTTTAAACATCTATTATCAACATCCATTACATTTGCTCTTTCAACACCACTGTAGATAACACAGCACGTAAAAATTATCTGTAGATCTTGCGAATTAAAATGCAAGTCGACAAACTCTAAAACTAATTGTTCCATAAAATTTAATTTGCTCCCTAACAAACAACTTGTGTCAGACGAGCTTTATTATTTTCTTGTTTTTTTACAGCTTCTTTCCCTATTCAATAAGTCATGTTTTCTAATTAGCTTGTGACAGTGGCTTACAACATCCTCAATTAAAGATAAAAGCAGTCATGCGCTGGAAATCAAAGGGGAATTTCGTTAGAAAAATAAATTAATTGTACAAATAATGAACCGAATATTTCCTCTGATATACCATCGGTCGTAAAAAGGATCAGGAATAGATTAAACTCTGCAACGCTGATTAATATTGTCCTATTTTAATTCGATCGTTAAAAAATATATATGTCATTTAAAAGTACGTAAAAATGGTATAAAATTATTTTTTAATCTATGTTGATCGAAGTATGAAATTACGACTTTCCTATCAGTTGCCATCGAGAGAAAATGAATGAAAAAAGTAAAAGAAAAAGAAATTAAAAATTGCTCGCAACAGGAAATTAAAGCAATAACTCCTTGGATTGTAATTTTAAATTGAACTCAACTTACTGCATAGTTTACAGACATGGTAGTGCCATGCTCTAGGGATCGTAAAATTCGAACGTGATATGATTAAGCTATATTTCATCAAAATTAAACAAAAAAGTTATTCGAATAAAATAAATTTGAAATTATATTTACTATTAGAACAGAAACACTGAAGCTATTTATTAAGTTTGGACCTTTTATATAATGTATTTTAAAATTTAAAAATAATTTATTTTACGTGAACATTTTTATTAATATGATATAATTGTTAGATTAGTTACAATTTTCTATACTCAGTTTCTAAACTTAACGATGTTTCTGGTCAAATATAAATTTTGCCAATGTTCTCTCTTATTCTTGTATCAAATTTGTATTATTTTTATGTTCTGCCTGCATTTATGTTTATTTAAATACTAATGATTTAAAATTTTTGGAATAAACAAGAATTGTAATGTTTGTAAACGGTGAAAAAATGTAAAAAGTTTACAAGTGTTTGTTATAATTGATAAAATAATCACATTTATACACTTCACATCTAATTTATTACATATAAAAATATAACACTTATCTTTTGTAAACAATATTGCATTCTGTGTGCCACAAACATACATTCTGCATTTACTGTAATGGTATAAAGTCCAAATTTAGATAAATTTCTTTAAAATTAAACAAAAAAGAAGAGTAACAATATGAAAATATGCCATGTGAGGTTACCAATCTAATTGTACCAAATCCATTTTGTGCTTTTAAAATATTAAACTGTGAGCTATGTTTAATTATTTCATATGTGTAGATCTGTACAAATGGTTGAAAATAGTCTAGGTAATAAGTATTTTAATAAGTTTTGAAATTAAGTTTAAATATCCTGAATTGATTTAAGATATAGACACTTTTAAAATTCAATTTAACTTCCTTTTTTAAAATGGAATTGGTTCATTTTTGTTCTGACTACCTCATATAGGACATGCATCTTCATTTTTAACCATGCGTAATAAATCATCGATTAATACAATAAAATCATTGATAAAAGGTCATTCTCACTTTATAGAAAAGGTTCTGTTAGTTAAGTTTTATAAAAACCTTATTTTTTTGCAACGAATTGCTTTTATGTGGTAGCCACGGCTCTTAATACTAACTCTAGTTCGTGTTTTCTATGAAAGTAAACTTTTCTTAGTACTAGCCTGACATGTTAATCTCAATTCTCTTGGAATATTATCGAAAGTCTTTTCAGTGGTTGCTGTTTTCCCTAGGCTCCTTTTGGAAAACCAAAAGCACATAAGTTTCAAGTGATTTTGTAGGAATTAAATGGGATATACTTTATTTATGTTTCTAATTCTTTCTTTGCTAAATAAATGGCAGTAGATTTAAAGTTGTGATTAGAGGGTTTGTTCGTTTGAAGCTGAACATTACCAATATATTTTCCGTATAACGCTGGGTTTCGTATAGTTTGGAGCGGTGAAGTCTACTTTTGTGCAACACAAGGGATAACAAGACCTGGACCTACTGTTTAAAACCAATTTCGAATGGTTGCTAGCTTCCATGCCTCAGTGGGATGCCCATGAACTTCGGTAAGGAAGCTCGGCACCGTAACCATTCGGCCATCATTCGGAATAAGGCTGGAAATTCTATTTCAAAAAAATAGTTCTTAGATAGATTACTGATAGTAGATGAATTTCATTGAGGCTCTGCTTGAGAATCTTCATATTTTTAATATGTCGTTCTAAGAAAATTCTGCAATTATCATGAATTCCTATCGAAACTTTTTCTGTACACTGACGAAGCTATTTCACACAGTCATACTCATCAGTCGAGCAATAGAAAATTTAACTTTTTCCGTTACAGTTGGTTCTATATACCATAACTTATCCAGTGTTCTTACTAATTTCTTTTACAGCATCTAGATGTTTTCACATAATTTTTTTAAAATTTGTTTTTATTTTAGCAATATTCTTTACGAAAATCAGAATAATTTTTTTAGGCTTAAACATCTTTATAACTTCAAATCTTTAAAAATTATTTTACTTACAGTAACAGAATACATATATAGTTTCCGATGTAATGGATCTATGATTTGGCGGGTTTACTTTAAAATTGTTTTCATTTTTACTTTCAGATAGACTTTGCTTTCCTTTTATGTATTATAAATACTTTTTTTTGTATGTAAAAAAACAAAACTTTTAAGCTATTTTAAAATTTTGATACGGATATTTCTCTTCGGAAAGCGTAAACTGCACAATTATAAGCTATCCGTAATTTTAGAAGCCATTCAAAAATAATTAATTTTTAATTATTGTAAATAAACATTTTTAAGGATCACGCATAACAGTATAACAAAATTATAGAAAAATTGGATAAAGAAGGCATTTGCCTCAGAAACGTCTTTGCTGTACTTTAATCTACTTACAATAATGTACATTTGAAAATTCAAGTACTCTTAAAACTGAAACTAAGTGACCTTTTAATGTTCATTACATTTTATTTATTGTTTTCCCTTTTATGCGTTATAAATACCTTTTTTGAATGCAATAAACAAAACTTTTAAGCCATTTTTTAATTTTATACGGATATTCCTCTTCGGTAAGCGTAATTGCACTATTATAAGCTATCCATGATTTTAGAAGCCATTCAAAAATATTTTTTTTTTTATTTTACGAAGCATTAATAGCAGTGTAACAGAATTATAGAAAAAATTTGATAATGCAGACATTTGCCTCGCATATGCATTTGCTGTACTTTAATCTACTTACAATAATGTACATTTGAAAATTCATGTACTCTAAAAGCTAAAACTAAGAGATCTTTTTATGTTCATCATATTTTATTTATTGTTTTCCCTTTTATGCATTATTAATACCTTTGTTGAATGCAATAAACAAAACTTTTAAGCCATTTTTTTAAATTTTGATACGGATATTTCATTTCGGAAAGCATAAGTGCACAATTATAAGCTATCCATAATAGTAGAAGCCATTAAAAAAATTTTTTTTTTTATTTTACGAAGCATTAATAGCAGTGTAACAGAATTATAGAAAAAATTTGATAATGCAGACATTTGCCTCGCATATGCATTTGCTGTACTTTAATCTACTTACAATAATGTACATTTGAAAATTCACGTACTCTAAAAATTAAAACCAAGAGATGTTTTATGTTCATCATATTTTATTAATTGTTTTCTACTAATATATGACAATTTTAATATAATCCTGTTACCAAATATTTTTTATCTGATGATTTATTAAATTGAAAAAATATTTTATAGTACAATATAAATTACCAAAGTTTTAGTAGATCTAAAGAAACATATATCCTATCCAGACGTCAGCAATGAAAGCTCTAAGTCTACAAAAATGTACTATCTTTGACATGTAGGTATTTCTTCAAGAGCGGCTCTTCCGATCATCCCGAAGACATTCTCGTAAATGCTTCAGTGCAAGTCCTGCCAGCCGTCACACCCAAGATTCCCGAATTGATTCCCTATCCCAACACGTCGGATCAATTCCTTATCGTCGGAAGTTTTTCGGATACTTCGGGCATCGCCGAGGGATCGATTATTCCGACCGTCGGACCCGTGAGGATACTTAGGATACAAATCGAAGAGGAAGTGGATCACTGGGTGGCACTAAGCGAGGTACGTCAATCTTGTTTTGCTTTCTTCATTAACTTGTTTATTCTTTCTGCTTGGGGTTCGGCCGGAATAACAGCTGTCAATTCCTGTGTGTTGTTGTGTTATGCCTTAATTTGGAGATGGGAGGAGATAAACTATGTGTTGGAAGACAAGTATCGAAAGACAATTATCTAAATCGATCTAAATTATTTAAAAATAATAGAAAATATGAAGCAGATATAGTTAGTTAATAGTTCAGAAATAATTTCAAAATTTTTATTAATTACATAGGGGAATAATTTAAGGTATTTAACACGTTTCAAACGTATTTTCGAAAAACAAGTCAAATTTAGTATTAGAATTTTTTGTGTGATAGTGTTTATAAACTCACATTTTGTTGATAAATTATACACTTTCTGTTCTGTGATAAATAAATTAATAATTTCTGTTCATATTTTAATTTTTAGAAAAAAAAAATATATATATATATATATATTAGAAAATACAGATTATTTTCCAATTCTTCCTGTATAATGTACACCTATTGGATCAATAAGATCACAATATAAGATATAAAACGATAAATTCAATGGATGTATGGATATAAATAATGCTCTCATTTAAAAATATGTTTTAGTATAGAATAGAAATAAAAAATACTAAAAATAATTTTTAAAAATTGCTCAGTTATTTAAAGTTTTACTATAACATCCACATAACATCTAAATAAATAATTTTTTACTTGTTTATCCATTCTGCTTGAAATTCGAGTCGAATTACAGCTGCCATTTTGTCTCAGTTCTATGCATTTTATTAGAATTCGGATGATACGAATTAAATGTTAGAAGGTAAGGAGATAGTGTATATTTATATAGGCTGAAATTGACTTCTCGTTCAATATTTCTACCTTAGTAAAATATCTCATAAAGGTATTTTCTAATCACGCTAACTCCATAAATCTATGGTTAATGCAATAACTTACAATATTAGATTGTAAAATATAATTCAGAGGAATATTCATAAAGGAGTTTTGTAATTACTCTAACCCCATGAATCTATGATTATTGCAATTATATTATCTTTATTAAAGCAATAACTTACAATATTGAATTGTACAATGTAATTATTAGGGATATTCAGAAAAGAGTTTTCCATTAACTTCATGAACTTATGATTAATGCAATAATTTACAATATATTTATCCGTATATATACATTTAAACATTCTTGATAAAAAAACTTCTGAAACAAATATTGTTTACATTTTTTAAATATTTGAAATATACCATCTGTATGTATCTTTATATGTGTATGTATGTACAAGTGTACAAACCGTACTGCAACCTTTAAATATCTTAACAAATGAATATTTTTTTACTTTTTGCAGATAATTCTGGAAGCTGCCCCTATGCATTCTTTAATGGCATCTGTGTACAATATGAGCTACATTTTCGTATCATCTTCACCTGACAATTCATCCAGAATGTCATAACAAATGAATATGTATTACAGTGTCATTCAAAACACATCTCCTAGAAGCGAATTGTTTGGATCAGTTTAAAAAGTGGAACCTCGATGACTTGCCGTATAAGGTAAAAAATATGAGGCAATACTTTTGATATTTATAAAAGTCTTGTTTAACTGTATTTATAGATTTTACTCTGGTTCTAGAAATTTAGCAGCTTTCTTTTAACGTCAGGTTTAGAGATATTTTGAACGGCTGACGTGTGAAAAATATTTTTACAGACTATTGTTTTGTATTGTTTTAATGTAGAAAACTCTTTTATTTTAAAAAATGAAGGAAATAAAATTATTTTTACTCTACCTGCATGGAGCGTCAGAATCAAACGTTAGCTTGAAAGCACGTAATGAAAATTATGTACAATCATCGTTATTTCTTTAAAGTATTTATTTAACAATAACTATATAAAAGTAAGATATATTGTTAATTACATACACGTACAAGTAGTAATTACAAGTTGCATAAAGTTTAATTTGTATTTCTACGATCTAATTCTTCGCTGCACTAAGGCTACTGAGTCTCAGAACCTAATGATTAAAATCGATTAAAACGACTGCAAACAGCTAGTTGAAAGCAATGAGATCCAAACCCACAAATTCTGGTACAGAAAATCAGTGTTTAATTCAGATTCGATTCGAAATGAATAACAGAAATGAAACTAACAAAGAAAATTAAAAAGAACGAAGGGATGTATTTTGTGTTGTAGTATTTTATCTAAGGATTTATCAATGGAAGGTTAGTTTATAAATCTAAGACAATAGAGCAATAAAGACAACTGAATTTGTCAAAAAGAAATCTTTGATTAGTTTACCACAAAAGTTAGTGAGCATTAAAAATTTATGGGGCAAATTTTAACAAGTAAGTAATAATCAAAAATGCAATGTATATGCAAAAATCCTATTTTAATTTTCTTGGTTTGAAGGTTGAATATGTTATTATTTCTAATCTGTAATAAAGTATACTTACCACTATGTAATATTGTCTTCAATACAAATGTTACATATAAAATTAGATGTCATAAAATGGGTAATTTTTATTGGCAATACTCATAACTTTAATTTTACTTTCTCTAATATTAACTTTAGTTTCTTTAGTTCTAAACTTTATCTTTTGTTTCTTTAATTTACCTATGGTGACATTTTTTTTACCTCTATTCAACTCACCCCTTTGTATTTCAAAATGTATTTTAACAATAAACATAAATATAATAAAAGCCATTGGTTGAATTTGTAGAATACTTTAGCAATTATTTTAATCTTGTGTCCCTCAATTACGCATTTTGTAATACGACACAATACTGATTGATTAACAAAATACACAATCATCGTATGATAAACAATTGATAAACAACATCCACAAATGTGAAAGAACTAAACGAAAATTAATGCAACGGCAACATTTTTTATTCAAGGCAGTTAAGAAAAAATATCGCTTTAGATACCGACTTATGAAATAGAATTTAGATTTAACGAAATGAATTAAAAATTCGTATAAAAAAAATGATAGCTGAGGAAATCACAACCAAAGAGAAAAAATCCAATTTTTCTTCTGAAAATTAAATATGTTTATCAGTGTTAATATAGAGTAGTTCCTGTTAATATTAACTTCAGAATATGTTAGTTATTTAGAGTACTCTAAAATTAATCAAAATTTCTAGTAATTAGTTAAGAATCAGAAACATTAAGTCTTATGTTTTATATTTCTAAAAGGAATTGGTTCGCTTTAATTGTAAACTGCTTATTTGATTAGGAAATGTACACCAAAATTAAAGGTCAGACGGTGTTTTAACAGCTAGAATGTTGTTTTTTTGATACTCGACTTAATGATTTTAAATTAGACTGAGACATCGATGTCCATTGCTTTCATTATGTTCCTATTTAAATATCTCTCTTGCATGATAAATTTACTTTAACTCCAAAGAAAATGAAATCTACACAATAGTTTTTAAGTTAATATACATTGTATTTTTTATTTTGAAGATGCGTTTCCTCTTTAAGAATTTTGACGGATTATAGAATGTTTACTATAAAGCTGAAAAAAATAAAATTTTAAAGATTTATATAAACACTACTGAACTATGCTTATTATTACACTATAATGATGTGTTTAATTTTATATAGCTTTTGAGAAAAGGAAATGTCCATATCTAGTTGACTCTATATGGAAAATATATTCCATATAGAGTAAATTCAAAATAAATCCATTTATGTTTTATGTACTTAACTACGAGCATTTTTATAGAATGTGTAAAATGAAATGTAAAAAAAGGTCTCTTGTTGTTTTATTATAGACTAGCATATAGCCCGTCATAAAACGGGATTAGTAAAAGTTTTAATTTTCCAGAATTGTAAAGTACAATATGAGGCAGGTAAAAAAGTGCTTATATTTTGGCTGAGAATTATCGAGTAAAAGTTCAATAATTTGCTTATTTTCATATTTTTCTAAAGTCTCCCGATACAGTGAATGTAGTTTAGAATCACATTGAATCCATTTAGTCAAACCATGTAGTTATGTATAAAAAACAAAAACACAAAATAACAAATTTCTTAACTTTCAAAGATATATAATTTAAACGCTAGACATTTATTACTACGTGAAATAGATTCCTATATTTTATGTAAAGAATTTGTTGTTAATATCGGCGATAAAAGTTTCATTGCAACAAAAAATAATTGTTGATTAAATTTGAATTTATCACATATGTACCTAATCTACTATTTAAGCCAAATATATAAGAAAATTATTTACGTCATGTATAAGTTCAGTGATAAAACGTATGAAAATGCTGCAGACGATACTTAAATAATTTAAAATAAGAAAATATTAAATCAGATGGTTAAACGAATGACGTCATTACGCTAGAAAAAAATATTATTTTTTACCTATTTATTATGTGATCAATTGATAAATTTAATCGTCTGCTCTTAACAGGGGAAAATAGTACTTGAAATAATGGCATAAAACGCTCGAAAAAGTGTGGAAGAGAAGGAATTTCAAAGACTTTTGCTTTCAACGTTTTAGAGCAATTTTGCTAAGAACTCATCAAGAATACAATATGGATGTCCCTATCACTTCTAGGTCCAACCGCTTCATAAATTCGAGGACAGACGGATAGATAATTTAGGCTATTATTTTATTATATAGAGGATAAATATATAGACTTTTAAATTAGTGGTTTTAATTCTGATTCAGATTTAGTTCAAACTAAAACTCAGCCAGTTTGTTTTTCGTTTGCTTAATTAGAACTATAATAGACTTTTTGAAACAGTTTTTTATTGCATATGTTAGCCACTATATAAAAATAACATTTTTAATAAATGAGAAAAATTATTTTAATATCGACGAGAAAGATATAATTTACCCCCGATAATTAAAATAAAAGAAAATATTCTTTAAATCCCTTTCTAAATTTTGATTCAAAAATAGCAGTAAAATCTGCTAAATTTTCTGAATGGTGAAAGACAAATTTAATAATTAAGCTGTTCTGAAATTCATATTCTGAAAGATATCCTGAGTTCTGAGATTAGTTTATGAAATATATGTTAAATTCTCTACAGCAATTTTACTGTATCCTTACAGGAAGACTTAATTTCGTTTTCTAAACTCCTTTCTCTTTTAGGATATATATGACAGGAATGAAAAATTGTTTTAATATCGAAAAGAAAAATATTATTTACCCCCAATAATTAAAATAAAAGAAAATATTCTTTAAATCCCTTTCTAAATTTTAATTCGAACATATCTGTAAAATCTACTAAATTTTCTTAATTGTAAAAGGCAGTTTTAATAATTAAGCTGTTCTGAAATTCATATACTGAAAGCTATCCTCAGTTCTAAGTTAATTTAATAAAATATATGTTCAGTTCTCTACAACAATTTTACTGT
Source organism: Pardosa pseudoannulata (assembly GCA_032207245.1). NCBI lineage: Eukaryota > Metazoa > Arthropoda > Arachnida > Araneae > Lycosidae > Pardosa > Pardosa pseudoannulata. The sequence goes on from CM063506.1 coordinate 93,007,234, forward strand.
ATCCTTGCAGGAAGATTTAATTTCATTTTCTAAACTCTTTTCTCTTTTAGGATATATATGACAGGAATGAAAAATTGTTTTAATATCGAAAAGAAAAATATTATTTACCCCCAATAATTAAAATAAAAGAAAATATTCTTTAAATCCCTTTCTAAATTTTGATTCAAAAATAGCTGTAAAATCTGCTAAATTTTCTGAATAGTGAAAAGGCAGTTTTAATAATTAAGCTGTTTTGAAATTGATATTCTGAAAGATATCCTCAATTCTGAGTTTATTTTATGAAAAATATCTTAAATTCTCTACTACAGTTTTACTATATACTTGCAGGAAGATTTAATTTCATTTTCTAAATTCTTTTCTCTTTTAGGATATATATGACAGGATCACTCCAAAAACTGCTGGCTATAATTTCTAAAAAGGATAAACACAATTGGGGCCTGCTGTGTGATATACAGTAAGTACAATTTCATATTATTTTTTTTTTCGTATTCACATATTAGTTTTACAGTAAGTTATCTAAAACAGTAATTCATTTTAAACGTTATGGGTCCACGTTAGTTTTGGTGGAAATATCAAACTAATATTTAGCTTTAAGGTAAGCTTTAAACTAATATTAAGCTTAACTAATATTTATCATTCAATATATCAGAAATCCTCCGAATATAAGCAGTACAATCATAGTGAACCAAGTCTATTCTTTTAAAATATCAATAATCTGCCTTCTTAATGACGATATTTCAGATGTATAAATATGCACATATGTTGGAACATACCCTATTCTTTAACACTAGGTTTCCGGACGTTTCTTATGTACCTATCTCTAAGAACACGCTTGAATAATATATATATATAACAACACAGAAAGCATTGAAATTATACACTATAAATAAAACAAATGTAATAAGATAATATTGAGGTTCATAATAATATCACTAATTAAAAACCATTCTCGTATTTTATTTTTGAACACTCTAACCATGTAACTAAAACCTTCAAAATATCTTCACACTCTGACTTCATTTGACATTCTGAGTTTCGTTCTTTCTACTGTTGCTTATTACTTGTTTCATTTGATATAACAATATCATGTAATGCATAGAAGCATTATAGGTACATTTCTATTTATTCATGTTGTAATGTTTGTACGAGTAGAACTAATTTACTAAAAAATTTAGTCTACATTAGGATCGCGTGAAACTGATGCATATGCATAGAGATAGGTATGCCCCATTAAAAATTTCAATATTTCAACATTTTAAAGAAAATAGACTAAAAATGATAATAGGAGATAATATTGAGGTTCACAAAAATATCATTAATTAAAAATTATTCTAGTATTTTATTTTTGATTAATCTAACCAAACAACTAAAACCTCTAAAATCTCTTCACACTCTGATTTCAGGTGACATTCTGTGTTTCGTTCTTTCTACTGTTACTTACTGCTTGTTTCATTTGATATAACAATATCAGATAACGCATCGAAGTATTATAGGTACATTCCTATTTATTATTATTGTAATGTTTGCATGAGTAGAACTGATTTACTAAAAACTTTGTCTCCATTACGATAGCGTCAATTGATGCATATCCGTAGAATATGCATACCCTATAGAAAAATCAATATTTCAACACTGTTAAATAAAATAGACTTCTATATATTTTACTCTTTCAATGGGTAAAAAGTCAGTACAAGAGATAAAATAAAAATACAAAAGGTTTTCTAATTATTTCTTAAAATTCGAAATGCATTAAATGACGCGTCCCTGAAACCTTGTATAAGCATTTTATAAATGTAATTTAGGAATTAGTAATGATCATTAGAATCCAGGATCAGTAGTATACAATTTCTCTATACCTTTTAAATGAACTTTGTTATCTTTGGTTGTTAAGCCATCATACACAAAATATTTTGCACAGATAAGTCACACTATGATTACACTCTACAATTTGATCAAATTTTTATAAAGAAATGATTCTTTAGAACCGTGAAGAAATTTTTGTTGTATTCTTCTTTTTTGAATTAAATCATTTTAACAGTTTGATAGTTTTACCTTATTGTACTTCAAAAGTCCCTTTTCATGAGTTTCAATTTTTTCAAACTTTTAAAAATTTTCTAGTACTTTTTTCATTAAATTGAGCCTGCGTTTTTAAACAAGTTTTAATCCAGTTACAGATAGTGTAATAACGTGAAACAGCGGGAAAATCGGTGAATACAAAATACATAATACCAAATAATTGTATATGAGTTGCATTTAACAAAGATGAAAAGAGTTATGTTTCTATATAGGTTTATCATACACTAAAATGCTCACATATTAGGTAATATGTAGTATACTAGGAAAACTTAAGTTAATCCTGTTGAGAGACTTTCATGGAATTTGTTAGCATTTGAATATAAAAAGAGACTTGCAGATTTACTGTCTTATATTAAGACATATATTTGTGCTATTATTAAATACTAGCATATCACGGGATCAGTAAAATTTTTAATTTTCTAGAATTGTAAAGGTACCCTATGAGGCAGGTATAAAAATGGCTTGTTTTTTGGCTGAGAATTATTTTTCTACAAAAATAATCGATTAAAATTATCACATATGTACCTAATCTATTATTTAAGCCAAATATAAAAGAAAATTATTTAGGTAATATCTAAATTTAAGGATAAAACGCATGAAATTAATTCAGACGATATTTAAATAATTTAAAATACTAAATGATTAAATGAGATAGTTAAAGAAATAATGTCATAATGCCAGAAAAATTGTTATTTTTACCTATTTATTATGTGATAAATTGATAAATTTAATAGCCTGCTCCTAAAATAGGGCTTGATATAATTATACCCTATAAAAAATTTAATTATTTCACCACTTTTAAATAAAATAGGCTTCTATATATATTTACTTATTTCAATGGATAAAAGTCAGTACAAGAGTTAAAATAAAATTACAAAAGGTTTTTCTAATTTTTCATATAAAATTCGAAATGCATTAAAATGACACGTCTCTGAAAACTAGTATTAAGCATTTTATAAATGTAATAGCATTAAACACTAGAAAAGGGGGACGAGGTGGATTTCGAACATTTTAAATATGACAGTATTTTTCGCTGTGATGCGATGCTTATTCATACCAATTTAATTTTATAATCGGATCTATAGTTTAGGAAAAGATAAACTTTACTCACTTTGAATTTTGCTAACCCTAATTCATCAAAAATCCAATATGGATGCTCTATCCATACCAGGTCCAACCGCTTCATAAATTTGAGGACAAATAGACAGATAACTTAGGCTATTATTACACTACGAGAAGAAGGTTTAAGTCATAAAAAGTTGAAAAAATAGTAAACATTTATTTTAAAATAATAAAACAATTTTGAAAATAATAAAACATCTTTAGGAATAAGAATTTAAAAGAAAAAGCAGAAAATATTAAATTTATTAGACATTTAGAAAAGTTTGGCTGTGTTGGGGACAGAATCGTCAACTTGAGATGTACGATGATGAAACGGGCAGACCCTCTACCGAACGTGCTAGTCCTACACATGGTGAAGGAACTAATTAGAGTATATCAGCGTCGAGTAAACACAGCCCAGTTTAATTATTATGCTCCACCCTCGCTGTTCCCTCTTATTCTATACTAAATTCATATCAAGAATGAATTTAGTATAGAATAAGAGGGAGAATAAGACTTGAAATAGTAGCGTTAAAAGCTCGAAAACGGGGGATGGAGTGGATTTTGGACTTGCTTTGAATTTTGCTAACCTTAACTCATAAAAAATCCAATATGGATGGTTGTATTCATTCCAGGTACAACCGCTTCATAAACTCGTAGATAGACAACTTAGGCTATTATTATATAAGGGATTCCCATATTAAGATGATAATTAAAATATTTTAAGTATTGATATTTGAGGACTTTGTCACCTTAATGTCTTTACCTACTCATCTAAAATTTTCAGTTTTGCTTCTTCAGTTTATTGTATATCAATAAGATTGTCTATCAGATTTTCCTCTTTTGGTTGTAATTTGGATATTATACTGTTAGTCTATTCTGTCATATCTGTATTGAGCATCCATATATGCAAACGTTTATGATATTCCAAATCATTCTTTCTTTTTTACCTTTTCGGCTTATCTATTGCCTGGGAACAGTTGTGCCTCCTAGAAAGTATTCAGTTTGAGCCCAATTCAATATTATTTTACATGTAAAAGAAACTTTAAATTTTTTACTGCTATAAAATAGTTTCGTCAGGGGAATGAAACAAGGTTGAAATGCAACACTATAATAATGATATTACACTGTTAGTCTATTCTGTCATATCTGTATTGAGCATCCATATACGCAAACGTTTATGATATTCCAAATCATTATTTCTTTTTTACCTTTTCGGCCTACCTATTGCCAGGGAACAGTTGTGCCTCCTAGAAAGTTTTCAGTTTGCGTCCAATTCAATATTATTTTACCTGTAAAAGAAACTTTGAATTTTTTACTGCTATAAAATAGTTTCGGCAGGGGAATGAAACAAGGCTGAAATGCAACACTATAATAATGATATTACACTGTTAGTCTATTCTGTCATATCTGTATTGAGCATCCATATACGCAAATATTTACAATATTCCAAATCATTCTTTTTTTACCTTTTCGGCTTACCTATTGTCTGGGAACAGTTGTGCCTTCTAGAAAGTATTCAGTTTGAGCCCAATACAATATTATTTTACCTGTAAAAGAAACTTTGAATTTTTTACTGCTATAAAATAGTTTCGGCAGGGGAATGAAACAAGGCTGAAATGCAACACTATAATAATGATATTACACTGTTAGTCTATTCTGTCATATCTGTATTGAGCATCCATATACGCAAACGTTTATGATATTCCAAATCATTCTCTTTTTTTACCTTTTCGGCTTACCTATAGCCTGAGAACAGTTGTGCCTCCTAGAAAGTATTCAGTTTGAGCCCAATTCAATATTATTTTACCTGTAAAAGAAACTTTGAATTTTTTACTGCTATAAAATAGTTTCGGCAGGGGAATGAAACAAGGCTGAAATGCAACACTATAATAATGATATTACACTGTTAGTCTATTCTGTCATATCTGTATTGAGCATCCATATATTCAAACATTTATGATATTCCAAATCATTTTTATTTTACCTTTTCGGCTTATCTATTGCCTGGGAACAGTTGTGCCTCCTAGAAAGTATTCAGTTTGAGCCCAATTCAATATTATTTTACATGTAAAAGAAACTTTAAATTTTTTACTGCTATAAAATAGTTTCGTCAGGGGAATGAAACAAGGTTGAAATGCAACACTATAATAATGATATTACACTGTTAGTATATTCTGTCATATCTGTATTCAGCATCCATATACGCAAACGTTTCGATATTCGAAAACATTCTTTTTTTACCTTTTCGGCTTACCTATGGCCTGGGAACAGTTGTGCCACCTAGAAAGTATTCAGTTTGAGCCCATTCAATATTTTTTTTTTTACCTGTAAAAGAAACTTTGAATTTTTACTGCTATAAATAGTTCGCATTAATGAAACAAGGCTGAAATGCAACACTATAATAATTTCTGTTATTTTTATTAATGAATTGTATATTTTAAGACTAAATATTCTAACACAGAAAGTTAATTAAACAATTAATTAGTGTTTAATAGTGTTTGAACATACAATAATATGTAATTGTAATTAAAATCTAACTATCCGGAAAGATTAATTAAACACTACATAATAAACTGGAATTTTAGGAAACCTTATTATACATTTTAATATCAGTTTATATTTAATAATTCATTTTAATGGTTTTATGTGTACTAAACATACCTGGTTGATATACAAAATATAAAATAATAAAAACTGGAATTTTTCGTGTTCCGCAGTTACACATACATATCAGGAAGTTAAAGTATTTTTTCTTGGTTGTGCGAATTCTGTTTAGATATTTATTTTATTCCCTAACCAAAATTGTTTTTATATTGGTTTACATGGACATATAATTTTGTGTAGGGCTTCCTGAGTAAAATGTATCTTATATTTGCTTAGATCTAATTACTAGCCATTCGAATTTTGATTCTACTCACGACATTTTAGCAAGTTAATATGGTTGAAATTTAAAACATCATGAAATAATTGATAAATCACACAGATTAAAACTTGTGACTATTAGAATTACTACATCTAAAATGCTAAAAATAATTTATTCAGACGCTATGAAGTGTTATAAGACTACATCAGATAATAACTTATTTAAAAGTACCTTATTTAAAAATGACAGTGTTTCATCCTGATGACTGACAATATCATACATCTTTATATATAAAGTATCCTCTATATAATAAAAATACGTTATTTTTTGCTATTAAAAAGTTTTATGGACAGAATTCATATTGATTCTTAAGAGTTATTAAAAATTCAAAGCTAGTAAAGTTTATCTTCTCCTAAACTATTGATACGATTCTAAAATAAATTAATATAAATATGCTTAATATAACAGCAAAAAATACTATCGTCTTTAAAACGTTCGAAAATTCAAGTTTTTTAAGCCGTTAATCAGTCCTATATTCTTAAGTTAACAGGAGGAGATTAAATTTATCATTTTATCACATAAAAATGGATACAAATAGCATTTTTTTTCTAGCATTATGACGTCATTCCTTTAACCATCTCATTTAACCATTTCTTATTTTAAACTATTTAAATACCTGCTGCATTATTTTTTACTTTTTATCATTCAACTTATATATTAAGTAAATAATTTTCTTTAATATTTCGCGTAAATAATAGATTAGTTATATATGTGATAATTTTAAATTTAACCCTCCGAGTGGAACACACTGATGAAAAAAAAAAAGTCTCCTAAAATACTCTAAATGTTTATTCTGTTAGTGGCCAAAGCGTTCTATGATTTTTTACTTCCCCCTTTATCGACTAGAATGGAATACGGAAAACTCACCCTCGTTGTTGTCACATTACTTCCGGTTATAAATAGATATATAAATAGATATTATAGATTGTTAATTTTTAATACACATAAAGCTCGTCAAGTCTCGAAGATCATCTTATAAGAAATAATGTATTCTAAGAGTACAGATAAAATTATTCTTTAAGAGATTTATTTATATTTTTGTACGAAATTGATTTAAGATATTTAAGTGGTGCAATTACAGATACATCAGTTACCGCAAACGAAATACTTCGAAATAAAGATTTAAAAAGCCATGAAAATCTATCAGTGTCTTTGTGCTTCAGGGCGTAGGGGTGTATCCCTCAATAAATATCAGTGGAAGAGGGGTGCGAACTGGACCTGACCATCCTACCGCAAAACTCCATGCGGGAAAACACAGAATAATGGGCACAGAAAACAATGGGCAGAAATGTACATTACATCCATTTTCAGAGGTCGAAAACTGTACTTACAGCAGTTTTGAAGATTCCATTGGTTTGGCGGAATTGTACGTGCGAACCGCTTAGAGGGTAAATCATCGATTATTTCTATTGTAATGAAAATTTTATCACCGGGATTAACAACTAAATCTAACTAGTTCCAGGGTGTAATGGAAATTATAGTTTTATTCCTTTACTTCGATTAGTTACTGTACAAAAAAAATAGGAAGAACTTAAAGATAATTTCGACGTAGCTAAGAAAACTTTGAATTGTCAACTTGATTCCAAACTGCATTGAAATTCAACTTGACTCTAAACTGCATTTACACTATTTAGAACTTTAGAGGAAAGACAAACAATTTATTGAGCGGGATAATTGTTATCCGAAAAACAAACCTTTCTTTTATCTGCCTCATGGGGTACTTTCCAATTCTGGAAAGTTAAAAATTTCCCTTATCCCGTTATATGACGGGCTATATACTACTAAGTATATAAACACAAACACTGACACAGGTTGTTAATTTTTTAATTTCAGGTGGAGTGGTATCAGTTCCAGTTAAGAAAATGAAAGGTATCCGTTACCTGCACAGTTGGAACGAGAAAGGTAAAGTTAATTTTTAAGTACAAAATGAAACGAAACTTTTTCTAACACGATATACGAGTTACAGCATTTGTAGATACACTGTAAGTGGGAAAGAAGGTAATTATCATCCACTAATGTCTGAAGTTTCCTAGTTTTAAAATTTTCTTTACCAGCTTTCAGGAAGATATTAATTCTCTCTTAGTAGACAATGAATTCTTAATTATTACTATTTCATATGGGACAATGTCTTGAAGAAATTTTTCCCGATAAGGGAGAGAGCTAATCACTTGATAATGAAGGAAACTTTCGTTTAAGACGGGTTTCCTATAACAGTTCTTGCTAATGGAAAATATACTTTTAATTCATTCCACGCAGTTCTACTGTAAATAATTGAAATTACATTTAAATTGTTTTGTTAGTTTCTAAAATGAAGTTTTTATCGATTTTCCATTATAAATATTAAACATAACTTTTTTCTGGAATTAAGTTTCAAATGTATTTCAGAAAAAATTTTGTATTAAATGTATTACGATCCTAAAATTTAGTGGCGATTTAATGTATATGTACAAGCATAAATGACTATTACCATAACATAAATTATAATAATTATAGTATTCGCAATATATAACGTCCATTTCGAAATTCACTTAAATAAAGCATACATACTGCATACACTGCTTATGTATAAATACATACATATATATATATATATATATATATATATATATATATATATATATATATATATATATATATATATATTATATATATATATATATATATGTATAATAAATATGTATGTATATTTATATATGTATATATATATATATAATATATATATATATATATATATATATATATATATATATATATATATATTATATATATATATAAAAATATATATATATATAATATATGTATATAATGTATATATATATATATGTATATGTATTTATATATATATATGTATATATATATATTATTATATATATATGTATATGTATTATATATATTTATATATGTATATGTATTATATATATATGTATATATGTATATATATATGTATATATATATATATATATATAATATATATTAAATATATATATATATATATATATATATATATATATATATGTATATATATATATATTATATATATATATAATATATATATGTATTATAATATATATATATATAAAGTATATTATAATATGATATATATATATATAAAATATATTATATATATGTATGTATATATATGTATGTATATATATATATGTATAATATATGTATATATATATGTATGTTATATATATATATATATATATATATATTATATATATATATATATATATTATATATATATATATATATATTATATATATATTATATTATATATATATAATATATATATACATATACATATTATATGAAATTATACGATATAATAATTTTTCAAATAAGTGTTCCCTTCAATTTTTTCTGCAATGTTGGGAACTTATCGGATATTGTATTTTCATTTTATACACTATGTATCTCCATTTCTGTAAAAGATTGATGAATTCAGTTTACAGACTCATCTTTCATTTTATGAGGGATGAATATCTGATAAGCACTTTATGTGATGACTTCAAGAGTAACCGAGATTAATGAAGTTATAATAGATTTAAAGTAATGGCCTTTCACCGCCTTTAATATATGGAAGATTTAAAAAAATCGGGTCATAGCTTCAAAAATATACTACTATTCAGTTATTAGCAATTTACTCTAATTAGAAGCTATTTTTATAGACAAAGGTAATATAAAAATTGTACCAGACACGCACACTCAGCTAAGATTAATTTCACGAATATTCTATATTATTATCAAATTATTTTTAATGGTGTTTTTGAAATTCCGCGTTCTTGGTATTCAAAGATGAAGGTTTATGGATTCACATTATAATTAGAAATCTGACATGTTATAAGTATGAATAATTCAATAACATTTTGACTATTTTATAGAAATCATTTTATCCCAATGTATATATGTTGGCTTCTAAGAATAATGAAAACAGATAAATAGATGTAGCTTACTAATCATGTTTTAGACCTAAAACGACATGGGCGCTGTACCTTTTAGCCGTCGAGTTAATAGAAAAATATGGTTTGTTTAAACTGTATATAATAACTCTAAAAGACATTTAAGAATGTGACAACTTAATAAATTTAATACATGGTTTTTGAAAAGTGTTATTTAAAAAAGAGATTTACAAAATTAAGAAAATTTAATTTGAGATTTTGATAAATCTATAAACCTTAAGATAAGGAAATTTGAGAGTGCGACAATTTTAATAAATTTAATGCAGGGTTTTTGAAAAGTGTTATTTAAAAAAGGATTTACAAAACTAAAGAAAATGGAATTCGAGATTTTGATAAATATATAAACCCTAAGATAAGGAAATTTGAGAATGTGAAAACTTTAATAAATTTAATGCATAGTTTTTTAAAAAGTGTTATTTAAAAAAAAAGATTTACAAAATTAAATAAAATTGAATTCGAGATTTAATAAATATATAAACCGTAAGATAAGGAAATTTGAGAGTGTGAAAGTTTTAATAAATTTTATGGATGTTTTTTGAAAAGTCTTATTTAAGATAAGGATTTACAAAATTAAATAAAATTGAGTTCCATATTTTGATAAATATGTAAACAATAAGATAAATCAAAAGGACCTAAATATCAGTGCTACGAAACCAAAAATAAGATTAAAGAACTAAATCAAAATCTAGTATTATGAAGTTTATTGTTTAATATTTGGACTGAACTGTTTTATTATTTTAGATGTAATATTTCAGATGATATCAATTATTACTCCTAATTGATAGAAAATTACCTATTTTAACAAGCAATAATAAGTTGATCTATAATTTAAAAAGTTTCATAAATTCCATTAATATTTTAATTAAAACTAATAATATTTACAAGTTTTTATTATCCGTTTTAATATAAGTCCCATACTCTGTCATAGATGGAAGAAGTAGAAATACGAATAACGATTTCCGAAAATAATATATTACGGAATATTGATGGTATGAATACATCAGGGAAAAAAACAATTTTGATCTACAGAAGATTATATAATATCGGAGCATGGGTATAGCCGAGCAGATACATAAAATTCGTATGGTGAATTATATGGCTCATTTTATACAAATGAGCCATAATAATTTTGTTAACCCCTTGCCTGTTTTGCACGCACACCGTACGGGCGCTGTTAATTGATTAGCCCGTACCCCGTTCGGGAAAGCTGATTTCTTTGTCATTTTCTTTGACTGTTTTGTCGATATCTTTTGTATTCTTAATGTCAAATTAGTCTTATAGATGTCCACAAGATGTTAGTTTTCGCAGTGTATTCTGCTTGGTTTAACAGCATGGGCTTTCTGATAAGTTTTGCATTATTCTACGAGCTTTTTTCTTTGATTTTCTGGCTTGACTTTGGCTTGAATTTTTAGGAGACTGACAGAGAGAGACTTTTTAGAGGTCATTACACTTACGGACAAAAAACAAAGACCTAAAAAACAGTGCTATGTGTGATCATTGAAGAAAAATGACAAAGAAAAAATAATTAGAATAGAGACTAGGTATTTTTGTCAGGACTGTGATGTTCGACTATGCCTCTTGCCCTCTTTCAAGATTTATAGCACTAAATCTGGTCTTTTAAAAGCAGGTTAAGTACATGTACTTCCATTATTTCTATTTGGAAATAATTGTGTAGTAATTGCAATAGAAAATATTTGTAATTTTTCTATGCACAACTGTAAATGGTACTTTCCTGTCTGGTGTGCATGTGAGAGAAAAAATAACTTCCAGGGAAAACACCATTTTATTTCCTAAAAATGTTGTTACACATGCTCAAAATAAGAAGAAATATTACTTTTAATAACACTTTCTAGCTTATAAATGTAAAATGAACCAAAATATGCAAAAAAATATAATATTTTTTGGACTGAATTCGTGAACAAAATGAAACTGTTAAGGGTATAAAAGTGTTCAGAAATTTAAACCTAGTTAAACTCAGAGAGAAGGCATACTGTGGCTGACATTTGCTGGTAATGAAAACTGACTTTTTATGTACTAATGAAATGATATGGAGATAGAAATATTTAAGCTTTATCTTATTAAATCTTAAGTCATTGTCCAAAAATCTCAGAAGTAAATCACTGTCCAATACTAAGTTTTATATCTCTTATTAACAATAATGATGGTATATAAAGAGAATATAACCTCGAACTATTCTAAAATTCTGTTTTTCAGAGTGTGACGTACTCCAAATATTTCAACAAATTGAAACATTAATAAATAAATCGTAAATAAAAATTCGTTCCAATTCCTTAGTTACAATAAATTATATAAGTCTGTATGTATGCCTTACTACAAAGTCGCTTTCCTGATGACAAACACAAACATTTCGGCTTACTCCTTCTCCAAGTTCTTCTTTATTTTTGAGCGTTATATATTTTGAATGACAGCCTTATATGAATTTATACTTGTTTGTAGAGTTAAGTGTAGAACACAGTCGGAAAGTACACTAGAGTTCCATGAAAAAGTAATGATCCCATATCCAATGAATTAAGATTTAAAATATTTATTGTTTCCATTTTCTTTTGTTAATCACATCTTTTTCTTTTAATCACAGGATTAAATCACTGTTTCATGATGTAATGGTTTAATCACAGGATTAAATCACTGTTTCATGATTTAACGGTTTAATCAAAGGATTAAATCACTGTTTCATG
>CM063506.1:93022494-93034994 GCA_032207245.1 Pardosa pseudoannulata
GGGGGCAAGCATTGAACCTAATTCTTCCGTCTTGGTCTACAGGGATGTGGAGAAACATGCAGGAAACGAAAAGTTTTATTTTCCAGCCAATACCAAGGTTTGGAATTTCAAACTTTATTCTTAAGCTAGCAACCCGCCCAAACAAAAGTCAACCTGTTTGATGGTTCGAAATTTTTCTGTATTTATACAATTTAAGAATCAATCAGAATCTAACAGTTAAGGACCAACAAGGCCCTTTCCAGGAAACAAAGATATCTATAACTATAGAAAGAATAAATAGATTTGTATATATTTATATTTAAATTATAACTAAATAAAAACTGGCCCACTTTACTTAAACTATCGATCTGCGGAATGACAGACCGACAAACGCCTTTACTTCGTTACAATATTTTTTTTACCAATCAGAAAATTTTAGAAGAGAGGAGTAGCGCAAGGAAGTCCAGACTTTAAAACTATATTTAATAATTATGTGAGATTTACACCCCTTAGGAATTTATGAACATAATTTACAATGAAATTGTCAAGTAGTGTTCATGAAGTGTGTGAGGCATAGCCTGTTAAGTATTATTAAAAGTTCATTAATTCATTTTTTAGTAAATTTCAAGTATATATTCTTTATAATATATATATAAATAATAATATATTTTTATAAAGTATTATATATATTGTATTTATAAATTTACATTTTATTATTAAATTTTTATTTATCTTTATATATAAATACTATATAAATATTTAATAAAAATTATATAAAAAAAAATTTTAAATATAAATATATAAATTTATTTTATACATATAATATATAGAAATTTTTTATAAATATTTTTAAGAAATTTTGTATATTATATGTTATATCTTTTTAATATTATAATATATATTTATATTTATTAAAAATATATATATATATATTATGGTAAAAATTTATATTATAAATTTATATTTATATTTTATACATAGTTATATATACATTTAGATTTATATGAAAACATGTTAATAAATAATATCTTTATTAATTTTATGTTTATATTTTAATAGTTATAAAAGTATATTTTTGTTTTTTTATTAAAATTTATAGTATAAATATATATAACATATTTTAATATAAAAATATATTAAAATTAAAATTTATAAAATATAATATATATATACATAAAATATAATAAATATATAATATATATAAATTTTAATATAAAATATATAAAATTATTGTGTGTTATGTTTATTATACAATTAAATTTTGTATCAAATTTATTAGACCTATTACTTTAGATTGTTTTGTATCTAAACCCTTTCTACGGTTTTAAACACAAACACACATTAATATTTCTCGCAAAATTTTTAAGTCTAAAATATATGCAGAGTAATGCATTTGTTTATCTAGAAAACAAATTAGAAATTCAAAGTACTTTGTACTTCACACCGATACGAATGGCACACAGCGTATAAATTCTTTAAATATGCAGTCAACGCAACAAGAATGCGTTGTTCAATGCAAATCTTTAAAATCTGTTCATTTACTGCAGTGTAAGAGTGTGTTGAATAAATTTCATAATTCTTCGGCATAAATATTTAAAACCGGCTATTATTTAGAATCATTTGCATTTAGATTTCGGTTCTGAATCAATAAATAGAATATCTGAGAACGCCTAGATGGTATTAATAGTGAGATATGCATCTAAATAAATTGTCATAGGAACGTGCTTTGGCGGATTACAGAATTTCCGAACTTGTTACCATCATAATATGAATTGCAATTTGACTGATGCGAATTGCGACTGAATTTCGAATGAATTTTCGATTTAATGCCTTGCTAATCCTAGCATAGATTCAGCTACGCCTCTCTAGTCTAATAGTTTAGCATAAAGAAAACTAAGTCAGATAATATGGAAACGCTTTCTGAGATAGTATTTTTCTATGTATATGAATTCAGAATATTGGAATTTAACATACACAGATTGCATATATTAGAAAGCATTTAAAATTTTACTAACATGACGTTTTACATAAGCTGTATGTAATATTCCTTCCACGCATAACATAACTAATGTAATAGACTGAAATAAGTATGGTTGGGATATTTTAAACAAGTATTATGACTATAATTTATTTATACTAACAGGTTGCTAGCTTTAAATTTATTTTTCTATCAAATAGAAAAGCATATAATTGATCTATATTGTTAGTATTATTGCTGTATAAAAAAGTATATTAAAAAAAGAAGATTTAGTGATAGGTATTGTACAGGACTCTTTTAAAAAAATGCTTACCTAAAAATAAAGTCATATATTCATTTCCAAGACATTTCAAAAGCAGATGAACGTAAGAATGACAAATCAAGATAAAACTCCTTTTGGAGAGAATAAGAGGTAAAATATGGTACTGGTGTCTATTCACTCGAATAATTGATATGGCTGTAGTTAATGCAAGTATTCTGCACAGAAATATTCATAAAGGTGATTCTATGCCCATGTAAGATTTTCGAAGAGCTGTTGCTGTAAAATATCTAAAATTGGGAATCGGAAAAAAAGTTTTGAAAGGTCGATCTTACAGTTTTCCTTCATCCTCAAAAGCTAATCTCAGTCATGATGTTCGCTTTTATAAAAGGGATCACAATATGGGACAAAGAAAGGGCAAAAGATGCTGTCGACTTGTAGGGTGCCAAGGAAGTCCCCTAACATATTGTGTGAAGTGCGATGAAACTTTATGCAAGAAGTGTTTCTTCAAATTCCACACTAAACTGTAGAAACATTGAAATTTTATTATTTTAAAATAATTAAACTTTACTAAGTACATTCTGTAATATTGTGAAATTCTGCATAAATAAACGTTTTTTAAAAGAAAATACATTAGTTTTTATCTATTTGGTTCGATTTTACCACGTTATTGAAGTACTAATGATTGTTGTGTATTTGCTAAAATATATCCTCCGAACGCCCAGTGATCTATTTTTAGATCAGCATTTTTAAAAAAAACTAAGGTACGTATTGATAAAATTCGATAATAATATTCATGTTGATGGTAAAAGACACCCAATTTATGAATTATATGTCAGTGAGTCAAAATAAAATAATTTGGGCGTTAATGGGTTAAATATATCGAAATTTATTTCATACATTGTTAGTTTACTATTAAAATATAACAAGCTGAGTAGAATATTTTGTAAAATATAGTATAGAAAATTAAATATTATTGCTCAAATTGTCCTCCAATCATCTGTAATGTACTATATAAAAGGCAAAGTAAATACGATCAAAAATGATTCAACATAATGCATGTTAGCTGTTTTCCTTAAGGAAAATTTCCCTTAGATCTAAATTTGATTAGAACTAGGATATTTCGATATGAGTTGGTAGAAGCAGAATCCCAATATTAAAAATTGGAATCCAAATATTTGAAAATTTGTAAAACAAACCATCACAACTTTTTTTTGTTAAATAATTATTTTTTTCATTAACAAATAAAATTCAGGATGTTTCTAAATATTATAAAAAACCTTCTGAAATTTCAAAGGGACTGAATAATACAATAATGTAAAATGTTAATCCAAAAACAACATAAATTTTGCATATTTTCGTTGCTTAGTAGTAATTACTTGTGTGAGAGTGCAGCTATGTTTAGGTTTGCGAAACTGATTTGCTCACCGCACTCACACGTTGTGGGTTGAATGTCCAAGTTTTTTTCGCGACTCCAGGAAGTGTGGTGTGGCCAGTAAAAATAATTGCACTTAAACTTCACCAAGTTTTGGAGAATTGTGATTGGTCTCCAGGAGGCGATTCAGGACTATCCTTGGAGTCCCGGAGCCGGGAAAGGACGCATTGTAAAAAGGACAATGGAACAACGAACACATCAGCACATGATAATGAAAAATATAGGGTTGCCTGAGAGAAAGAAGGAAGGAAAAGAATGCAGCATTCTCTTGAACATTGGCAATTTCTTTTTGAGGCGTAGCAAGTGGAGTGCTTCTTTTACTTTTTAATTTTCTATATATTTTTTGCATATTTTCTTGTCGTTTACTCTAATTTTGAACATTGCAATATAGATCAGTGGTATTATACTATAATTAAAAGCAATATAAAGCAACTTTGGATTATCAATGAATATGGAATAACAATGCAATGTACTACACCACAACAACTTGCATTAAATATAGCGAAATTCATTTCATACATTGGGAGTTTACTATTAAAGTATTTTGCTGAAATTCCCTTCCAATCATATGTAATGTACTATAAGAGGTTAAGTAAATACGATCAAAAAAGATTCTACAGAATACATCTTAGCTGTGTTCTTTAAGAAAAATTTCTCATACATGTAAATTTCCTTAGAACTAAGATATTTCGACATGAGTTGGTAGAAGTAGTATTCAAATATTAAAAATTTGAATCTAAATATTTGAAAATTTGTAAACTTTTAAAAGAAACTTTCGCATATTTTTATTAATTAGTTATTTTTCAGAAACAAATAAAATTGAGTATTTTTCTCAAATATTATAGATGACCAACTGAAATTTCAAAGGGACTGAGTAATACTAAAATATAATATGGTAAATAATATAAATTTTCCATTTTTTTCGTTGCTTAGTAGTGATTACTTGCATTAAATATAGGTAAATTTGAAACCCTATAGTTTTATCACAATTCTCAATTTATTTTTCCTCTATTTTTTTTTCAATGAATTCACCTAAGTAGTAATTCTAAAATTCTATTCCTGCTTCAGTTCACTTCACCTGCGCGATTTGAAATTATCCTATCTCCGTAACCTAGTTAGAGATCTGCCACCGGATTTGCAATTTAGGATTCCTGTTTCCCCGACGAATAATTTTATAAGCATGGAGTCATCAGTTGTCACTGAAATGCAGGGAAATGGTATGTAGGTTAAGCAGGTCTCCAGAGTTTTGCCTATGTTCGATAAGATTTCAAGGAAGAGTATGGTAATCAAATAAGCTTTCATCCCACAATAATAGCATGCGCATTCTAGAGGAAAGATTAAATTTCTTGCCTTGTAAAGGAATTTTCGTTTACATTTTATTTAAACATTGGTTTTATTTTCTTTTTCAAATATTGCATGATATAGACAGATTCATGGATACTCTAAAAGAAACACCAATTAATTTCATATATATGCTTTCCATTATCTTACAAATCTTCAATTTCCTCAGAAAAACTTATTATTCTTTCTCTTCAAATGGTGCCACATCACAAAAGGAAATATAAAATAAACCTGATGAAAAATAATAATATTTTTGAAACAAATATTAAAACCATTGGTTTACGTAACAATTGGTATAAAATATTATTTCCTAAATGTAACAAATAAAATACATTATAATTAGTATAAAATTATTTGGAAAAAATTATGGCATATTTCTTTTTTGTTCACTGAACTTCAATACGGTTAATCATTGAAACAGGAATATAGAGCATGTTTTAGACATGCTTATAAATTTTTTTAAACATTTGAAAAGTTAAATTTATAAAAAGCGCAGTATGGAACTTAAATTCAAATAAAAACAAAACGATAAACAACGTTCAAATTTTTTGACCGTTTGAAAACAACTCAATACATTTTAATTAATGTGACATTAAGTAAATAATGTGATCCAAAATTATGAAATGAAATATGTCAGATCTCCAGAGCTTTGTAGTATGTTCGATAAGATTTTAAAGAAGAATATTGAATCCTACAAGCTTCCATTCCACAATAAGATCAAAAGCTTTGTAAAGGAAAGTTAAAATTTCTAATCTTGTAAAGAAATTTTATTTTATTTAAAGGAATATTCCTTTATTTTAATGAAATAAAGGAATTTTATTTAATAAAAATGAACCATACCATTAATTTGTTCTGAATGTTTTTATACTAATTATAAAATATTTCTTTTGTTAGATTAAAGGGGCAATATAGCATACCAATATTTTTAATATTGGTATGCTATATTGCCCCTTTAATTAATGTGGAATTCAGGCAATAATCTGATCCCAAATTTTGAAACTAAATATGGCGGATTTCCAGAGTTTTGCTGTGTGTTCGATAAGATTTCAGAGAAGAGTATCGCAGTCATACAAGCTTCCATCCCACAATAATATTGAAAGCTTTTTAAGATAAAGTTAAAATTTATAACTTTGTAAAGGAATTGTATTTTATTTTTTAAATAATTGTATGTTATTTTACCCCTTTAATCTAAGAAATAAAATATTTTATAATTAGTATAAAAACATATGGAACAAAATAAAGTCATAACTTCATTTTTATTCACCTCACTATAATACGGTTAATCATTGAATCAGGAAGTTAGAGTATGTTTTACATATGCATAGAGCCGAACGCTGGCCGATTGGTTACGGAGCTGATCGGAGTTCGTGGGTTCCAATCCCACTATGGCATGGATGTTCGTAGCCGTTCGGAATCGGCTTTAAGCAGTAGGTCCCGGTCTCATTAGCCCTCGAGTGCAAAACAGTAGACCGTAGCTCTCCAAACCAAAACCAAACCATATGCATAGAAATGAGTTTTTTTAAAAATTTCAAAAGTTAAAATTTATAGAAAGTCCAGTATAAAACATAAACTCAAATAAAAATAAAAGCATACCAAATGTTCAAAATTTTGGACAGTTTAAGAACCACTTAATGCATTTTAGTTAATGTGACATTAAGTAAATAATGGGATCCCAAATTATCAAACTAAATATTCAGGCCCCAGAGTCATTTTAAAAACTTTAGCTTAATTTCCTCATACAAAATGGACAATAACACCAAAACATTACACAGAAAATGCATCCTGCATAAAATATTTGGCTAGGCAATATAGGATGATATGAGAGTGAAAGACTTAAGGGTTCCGTCTACGTTCGGAGAACTTTTTACTTTAAACGTAGAAACTAGTTCATGTTTTTACATTTTTAGATTTATTTTTTATATTATCATAGAGAATTGCAGTTAAAAAATTCATTCCTGGGGAAGTTTTTATACAATTTCTAATAAATGAAAAACATTTAGTAAAAAATCGGGATTTTTCAAAAGGTATAATTTTTTAATAAATTAAATTATTTCAATATTTTTTGATGCAACACATTTCTTATACACTGGACTAGTGAATCACTTAAAATCTTTGCTTAATTTATATTTGGTAAAAAATGTTGGTCCTTCAAAATATACATATTGAATTTTTAACGAATTTTCAGTTCTTTTATATCTTACTATGAGTGTAACATGATTAAAAATTATCCAAATTTAAAGCTTTTAGGTCATTTACTAGTAAATACTATCAAAATCATTCATAATAATTTTCGACAAAATATTTTATCAATTTTTTGAGAAATCACATTTTAAGTTTCAATATTTTATTAAAAATACCGTTCTGAGAAAAACACATTTTACGTTTATGAAACCAACTTTAACTATTAAAAATTTCAAACACATGTTTAAAATTCCTCCTACTTTCTTGCTTCAAAACTTTATAAATGTCAAGTTGCTAATTATTAAAAATACTAGAAAAATGTTTAAACTAATCTTCACAAAAATTTAAAAAGTTTTGTCCAAAAAATGCTCTTTAAAAGGCTTTAAATTCACAACTTCCGGTTCTGATGTTGCTGCTTCCGTTTTGTTTTGAGAGATGTCATTGATGTTTAAAGATCTGTAAATTATCCTTAAAATGCTGTAGAGACAAAACAAAAACAGATTTAGAATCCTAAAAGTTGAAATTTTACAACAGAGAAATAAAAAAAAATGATTATTGGCAAAAAATGACTTATTAACGTAGACTAATACCTTAAAGAAATGCTTTCAATACAAGTGTCGAAAGTACCTACAACTATCTTGATCAAATTCTTTGCTCGGTTGTTCAAAAATATTTTACTAATATTCTTAGTCATTAGCCAATGGCAACATTTACACTGTTCCTCAAGCCAATTTACTCGTGGATTCTGCTCTACATAATCGATTATTATGTGTATTTGGTTTCCGCGATGTATAATTAGCGGTCCATGCATTTACGCTATGTCCAAAATGCACTTGCAGGGTGGATTGAAAAAGATTAATAAATTATGGCACTCCTTCAGCTCTCAGAAATCTGGCATTCTTTATAGGTATTTTTTACGTAGAAAATGTAGACCATTGATAAAGGCTTAAGAATTACTATGGAAAATGGAACGACACAAAATTGAACCAGTATTTCATATAGAACACGTGTTTTCCTTTATCATTTACAGTGTTGGGAATACCCAAGATAATCTACTTAAAATAAAAATATTTAAGACAAATATTTTTCTTTTAAATACACTACCTTGTTTTTGTTTCAACGTAAAACTATTTCATAGATATTTGTTGAAATTATGACATTATGAAGACATCAAAGTTAATAATCTTGAATATTTTTTAATCTCTATCTTTTTATGCAGTAATTTTTTATAGAGGTCAGATATTTAAAAACTACCAAAAATAAGATGATAAAATTATATAATAATTAGCAAACCAATATTATAAAATAAGCTAATTAAGGTTCTACGACTTTATTATAAATCTGAATACATTTTTCATCGACATACTCCTCATTAAATTTAAGTGAGTCTTGCTAAAAGCCTATGTTATCCCACCTGCAGATTATTCCAACTGCAAGATCTGAAATAATATCTTCATTTGAAATCTGGTGCCTAGTTAGAAATCTGTCATAGGATTTGTAATTTTTGATTCATGTTTCTCCAATGAATAATTTTATGAGCAGGAATTTCACTGTTGTCACTGATATATACAGAACTGGAATTATTAAGCAGATCTCCAGAGTTTTGCCGGATGTTCGATAAGATATGAAGTAAGAGAATCGTAATTAGATAAGCTTTGGAATTTACAACGATATTGAACGCATTTTAAATGAAAGTTAAAATTTGTAGAAGCGTAAAGGATTTACGTTCGTTTGAAATTGAAATCAGTCATACGATACAATAATATCGAAAAGGAAAGAATGGTTTTAAGTTTTAGAATTAGTAATTACGATAAAATCCATTTTCACTGAATTAAAATTCAATCATACGGAAAATTTTTTTTTCATTATCGAATTTCCTTACTTTTACTTTCTGAAATATTCTTTTAAACATTTGGTGAGATTCTGCCATTTTTAAAGTCTTAATACTCAATTGGTTATGGTAGTGTACAAGTTTGAGGTATTTAATATAATTATTAAGTTTATTTAGGACTTATTTTTATTAAAAATGTGAATAATGATATACATATTTTAAATGTATCTAATTTTGGAACCCAACTTTTATAATTATGCATTATTTTACATAATTCTTTTCGATCTGTTTCGTATGCTAACTCATTTGAATTGTGATACAAGCTTACTCTAGTTTATGCTGCAGGTTACTACACGTATTGTGTAACCTAAAATATCTTAACTCCATAACATACTGAGGAATCTGGCTTTAAATTTGCAATTTCTTAGTCGTATTTCCCCAATGAATAACTTTATCAGAGCGGGTCGTCAGTTGTCACTGAATTATACGAAAAGGGAATGTAGGTCAAGAATTTCTCTAGAGTTCTGCCGGATGTTCTATAAGATTTGAAGGGAGAACATCATAAGCAGACAAGATTTAAATTCAAAATATTATTGAATATTTTGTAAAGGAACGTTTTAAATTGTGAATTTTCAGCCCTGTAAATTAATTTATGGTTGTTTCTGGTTTAATTGTTACATTTAATAATATAATAAAAATATTTCAAGTTTTTCATTATACAGATCTATTTGCTAAAATGCCACTTATGTTTTACCATTGGCCTACTGTTTCCGCTATAGAAACAGAATTGCGTTAGATATGCTTATAACCAAACTAAAAAACTGCACCATAAAGGATAGAATTATCGTATTTTGATTATGTTTACTTGCTATATGGTCTATGTAATTAAAATCTCTTATTTTGACAATTTTCTAATTCTTTTATGCTTTAAGAATAATTTATGTATGGATATTGCTCAAATTTGGTAGTTGTTGTTTCCTCTACTATATTCTGTGGATAAAAGGTTTTTACAGTATTTCTAACGAAACACTGAGATTTTCACTGTTGTATTTCTATAGTATCACTGTTATTGTCTCGTTTATTACTTTTTGGTGATTAATTGGTGTTTTTGTCACAAAATGTATAAAAGCCGCAAAGTTAGAGACAGTTTTTGTGACATTTATTATCTGGTACATTGCAGAAAGTTTCATGCGTACTTCTCATTAAACTTAAGTGAGACATGCTAAAAGCCTATGTTATTCTATATATTGTTATCTATGTTAGCCTTCTGCAGCTTATTCCAAGGACAAGATCTGAATTAAGTTTTAGAATTAGTAATTACGATAAAATCCATTTTCAGTGAATTAAAATTCATTCAGACGGAAAAATTTTTTTTATTATCAAATCACCTTACTTTTACTTTCGAAAATAAACATTCTTTTAAACATTTGGGGAGATTTTGCCCTTTTTAAAGTTTTAATTTCCTATTGGTTATGGTAGTGTATAAATTTGAGGTATTTAATAAAAATTATTACCTTTATTTCGAACTTACTTTGGAATAATGTTATACATATTTTAAATTAACTAATTTTGGAACCCAACTTTTATAATTATACAATTTGTATATTTTAAATAATTCTGTTCGATCTGTTTCGTATGCTAACTCATTTGAATTATGCTACAAGCTTACTCCAGCTTATGCTGCAGGTTACTGCACGTATTTTGTAACCTAAAATATCTTCACTCCATAACATACTGAGGAATCTGGCTTTAATTTCGCAGTTTCTTAGTTCTGTTTCCCCAATTTATAACTGTATAAGAACGGGGTCGTCAGTTGTCTCTGAATTATACAGAAAGAAAATGTAGGTCAAAAATTTCTCTACAGTTTTGCCGGATGTTCTATTAGATTTTAAGGAAGAGTATCATAAGCAGACAAGCTTTAAATCCAAAATATTATCGAATATCTTGTAAAGGAAAGTTTTAAATTGTGAATTTGAAGCAATATAAATTAATTTAAGATTGTTTTTGATTTAATTGTTACATTTAATAATATAATAAAATATTTTATGTTTCTTATTATACAGATCTATTTTCTAAAATACCATTTATGGTATGCCACTATTGTCCTATTGTTCACCTAGAGAAATATAATTGTGTTAGATATACATAAAACAAACGAAGATGATGTGTCATGAATGATAGAATTATCATATTTTCTTTACGTTTCCTTGCTATATGATCTTTGCTTTTAAAATCACTTATTTAGACATTTTCTTAATTCTCTTATACTTTAAGTGGTTATGTATGTATGCATATTGTTACAAAATTGGAGGTTGTTTATTCCCCTGCTATAATATTCTGTGGTTAAAATGTTTATAGAGTATTTCTACTGAAGCACTGTGTTTTTCGCTGTAGTATTTCTATAGTATCACTGTTATTGTCCCATTTATTACTTTTTGGCGATTAATTTGTGTTTTCGTCACAAAATCTGTAAAAGTCGCCAAGATAGAGACGGTTTTTGTGACATTTAGTGTCTGGTACTGTTCAAAAAGCTCCATGCTAGGGAAATTGACACATCTAAAAGATAAACCTCTCTTCCCCTTTGAAACCCATGTTCTAAAAATCTATTCTAACTATAACATTTACTTTGGATTCAGTTGTTACGCGAATTCATGTACGGTATGTGTTCTATGACTTTATTTAAATCTAAAAACATTTTTCATAAACATACTCCTCATTAAACTTAAGTGAACCATGCTAAAAGCCTATGTTATACTGTATATTATTATCTATATTAGCCTTCTGCAGCTTATTCCAAGGGTAAGATCTGGAATAATATCTTCATTTGAAATTTGGTACTTAGTTAGGAATCTGTCATAGGATTTGTAATTTTTCATTCATGTTTCTCCGATGAATAATTTTATGAGCAGGAATTTCTCTGTTGTCCCTGATATGTACAGAAGTTAAATTATTAAGCAGATCTCTAGAGTTTTGCCGGTTGTTCGATAAGATATGAAGGAAGATAATTTTAATTATATAAGCTTTTGAATTTACAACGGTATCGCACGCATTTTAAATGAAAGTTAAAATTTGTGGAAGCTTAAAGGATTTACGTTTGTTTGAAATTGAAATCAGTCATACGATACCATCATACTGAAATGGAAAGAATTATTTGAAGTTTTAGAATTAGTAATTATGATACAATCCATTTTCACTGAATTAAATTCCTTGAGACGGAAAATGTTCACTTCATTTTCAAATTACCTTACTTTTACTTTCCGAAATAGTATTTTAAACATTTGGTGAGATTTTGCCATTTTTAAAGTTGTAGTACACTATTGGTTATGGTAGGTTATAAACTTGAGGTATTTAATATACTTATTACCTTTATTTAGAACTATCTTTTATTAAAAATTGTGAATAATGATATGCATATTTTAAATGTACCTAATTTTGGAATCCATGTTTTATAATTATACATTATTTTAAATAATTCTTTTTGACCTGTTTCTTATGC
>CM063506.1:93044994-93052494 GCA_032207245.1 Pardosa pseudoannulata
ATTTGTGATCATTATAATATGCACTTAATAATGTATACTCATGTCCATAAATTAAGGATAATGAAGTTCAGGCAATGAAAGAGACAAAAGCAAAACAAATTTGACTTATTTGTAAAGTCTATTTATTAAACAAATGGTAAAGAGCAAAAAAGATGCTATATGTTTGACATAATTAATAAAAATTGCGATTTTTACTCCCTGGAGCAAATTTCAAAAAAGAACCTATTTACAGAAAACAGTATAACATGGTTAGTATGATGGTTATTCGGAGTATGTCTCTCGGACGATGCAATACAAGCGTTACAACGCCTACTCATGCTGAGTATCAGATTATCAATCTGATCTTGGGGAAAATTACACCACTCATCAAGCAATGCCCTCCGAAGTTCCGATAGACAGTTGGGAGGGGGTTGACGGGCTGCAATTCGTCGGCCAAGCACGTCCCACATGCAGTCTGAACAGGCAGGTCAGTTCTGGAACCAAGAATAATTACTCCCCAAACGAGCCATCCTGCCCCACCGTAACGGTGTCTTTCAATGGTGTTCTCTTGGTGGTAACGGGTACCTGGCGCTCTCCATATGAAAGTCCGGCGAGAATCAGAATGTAAACTGAACCTGGACTCGTCGGAAAACATCACACAAGACCATAGTTGCTTGGGCCTTTCTTCACGCAAACTTAGATTGGCACCGTAAGCTTGGCCTCCTGGGGGCTGTTGCGCATTTTAAGAAGAAGAAATATATAAGAAAAATGTTGCTAGAGCAACTGAAAGCATTTCAGAGAGTGTCGAAACATTTTGAAGGATGAGGTAACGAAGTATTCAAACATGGAACGTGTGAAGCAGGAGTGTTAACATTGAAATCGGATTTAAAATGAATTCATTTCTAAGTTTTTCCATTTTTACTTCTTTCAAGGCGAACTGTTTTTGTAAGGATTCTACTGTATTTCTAGCCCTTTTATACTTAATACTTATTTAATTATTTTTAATCGTAAAATGAGTTCGTGAAATCGTGAAAAAAAAACCAAGCAACTAATGAAGTACATCTCAACTTTAATTCTCATTCAATAAGCCACTCCGGAAAGTCATGGCTTTATTAGGTTATTTCGTTTTACATTAATTACACATAAGTGGTATTTTAAGTGATTCTGAGTAAATTTGAATTCATGTAATAATTGTTTTTATTTTAAGTTTTTATGCTTCAGCATTTTCATATTAAAAATAAATAATCTTTATAACAAAATACAATTAAAAATATTTCTCTTAGACCACATATTGCAGAAGCAAGACATTTATAAAATTACTTTGTTAAGGAATTTATAATTTTCATTTATAATTTATTTGTGATCATTATAATATGCACTTAATAATGTACACTCATGTCCATAAATTAAGGATAATAAAGTTCAGGCAATGAAAGAGACAAAAGCAAAACAAATTTGACTTATTTGTAAAGTCTATTTATTAAACAAACGGTAAAGAGCAAAAAAGATGCTATATGTTTGACATAATTAATAAAAATTGCGATTTTTACTCCCTGGAGCAAATTTCAAAAAAGAACCAATTTACAAAAAGCAGTATAACATGGTTAGTATGATGGTTAATACGGAGTATGTCTCCCGGACGATGCAATACAAGCGTTACAACGCCTACGCATGCTGAGTATCAGATTATCAATCTGATCTTGGAGAAAATTACACCACTCATCAAGCAATGCCCTCCGAAGTTCCGATAGACAGTTGAGAGGGGGTTGACGGGCTGCAATTCGTTGGCCAAGCATGTCCCACACATGTCTCACATGGTAGCTGAAGAGAGCTGACGAGACAGGTCTGATGCTGTGCTCCGTCTGTTTCTTTTGGCAGTAACTGCCAAATACCGGTCATTATTCGGCGTAGTAACTCGGGGGCGACCTGTGCTGTAACATCTACTCACATTACCATCATGTTTGAATCGTTGCCAAAGCCTGGAGATGACACTCTGGGCGATTATAAGTTCCTCGGATACTTCCAGCTGGGTACGTCCACATTCCAGTCGTCCGATAATTCTACCAAGTAAAAAATCATCCAAATGCTTCCTTTGTGCCATAACTATACGGTTATTGCACTGAAAGGCTTTTAAAGCGCTTGTGAACAATTTTACTTCTTTGCTACCATTCCTTATATACCCCTTTCATACACTCTCGTCATTGTGACGTACTATCCGCGCCATCTGGTGGTTTCCTGCAATTTGCATATTCTTCTTCAAGATGTGTGTGATAATTCTACAGGTGAAATTTTTATTTTAGAGCTCAATTTCTGTGTGATTCTGAATTATCCTTAATTTATGGACATGAGTGTATTTTATGATAGTGTTATTTTTCCTTCATATGTATTTATATCTGTTATAAGAATGTCGAATACAAGAATGTAAGTAATTTTCCCTCTACTCATTTTGTGCTAGAAATTTGAAATTATTTATTGTTATTACGAGATATATGTACATATATGCTTCTAATTATGAAATCCTTTATATTTTTCTCAATAAGTCTTCTACATTTAAATCAAAAGATTATTGAATTTTTGGGTTTATGATGAACTTTTAATAAAATGAAATTATGTAAGCACTTAATTTTTTTATATTCTTTTATTACTTTATAACTTAAATGTGCAATATATTTGAAAACATATTAATAAAATCAGATTAGTATTTTTTTCTTATTTAAAGATATTAACGTTAATAAAATGATTATTAATCAGTTTAAAAATGAGTTCTTTATTAGGAATTATTTATTTTTTTATCCGTTAGTTTTATATATTTTATTAGCAGTCATTATTTAGATAATTTAAAATATTGATTGCTTAAAAAAAGCTACAAGAGTTACTTATAAACGAAAAATTATAAATTAATTGAAATCTTAGTAACATAATTATGTATTTGGAATAAGTATAAAGCTAAATTTAATAATGAATAAGATATGATTTTTAAATTTACTTCACCACGATTGTGTGTAAAACTTTTCCTTGCTTAAAGAAGTAACCAATTAGAACTATTGTTAACCTGTAAAAAAACATATAGTAACATCCCGTTTGCTTTTGAAAAATTACATTTATAGTGAATTTGTAGTACTGCTCTCCCACCTCGATGTCTTTGCTTTTACACTTACTATCAGTATTTGAGAAGTAATAGCAGATTCTCTCAAGTCAAAATTCATGCAAATCGCATAAAAATAGGACACCAAGTTTTACAATTGTAAAGGGACTGTGGACGTTTCGTATCATATTAAAATTATTAACATGAGTTATTGAAATCTGTAAACATATACTCAAAATTTAATTTGTTAAATCACATTTAAATAATTTGAAAAATCAGGCATATTTTTAAATTAATACTAAAAAAATATTAATTCTTTAAAGGCTGATTATGACTTAATTTTCATTTTTGTCCTACTAAAAGAAAGTATATTTTATATGATGGTAGATTGTATAGTAAATTAATATGATAAAAACAAAGTCAGAATGTTGATTTGTTTTTGTAAAATTTCTATTTTTCTAAATTTAAATTGAAATCTAATGTTCCAAATTAAGTAATTTAAAATGATACACATACCTAATGTACGTTAAAAGTATTTGATACCCACTGTATAAAGATTAGAGACATTTTCCGTTAAAAGTAGTTTTGTAAAGAAAAATATATTTTATAAAAAGTGAATATGTAAAAAAATATTTTTTGATATTTAGAAAAATTTTAATGTGATTAATATAACTATACTTCAAATAACTTCTAAACAAATTTAATAAATCTAAATTAAAAATATTTTGAAACACAGGTTGCAATGTCTACTCTACACTTTCCTCAATCCTATTCTTTAATAATTAAATAACTTTTAACCTAAATGGGAACTTCGAAAGAGACGCCATGTTATCATCTCAGCTTGACGAAATCCTTTTAATCTCTTAGCTTAAAGTTTCAAAAATATTTCTGCGTCCCACAACTGACTCTCTCTCTCTCTATTCCCCAATTGATAGAAGAGACGTATCTCTGGACAATATGATAAATCTTGAGTCATTATTTATCGCCAAGAGGCGAGTTTTGAAAGGATACATCAAACTTTCTCATCTTCATTTAGATCTCGAATTCTGAAATGATTTCAAGTGTGTTCTGTGACATTTTCGTTATGCCAAGACGCTGATTATCTGGTTTATCTCGGAATATTAATGATGTGGACAATTTAAAGTACCGTATGTTTGGATTACGAGCCAGCTTCGTTATTGAATTCGAACTAGTTAAAATTGGAATGGACAAGGTTAAAGTTAATTTAAATTCCATAGTTCAGATCTTTTATTTTAATAAGCATGGAATACTGTTTCATTTAATTGACACTTGAGATGAGTTCCTATTTCTATAAGCATAAGACAGAGTGTGTTTTTCTGTGACTTTTACACAAGTCTAGACTGTTTAGACAAGTCTAGACTAGTGGGGGGGGGGGGGGGGGGAGGGTTACTAACTTCTGGACAGGTATTCATTGATACCCCCCAAAAAAAAAGGGGGGGGGAAAAACTATCGATATTAAAAGATCCTTTTACAGCATTCTCATGTAATACGATATTATAATGGATGTCTCCTCTATGGATATTCATTACTAAAATTGCTGGACAAATGGGGTAGGGGGTTTAAATTTGCTTGTTTTTTTTTTTTTTTTACCCACGTTTAATAATAATAGTAATGCTTCATAAGGGAACGAGTAATTATTAAACATAAAATTATTTGATACCATCGGATTGGGGGGGGGGGGGGGGGGGGGGGGGGGGGTTTTTTTTTTTTTTTTCAACTATCGATATTAATTCTCCTTTGACAGCATTCTCATGTAATACGATATTATAATGGATGTCTCCTCTATGGATATTCATTATAAAATTGTATACAATAAATAGAAGTAGGTTAATTTGCTTGTTTATTTTTACCACGTTTAATAATAATAGTAATAGCTTCATAAGGGAACGAGTAATTTATTTGAACATAAAAATATTTGAAATGCGTTTGGATTTTGTTTCACATTAAGATTGAAATAAATTAATTAAATAAATGATATTTAATAGGATATTATAACATAAATTTTACCTAAACAACTTATAATCAATCTATTAATAAAAAAATAATCCAGAGAGATTAATACTCATTCACCTACATGCATGATTTTACTTTTCGTGTTAAAATACTTTCATAGTTTTGATACAGTGGAAGTTTAAGCAGTTCGTTTTTTTTTAAGATTAGTAATTTAATTTTCTGGATAATTACACGTGATACAAAAGTAATTTAATGAAGATTTGTGGAACTGTTTTAATTTTCCATTTTCACTTAGGTGCTTTCAATTTGAATTTAGTATTCAAAGAATTTTCAATCATTAATAATGGTAAATTTTGAGAATTTGTAAGTTTAAATTAAAATCTAATAATCCAAA
Organism: Pardosa pseudoannulata; assembly: GCA_032207245.1. NCBI lineage: Eukaryota > Metazoa > Arthropoda > Arachnida > Araneae > Lycosidae > Pardosa > Pardosa pseudoannulata. The sequence goes on from CM063506.1 coordinate 93,050,427, forward strand.
TTAAATAATTTACAAATATTACACAGGTTTAATGTATATTACATATATTTGGTAAGCATTGTATAACAATGAAAGACATTTTAGATGAAAAGTTGTTTTATTAAAAGTGAAAATATAATTTAATGTAAAAAGTGAATTTGTGAAAAAAAAATTTCATTTTTTAGAAAGATTTTAATATGATTAATATAATTATACTTGAAATAATTTCTAAACAAATTTAATAAATCTAAATTAATAATATTTTGATAAACAAGTTGCAATGTCTACTCTACACTTTCCTCAATCCTATTCTTTAAAATTAACTAATTTTTAACCTAAATAGAAACTTCGAAAGAGATGCCATGTTATCATCTTAGCTTGACGAAATCCCTTTAATCTCTTAGCTTAAAGTTTCAAAAATATTTCTGCGTCCCACAACTGACTCTCTCTCTATTCCCCAATTGATAGAAGAGACGTATCTCTGGACAATATGATAAATCTTGGGTCATTATTTATCGCCAAGAGGCGAGTTTTGAAAGGATACATCAAATTTTCTCATCTTCATTTAGATCTCGAATTCTGAAATGATTTCAAGTGTGTTCTGTAACATTTTCGTTATGCCAAGACGCTGATTATCTGGTTTATCTCGGAATATTAATGATGTGGACAATTTAAAGTACCGTAAGTTTGGATTACGAGCCAGCTTCGTTATTGAATTCGAACTAGTTAAAATTGGAATGAACAAGGTTAAAGTTAATTTAAATTCCATAGTTCAGATCTTTTATTTTAATAAGCATGGAATACTGTTTCATTTAATTGACACTTTAGATGAGTTCCTATTTCTATAAGCATAAGAGAGAGTGTGTTTGTCTGTGACTTTTTCACAAGTCTAGACTGTTTGTCCTAGAGTTACTAAAATCTGAACAGACATTCTTTGATAAAACCGGATGGTCACTATCGATATTAAAATCTCCTCTGACCACAATCTCACATAACACGATATTATAATGGATATCTCCTATATAGATATTCATTATAATATTATATACAATAGATAGTAGTAGATTAATTTGCTTGTATAATTTTACCACATGGGATAATAACAGTTAATTGCCTCATAAGGAAGCAAGTAATTTATTTGAAGATAATGGATATCAAGAAGAATAACTAAAATGCGTTTGGACTTTATTTTACATTAAGATTGAAATAAATTAAATAAATAAATGATATTTAACAACATATTATAACATACATTGTACCTAAACAACTTATAATCAATCTATTAATCAAAAAATAATGTAGATAGATTAATAATCATTCCCGTACATACAGGATTTTACTTTTCATGTTAAAATACTTTCATAGTTTTGATACAGTGGAAGTTTAAGTGTTTGGTTTTCTTTTAAGATCAGTTTTTTAGTTTTCTGGATATTTATACACGATACAAAAATAATTTTATGAAGATTTGTTCAACTGTTTTAATTTTCAATTTTCCCTTAGGTGCTTTCAATTTGAATTTTGTATTCCAAGAATTTTCCATCATTAATAATGAAACCTTTGTGGCCTCTGTAAGTTTAAATTGAGATGTAATAAGCCAAATTAAGTAATTTAAAAATAATACACAGGTTTAATGTATATTACAAGTATTTGGTAAACATTGTATAACAATGAAAGATATTTTACATCAAAACTAGTTTTATTAAAAGTAGAAATATATTTTATAAAACGTGAATTTCTAAAAAAAAATGTAAAACAAAAATGTCAAAATATGGTCAGAGTTTGCATTGAATTCCAAATTAAGTTTTAATCACTTTTAGTTAAAAGGTTAAGACGGTATTCTTACTTTACCAGACATTCTGTATAACCAAAATATTGACCTTGTAAATACTGAAAAATTTCCACTTTACTGTCCAGTTAAAAACGCATGTGGAGTGTTTTATATATTTATAATACACACACAATATATATAAAAATATTTAAGATTATAATTAATACTTTTTTATTGTATACTGAGATAAGAATTACGTCCAATTTAGGATGATAGAAAATTGTTTGAAATTCATTAGTTTTCACTTCCATTTCCATTTTA
>CM063506.1:93057494-93064994 GCA_032207245.1 Pardosa pseudoannulata
TTTAATGGTGTAAAATGATATGTATATATACGAGGGTTACTCTGGAAGTTTTGAGATGCGCCCTGACTAGAATTTACAAAAAAAAAATCATAAGAGTTTAATTTTAAAATACAGAGTATGCTAACTCAGAAGACAATTTTTTACTTACTTCAACTTGTTTAGAGTAAAATAAATTTTAAATAAAAGAGGAAAGGGAGATTTCGCGAGAACATTTTCACACTATCATTTTCTACAACTTTAAAGTAGGATTAAATCAGGAAGAATACTTTCAACAGTTGCATTTTGCATTTGGAGATGAATTTCCAGCTCGTGCTACTGTATTAAGATAAATTAAAGAATTTAGCAGAGCTTGCAATTATCTTCATCCTGAAGAAACTACGCACAGGAAAGCCGCCATCGGCAGTAGTCTTAAACAATGTGTCTGCCATACGAAAAATGTTTAACGGATGATAATCGCTGTACCCATCAAATTATACAGAAGGAACTTAACTTTGGATCCGCAGCCATACACACAATTATTAATAAAGAATTACATATGAAAAAAGTAGTTTGCCATTAGTCTCTCCATAATCTAACTGAACACCAAAAAGGGGAGCTTGTCACAATCAGTAAAGAAACTGTTAAATTACTTAATGATGGTGGCCACCTCATCATTTCTAAAATTGTAACGGATGATAAAACGTACATACCACTTTTTGACGCAACACATCAAGAAAGCAAAGTATGGGTCTTTGAAGATGATACCACATCGACAATGGTAAAAAGACAACGCGCTCTGAAAGTGTGATGTATGCCTGCCTTATTTTGTTTTATTTTTTATTTATTTATTTATTTATTTATTTATTTTTTTTAGAAGTACGGGATTGGTCAAAGTCATCAAGTGGAGAGGACAGAAGACAGTAACAATAAAAACTGGTATAACACTAATGTCTTCCACAAATTCTACAAGAAGTGAATGTTAGGGGACTAATACTTCACCATGACAACGCATCTTCACTTGCAGCCTGATTTACAGTTGAGTTTCTTAAACAAAAACAAATTAAAGTGATAGAACATCCACCGTATTCACCTGATCTAGCTGTGTGTGACTTTTGGATATTCTTTAATCTAAATAAGAACTTGCGTGGACGTCGTTTTCATTCAGAAGAAGAGACTGATGTGGCTATTAATGCATTTTTTCATCTATTCCAAGAAATGAATGGCTTGATGCATTTAATGTGTGGAAAATTGGTCTACAAAAGTGCATTGATGGTGCTGGAGGAGACTATTTTGAACATACCGAAAAATTTATAAGTATTAGGTTTTTAAATCATAATTGTATCAAAAATTTCAGAGTAACCTTCGTATATACACACACACACACACACACACACACACACACACACATATATATATATATATATATATATATATATATATATATATATATATATATATATATATATATATATATATATATATATATATATTATATATATATATATATATATATATATATATATATATATATATATATATATATATATATATATATATATATATATATATATATATATATATATATATATATATATATATATATATATATATATATATATATATATATATATATATATATATATATATATATATATATATATATATATATATATATATATATATATATATATATATATATATATATATATATATATATATATATATATACATATATATATATATATATACATATATATATATATATATATATATATATATATATATATATATAAATATATATATATATATATATATATATATATATATATATATATATATATATATATATATATATATATATATATATATATATATATATATATATATATATATATACTTTACCTATTAGTACACACATAATACTGCACAAAAATAAACAAATATTTAAAAAATTTATTCGTTTCAAACAAAAGCAAAAAATAAAATTAATATATGTTATTTTACTGTATATCTGGGAGAATCTCGGTATAATGAAAAAATATTATCTCGAATATTTGGACGAGTGATTTTCAATTTAAAAAGACAGGTAATTAATAATCAATCACTTGAGATTTTAATTGAGTTTCCAAGATATTTTACTTCATTTCACTAAGTTTGAAATTACCAAGAAGTCTGTTTTTTCAGTCACTCCTCTGTAGTTTAAAATAATTAAATAATAAAACAGAATATGTTCATACATATTACACGAATAGATTTATTTTTTCTGTACGAATAAGAACAAAATATTTTGTATATTTAAACGAAAGCTTTTATTTTAGAAATGTATATTTTTGATCAATCCTTCACTGTTTTCTTGAGATTTCTTATTTAGTAAGTCATAAATCTTTAATTTTTTTAAAAATGCATTTCAATCTAAAGACTATACTTTTAGAAAATAATTGAGCAGATTATATTCATTGAAATTCCAATAAACGTAAAGATCCTAACTAATAAAAAGTAAATTATTTTGAATAATTCTTTCGAAAGAATTTCGATTTACTAAGATGGGTAAAATTTTAACAATCTCTCCTCGCTAGTGTACTTAAGCTATATCTTTTTTTCTTTAAAAAAAAGTTCCAAATTAGTAAGAATATCATCTCTTGGCCAAACATTTTAACGAGCATCGTAAAAATTTTACGAGCTACCAGATTATATTAAAACGGACAAATTGTACGCGATTATTAAGTTAAGGAACAAACTCTATCTCTTTAGTATAGATAGCTTGTTACAAGCACTTACTAAAAAGACATCCGGTAAGAAAATTTTAGAAAAAAAGTTTGTTCTCTGAAGAGCTTTTTACACATAGCTATAAAAATAATTATTTTACAATTCATTTTAAATGGAAGTAAGACGATCCATATAATGACGAAATGCATATAAAATGTTTTAGATGAGTTTTCATTCAAACATTATCATTTTAAATTGAAATGCATGTGATTATAAGATAGTAAAAATGTTATTTTTGTTTTGTTTCTAATATATATTATGTCGTAAAACTTGAATCTTAGATGAAATATTTGAGATGAAATTACAGGACAATTGCTGTAGATAGTTAAATATTTGATAAATATTAAAATAAACATCTCTCATATGCAGATTATAAATATACCAAAAATAAATAAACGTTATGAAATTTTAATAACACAATGCATCTTTAAACAACCATGTATGACGTTTATAGTATGATATGAAATAACCTACTAATTTGTATGACAGAAAACTTTTCTTAGCTTTATAAAAATATCTACTTTTTTGAATTATTAAGGTGTTTTAATAAAGAGAAAAATATGATTTAATCAGTAATCCCGGATGTATTTCTGTTGAAATAATATTAGTGCATAAATTAAATGTAACATATTACTTGTTCATACTTTGTTTCTCGTATTTTTCTCGTAAACTATGGATCGTACAGGAACGCTTCTTTGGGCCATTTTTATGTACTCCTAAAGAGAAATCTAGCTGTGTAGAGATTATGTGGTCGATTTCGGACACCCCATATATATATATATATATATATATATATATATATATATATATTATATATATATATATATATATATATATATATATATATATATATATATATATATATATATATATATATATATATATATATATATATATATAGTTTGAAATTACCATTAAGTCTTTTTTTACAATGACCCTTAAGTAGTTTAAATGAATTAAATAATCAAACACAATATGTTAATACAAATTAAAAGAGAAGATTTATTTTTTTCTACGAATATAGATAGAATATTTCGAATATATAAAAGAAAGATTTTATTTTAGAAAGGTATATATTTGATCAATCCTTCAATGTTTTCTTGAGATTTGTTATTTATTAAGTCGTAAAAGTTTTAAAAATTTAAAAAAAAATTTAATCTACAAGCCATACTTTTAAAAGATAATTGAGCAGATTATGTTCATTGAAATTCCAATAAAAGTGACATCCCTGACTAATAAAAAGTAAATTCTTTCAAATGTTTCTTTCGAAAGAATGTCGATTTACTAAAATTGGTAAAATTTTACAACAAACTCTCTTCGCTCTTGTACTTAAGCTATAACTTTTTTTCTTAAAAAAAGTTCGAAATTAGTAAGAATATCATGTCTTGACCAAACATTTTAATGAGTATCGTAAAAATTTGACGAGCTACCAGATTATATTAAAACGAACAAATTCTATCTCTATAGTATAGATAGCTTGTTACAAGCACTTACTAAAAAGACATCCGGTAAGAAAATTTTAGGAAAAATGTTTGTTCTTTGAAGAGATTTGTATACATAGTTATAAAAATAATTATTTGCCCATTCATTTTAAATGGAAGTAAGACGATCTATATAATAACGAAATGCATATAAAATGTTTTAGATGAGTTTCTTTCAAGCACTATCATTTTAAATTAAAGTGCATGTGTTATAAAATAATAAAGATGCTACTTTTTTTTCTAATATATAGTACAACCTAAAACTTAGATGATATGTTTAAGATAAAATTATAGCATAATTTCTGTAGTTACTTAAAGATTTGATATATCTTTATAATTAAACATGTGGCATATACAGATTATGAATATACCAAAAATAAATAGATTTTATTAAAATTTTAATAACACAATTTATTTAAAAAAACATACATGTTTTTTATAATACGGTATGATATAACCTACTGATTTTTATAACAGAGTTGAACAGAGAATAATTTGTATAACTAAATTTTTGTATTATTAAAGTATTTGTATTAGTATAGTATTTTAATAAAAAAAATTTTAATAAATTATGTTTGAATCATTAATCCACGTTCCATTTCGGTTGAAATTATATTAGAGCATAAATGAGATGTAGCAAATTATTACGTAACTAGGATGCAACTTAGACGTAAGATGTATTTAGAGGAAATTTGATGTACAATATAAAATAAATTGGAAATTTAAAAGTCTTTTAATATTAAAACACTAGCATATATTCCATCATAAGACGGGGTGAGTAAAAGTTTTAATTTTCAAAAAATGTAAAGTACCCTATAAGGCAGGAAAAAATTGTTTGTTTTTTGGCTGAGAACTATGTGGTGCACACTCAATATTTTATCTTCTTACTCCTCTAAAGTTTCCCAATACCGTGGTTTCCCACTACTGTGAATGCAGTTTAGAGTCACGTTGAATTAATCTTGTCAAACCTTGTTATTTATACAAAACAAGCACACAAACGAAGAAACTTCTTAATTTTCAAATATATATAACTCAAATACTAGATATATATTAATCCGTTAAATAGACATCTAGAATTTTACAAACAGAATTTGTTGTTAACAAAGATAAAAATATTTTCATTCGAATAAAAAATAATCGATAATAAATTTAAAATTATAACTTATGAACCTAATCTATTATTTTATCCCAATATAAAAGAATTTTTTTATGTAATATCAAAGTTAAGCGATAAAACGCATGAAAATAATGCTGACCATATTTAAACAATTTCATATAAGGAACGATTAAATGAGATGTTTAAAGAAATAACGTCATAATGCTAGAAAAAATGGTAAATAGTTAACTTTAATCACTTGCTCTTAACTGGGGAAAATAGGGCTTGATATAATAGCATTAAATGCTAGAAAAGGGGAGAAGCGTTGATTTCAAACATTGTTAATCCAAACTCATCAAGAATCCAATATGGATGACTCTATCCATTCAAGGTACAACCGCTTCGTAAATTCATAGACAGACGGACAGATAACTTATTATTATATATGGCTATTATTATATAGGGGATGTTCTCATACGAAGCAGCATTCGTCTTGATAGCTTACAATGTTATTTATAAAATTTGAACAACTATATAAGGGATTTGTTCAGTATTACTTGTAATCGTAGCATTGCAAAGTGTAGTGATAAAGCATATAAAGTATTTTATCGTGATTTCATTTGGTGGACCTGTAAATAGTAAACTATTGTGAATGCTAAAAAAATAATAAAATATCAATCATAACTACAAAGTTATAAATAGTAGCAGATACTATAAAGCAAATAAATTAAATATAGAATTGCCATTTATTTTTGCTGAAATAAAAACAAGTTATTTTGAGAAAATATAACAATTCTAAATTCCTAATTTTAGGTATCTGTGAAAAAACGTGTGATATTATTGTTTTAAACAAAAGACTATGGATAGTGAATAGATTTTTGATCAATAAATTTCTATTTCGAAATGAAGATTCCACATTTATTTCCATTAAAAACCCTTAACCATGATGTATAAATCGTTTTAAAAGTTACCGAAAAGCATTTTTGCGGTTTTAAAAAACTTGTGGATTATACTATGTCTTGTTTCACAAACAAGTAAAATTCAATAGTTTGTAAACTACTTCAATCTAAATCTCCGCAGTTTAAAATAATGGACAATACAAAATACTATAAATATCCTATTTACAGTAAAGGATATTAGTACTCTATAATATACGTATCTTATTTTGTCGAGTTTTTGTTTTTGTTGAGTTAATTTCGATTTGGAAAAATATATACTTTTTATAATCCTGTATAACGTCAGTAATGTTTCTTATAAAGCTTCGTAAAATAGGAAGAAATAAAAACATTACTTTTAAAAGGATTTTAAAGAACACCTTAAAGGTTTTAAGAACAACTAGATTATATAAAAAAGACTAAATTACACGTGATTATTACTTTTAGAAACAATTTTATCCTATTTTTGTGTAGCTTGTTATAATCCCTAATCACTAAGACGATTATTCTGAAAGAAGTTAGTTCTTTTAAGAAATTGTTATCAAATTGTATAAAAAAGTACTACCATTTTATCATTTTCATTAAATGAAAAACGCAATATCCAATCTATGCATATAAAAATGCTTTATATGATCTCTCCTAGGAGTAAACTAATATTTATGTAATTGAAAAACAATAAAATATTTTTGTAAACTTTTTTTCTAATTAAAGAATATCGCGTTTCTCATAAAAAAGAGAAAATTTTTTGGCTCGAAATTTTAATTTTTTTTCTGTGTTATTGTCTGACAATTGAGCTTACATACATCTTCACACTTAAACATAAATATATATATATTTATATATATATATAATATATATATTTTATTATATAAATATATATATATATATATATATATTATATAACTATATATATATATATATATATATATATATATATATATATATATATAATATATATATATATATATATATTTATATATATATAAATTCATATAATACATATATATATATATAAATATATATATATATAATATATATATATATATATATAAGTTTATATATAACATATATTACATATATACATAATATACATATAATACTATATAAATATCTATAATATTTAATATATATATATAACATATATATATATATATACATATATTTTTACATATGAACATTTACATATATATATATATACATATATATATAAATATATATATATATATATATATATATATATATA
>CM063506.1:93069994-93087494 GCA_032207245.1 Pardosa pseudoannulata
ATATATATATATATATATATATATATATATATATATATATATATATATATATATATATATATATATATATATATATATATATATACAGGATGTCCCAAAACGATCGCATAAACTCTGCACAGCTAGATTCCTTTTTGGACGTACAAAAAAACTGCACAAAGAAGCGTTCCTGTACGTTCCACTATTTACGAGAAAAATACGGAAACCAAAGTATGACGTCACTACCGGTGCAAGAAAAAGCACTTTATTGAACATATCCACAGCAGTATATGCACAGGCATACTCCCTAAGAGTTCGTAATCCCTTTCCATTACATTGGCCATTTATCATGTACATGTCGCAGTAGTCACGAACGGAATACATGGCCACCATACGAAGACTACCGGTAGCTGCAAGATTCATCCTTTTTAATGCCAGTTCAGCGGCTACTTAACGTCATTCGAAGGAGCTCGCATGTATGATGCGATATGTGCGGCTAAAGGTTTCAACATTATCGACTGGAAAGATATGCAAATACTGTTGTTGATATGTCCAATGAAGTGTTTTTTTTCTTTAACGGAAGTGACGTCATACTTTGTTTTTCGTATTTGTCTCGTAAACTATGAATCATACAGGAACTCTTCTTTGGGTAGTATTTATGTACTCCCAACGAGTAATGTAGCTGTGAAGTGTTTATGCGGTCGTTTTGGGACACCCTATATATTATTATGTAATTTTAATTTTCACATGTTTTAAGAGATCATTTAAAGCAAATATATAATAACGCATCATAAAATGGGATTAAGTTATCTGGAATATGCATTTTGTCGATAAATATGGCGCATATAGAAAGAAATTATGGTAGAATTTTTCAGTAGAACCAATTTATGAAATATATGTTATATAAATGAAGAGGACTAAAGAAGGACATTTATGTATACGGTTGCATGTTTATATTCTGTTTTTAATTAGGTCATAGTGGACTAACTTCTGTACAGTATATAGAAAGAAATCTTGGGTATGCAATAGCATTTGTCACACGTAACACGGAGTATATACGAGTGATGATCTATAAATAAGTTTAGATTGTCTATATTCCTGCAATTCCTTCGGATGTAGTTGTAATATAGGAGGTCAGATACAGTGCATAATTTTAGGTATTCTTCTGTTAGTTAATACAAAGGGAGAGTTTGTTCGGAGAAAACTGCTATTGCAAATAAACCTTCTCAATTTTTCGATTTCCTTAGCTGAAATATATGAAGTCAAAAGAAATCCACTTGTAACTTATGGAACTTAACTGATACGGCAAGGTATCCTCAAAATCTCAAAGGATGATGTGAAAAGTGTAATCCAGTAGAAAAAAGGTTACCGCCATGTCCCGGGACATCATTGAGTAATGTTCATACACCTTCTACCTCTTGTTCAAATTGCTGGACGTTAACTAAGAGATTGCAAGGTATAATCAAAATGTGAAACAATGGTGTAGAAAAGTATAATCCTGTAGAAAAAAGGTTACCGCCATGTCCTAGGACAGCATTGAGTAATCTTCCTACATCTCATACCTCTTATACAAACTGCTGGACGTTAACTAAGAGACTGCAAGGTATCCTCAAAATGTGAAACAATGATGTAGAAAAGTGTAATAATGTAGAAAAAAGGTTACAGTCGAGTCCTGGGACATCATTGTCTAATCTTCCTCCATCTCATACCTCTTATACAAACTGCTGGAAGTTAACTGAGAGACTGCAGGGTATCCTCAAAATGTCAATGAATGAAGTGAAACTGTAATGAGGGAGAAAAAAAGATTCCCGCAATGTAGTGGTACATCATTGACTAATTTTCCTACACCTTATACCTCTTTTACAAGGTGTATTAACAGATTTCCTAATTTGAAAAAGCATCTCGAAAGTCAACCATTAACTTCAGAACAGTGCTGGAAACAGTTTGGATAATGTGGCTGAATACACATAGAGAGGATTTTATAAGGAGTTACACTCCACCCAAGAAGCGACAATTACCTAAATGAATTTTAAGACTACTTGTGACAATAACATAATTCATGTATTATTAATTGGTTGTTGTGGTTGTATGCAATAAATATTACACGCTTCTTTGCAGGTTTTATAGCTTTACTTTTTGATAAACAATCCAACGTTTATGAAAGCGTAAATACTTGCAATCATTTAACTCAGTTTTAATAAGAAATTTAAATTTTGAGATAGCTTTTATTTCATACTATTTCATTATGCTCATGAATATTGATTTTCCTGTAGGAAATTTTGGAAAAGTTGCGATAAAAGTTTATTGACGAAAAGAAAAATTCTAACTCTCGCGTGAAAACATATTAATAGGAAAGAAACATTTTCCGATAAAAATATCCATATCTAAATAATAAAGGAATACAAAATACTTGTAACCATGAAGATACGCTTGAATTCCGTTATATTTCAAGAATATTTGCAAATAAATATTCACTTCTATACATAAACGTAAAGATGAATAAAGTTAGAATTTTTATCGTTATCGCTTTTTTTGGAGTGTTTAGTAAAGTTTCAAGATTTGCATCGAATTCTTCGAGATAACAGGTGTAATTCTGATATATATATATATATATATATATATATATATATATATATATATATATATATATATATATATATATATATATATATATATATACATATATATATATATATATATATATATATATATATATATATATATATATATATATATATATATATATATATATATATATATATATATATATATATATATATATATATATATATATATATATATGGCAGGGAAACCTTAATATGTACTTAAAATTTCTGTAATATAGTGTAGAATAAAGTAAAAAATTAGATCATCATTTTGCAAAAATACATAGCTGACAACGTGTAAATCAACTTGTGGCTTAAAACAACAGCCTGAAAAATACAAATATTCATAAAAATCTTGTGAGACTAATTGAAATTAATTAGAATAAAAATACAAGTTAGTAAGTTCACTCAAGAGAAAGTTAAGCTACTGCGCTCCGTGTATCAAGGTTGCGTTTGGATTACAAAGGGGAAATATATCAGGAGAGCATGATTTAAGTAATGAATTACATAATATTTAGTATATTTCCTGTATACAAATATATATTTAAACTTCTATCAGATACATTTTTATCTTTATAATCTAATAGTTACTTGTAACCTGAATCAAATAATCCGTAGTAATTTATATTTGATTTCAATGACAAATTCTTCGATTGCGGATATGAATATCTTATATTTTAGGACATCCTGAAACACAAGTTCCTAAGCACAAGTCATTCTTTTAAAATATAATAATCATTCAAATTAGTAGATTGAAATGTTATATTCAATAATGAGTAATGTTACCCATTTTAAAAGTCTAAGATCTGCTGCATAAAAATAATAACCAATTTAATCTCGCTACAGACATAACTGGTATTTTTAGATTTAATGAATAATTAATAATTATTTTATAAGAATTACAATAACTAAATCTCTAAGATAAATCCTAAAAATATTATTAATAAATAATATTATTATACATTTTATATTGTAATTAGTAATAGCAGTGTGTTTGTATCAATGTTATAGTATAGGTTTATTTTCATAGTATAATTTTATATTACTTATCGTAGTGTTATCGAGTGATATATATTTATCTTATTTCTCGTATTTCAACTTCCTAGTTTTATTTTTTCTTTCCACTGCTATTAATAACAGTATGATTCTCTAACAGGTGTCTTGTCTAGCTCATCTCTATTTATTGATGTAGAATGATGTGCTGTTATGCTTTGTTTGTCTTCATTTAAGGACAGTATTCTAAGGACATGTATTTGTTGCATAGATTGCATCATGTATATTGTTTTGTAGTAGTACTAATGAAACACAGCATGATATAATCTTTCTCTTACAGTTCAATATTTTACTTTCTTTTTATTTCTTACAATCAACTTATGCTTAACGATGGTCGATTGGTTAGGGTGCTGGCCTTCGGTACCGGAGTTCGTGGGTTCGAATCCGACTGGAACATGGATATTCGTTGCCGTTCGGAATCGGCTTTAAGCTGTAGGTCTCGGTCTCATTATCCCTCGTGTTGCAAAAAGTAGACCGTAGCGCATGAAACCAAACCAATCAACTTATATTGTTTTATATATGTATATATACCGGATGATCTAAAATAAACTTCAGCTATATATTTGAGACCCTAGTGTCCGAACCGTCAAACCAATCGGAATGAAAGTTATTTAAATGTAAGGGATCTAGATTGTAATGATTTATAACAATACACCTCTCACAGTTACGATTACAGTGACAAAATTTCGAAATTTTCGAATGGCAACACCCACTTTTTACTTGTGCAAATTGATCAGACACAGAAATATTTTAATTGGGTTTAGAACGAGACACGTATGACTTAAATTGGTGGCTTAAAACATTTGTCCTGAAAAGCATTGAAAAGAACAAATTACAATAAAAGGGAAGATGTATTGATGCACTTTGTATAATTCAGGGGCATAGGTAGTAGAAGCATCATTCACAGAAAACTCTTGCAAAGCACTGCTTGTGATATAAGCAGTGTGGGAAGATTGTATCTTCATCTTCGTTCTAATCCATCTCGTTTCGTGTTTAGAAGATGACACTTTCAGAGAAACAATAAGATGATCTTCTTGCAAGAAATGTTTATCGGAGGAGAAAGACTTCTTTCTCTATGCAATGAACGTGTAGTAATCGTATTATAGACTTCCGCAACAACTTCAACAGGAACATGAGGTCTACCAGATCGTGGTCTACGACACGTGCATCCCGTTTCTTTAAATTTCTTTACCAAATTAAGTACACTTTTTACGAAACATGGCCCTCGTTTTAGCTTATGATTTCGAAGATAAACCTGCACTACTTTAGCAGCATTTTTTCTACTCAAAACAGCTTTATCAATACACCTCGTTGTTTACCTGAAAGAATCATCTTCTTCTCACAAAACTAGATGGATTAACACGAACATGAAGAAACAATATTCACACTGCTTATAGTATTTTGGAAGAGTTTTCAGTGATTGGTGCTTTTACTGCCTATCCCAGTAAATTTTGCAAAGTGCATCAATACACCGTCACTTTTATTGTGATTGGTTCTTTACAATGCTCTTCTCTGCAAATGTTTTACTCCACCAATTTACATCATACGTCTCTCGTTCTAACGCCAATTAAGTTTTACCTTGTTCTGATAAATTTGCACATGAAATAAATATGTGTTTCCATTCGAAAATTTCGAAATTTAATCACCGTAACCGTAACTGGGAGAGGTTTATTGTTGTGAACCACCCCAATCAGGCGCCATACATTTAAACATTCATTCGATTGGTCGAACGGTTTGGCCACTAGGGACTTATATATAGGGAAATTTCTTATAGACCACCAGGTATATATGAGTTGAATGCCATTATATTATACTTAGATATCAAATTACATTTCTTAGTTATATGTTGAAAGTAGGCATTACACATTTAATGTCATATTATACAGTTGAAATATAATCAAGGCATGCAGGGACAAGCCTAATAAAATCATACTTCTATTACAGATACTACATGAATGTAACATACATACAGTTTAATTTAAATATTTTTAAAATTTATAATGTATATTAGAAAATATTAAGAATCTATAGCTGAAAGAAGAAATACTTAAGAAATGGGAAACGAAATTTCATTTTTAAATCATTAAAATATAAGAATAGAGAATTGCAATTATAAATGTAACGTTAAAAAATATTTTAATAAATGCATTCGGAGTTTAAAAGAGTACAATATTTTTGAAAAACATTTTCCTAAATAAACGATAATAACAACATTTTTCTTTATAATTTTAATAAAATACAACAATAAAACGAGTTCATGCAACGAAAAGAAATCAATGTCTTTGTTATATCTGAAGAATTTTAGAATCTTTTCATGACAACATATTAAACAGATATTAATTTTCTAATTCTACATTCTTTAATTACCTCTCAAAATCCTCAAAATAAAGATATAAACATCCTAAACAGTTGTTTTCCTCCAAATAAATTCCAGGTCTCTGCTTTTGACGGCTATTATCAATTACACTTGGAGATTTTCAGTCACCGAATTTTCAACTTGGCTGACTAACTGTATTTTAACAGCGTTACGACAAATAAATTACCCGAAAGGGTAAAGGTAGAAAAATCTTTCTACGGCATTCCAGAACTAACCTAGAAATATATCACACTTATGGAATCGGGTTTGTTTTAAAATGGTAACGAGATTATATTTTTCTGGTCAGCTAATTAATCTAGTTACACCGTTTGTCTTTGTTAGAAATTGTGAATAATTAATGAATGGTTTTGATACAATGGAGAAAAAGTCTCTAGATTTTGACTCACATTCTTAATTTCAAAGCTTATTTTAAGAAATATTTATGTTTATTAGAGACACCATAACTAACCTAGAAATATATCACACATATAAAATCGTGTTTCTTTTAAAATGGTAACAAGATTATAAATTCCTGGTCAGCTAATTAATCTAGTTAAACAGCTTGTCTTTGTTAGAAATTTGGAATAATTAATGAATGGTTTTGATATAATCTAGAAAAAGTATCTAGGTTTTGTCACACATTCTTAATTTGAATGTTTATTTTAAGAAATATGTATTTTTATTAAAGACACATGTACTCGAAAGATACAATTTTCGTAAGATGAAATATTATTAAGTTTATAAAAGGCATTAATATAAAATACACAAAATTTACAAAAGCTTAATCAGACCCATTCTTGCTTATTCTGCTGAGACATGGGCAATGAGAGAGAAAGTAAAAAATATCATTTCTGTGTTTGAAAGAAAAATTTTGACAAGTATTTTTCTTGCCATAAAACATAATAATATCTGGAGGAGAAGAACAAAGTCTGAAATTTATAAATCCTTTAAAGATTTAAATATAGTTTAAGGTAATTGCTTTTAATTAAAATTTTCGTAAATAAATTAAAGAAAATTTATAAGATAATATTGTACAAAATTTCAATCATGTAAGTAATATAAAATTCAATATCTATCAATTTTTGAACTGAACAAAATTTGAAATAAATCTGTTTAAGGTAATTGAGTATAAATGATTCCAGTTTATGAATTTTAAGAAATAACATACATTTCACATAATTTATAGTATTTTCAGCTCCTCTGAAATTCTATTTAAAAATATTATTTAAAATGACTCTTACGATACGGCTTTTAGCAGCCTTGGCCTCTGACATACCGTATTTTCCATTGAGAATGGCATACAATATCAACAACATGGCATAAAGTATCAACGAGATTATATTTTTCTAGTCAGCTAATTAATCTAGTTACACCGCTTGTCTTTGTTAGGAATTGTGAATAATTAATGAATGGTTTTGATACAATGGAGAAAAAGTCTCTAGATTTTGTTACACATTCTTAATTCCAATGTTTATTTAAAGAAATATTTATGTTGATTAGAGACACCAGAACTAACTTAGAAATATATCACACATATGGAATCCTGTTCCTTTTAAAAGGGTAAAAAGATTATATTTTCCTGGTCAGATAATTAATCTAGTTACACTACTTGTCTTTGTTCGGAATTGTGAATAATTAATGAATGATTTTGATAGAATGGAGAAAAAGTGTCTAGATTTTTGTCACAGATTCTTAATTTCAATGTTTATTTTAAGAAATACTTATTTTGATTAGAGATACCAGAACTAACCTAGAAATATATCACACATATGGAATCAGGTTTATTTTAAAATGGTAACGAGATTATATTTTACTGGTCAGCTAATTAATCTAGTTACACCGCTTGTCTTTGCCAGGAATTGTGAATAATTAATGAATGTTTTTGATATAATTGAGAAAAAGTCTCTAGATTTTGTCACAAATTCTTAATTGAAATGTTTATTTTAAGAAATAACTATGATGATTAGATACACCAGAAGTAACCTAGAAATATATCATACATATGGAATCGTTTTTGTTTAAAAATGGTAACGAGGTTATATTTTTCTGGTCAGTTAACTAATTTAGTTACACCACTTGTCTTTTTAGGAATTATGAATAATTAAATCACTTGATTTTGTCACACATTCTTAATTTGAATGTTTATTTTTAAAAATATTTATGCTGATTAAAGACACTTGGACTGGAAAGAAAAGAAATTTTGTAAGATGCATTAATATAAAATTCACAAAATTTACAAAAGCTTAATCAGACCCATTCTTGCTTATTTTGCTGAGATCTGGGTAATGACAGAAAAAGTAAAAAATATGATTTTTGTTCTTGAATGAAAAAATTTGAAAAACATTTTTGGTGGCATAAATATAATAAAATCTGGAGAAGAAGAACTAACTCTGAACTCTATAAATCTTTTGAAGATCTAGATGTAGTACAATATATAAGGATTGAGAGATTTAAATGGACAGGACACCTGTGCAGAATGGACGAAGATCGTATAACAAAAAGTTCTTCTCGGCCAGACCATTTGGCATTCGAAAAATGGAGAGACCTAAACGTAGGTGGGTCGACTGTTTGGAATCAGACTTAAGATTTTTAAAAATTACTAACTGGATATCCACCGAGCATGTGTGGGATGTTTTAGGGGGACGCATTGCAGCACCCTTACATCCTTCGTCGAAGAATAATCAAACAACCATACCAGATGCGGATTGCGGAATGGGTACAAAAAATCATGGACCAGCAGGTTTTGAGTATGTGAAGACGGTAGGAAGCAACCATTGCAGTTAGGGGAGGGTGTACCCCATGTTATGTAACATCTGCTTGTTGTTCTTCCTTTTGTATAGACAATCATAAGTCACGATACTATATATTCAATAAAGTTTGTTTTTGTTTGATTGCATACCGTATGCATTGTATTCCTTTTTCAGCGCCGAAGCTTTCGTCATCCTATACGTACATAAAACTCTCCCTCATTTCTGAATTTCATGTCTCTCAGATGGTTTCTCTTGGAGTTATGGCAAAGAAACCATATGTTGCTTAAGTTTTGCACACCAGTGTATTTACTTAAAATGATTCTTTCATAATAGGCTTCTAATAGCCTCTACAATACCGCATTTTCCATTGAGTATAGCATCAAATTACAGTATCAAAAACAGAGACCAACTATAGAACTTCGAATATACACCACAAATACATCTAAACTTTATTCGGAAATCAAAACCATAGCGTGAAAGTACGATACACTACCCTCTGCACAATACGGGTGGATTATTCTACAATCGATGTAAAATTAACTGAATACACAATCAACTTGAATTTTTTTAAGTATATTTAATTAGAGAACATAAAAATAATTTGAGATCATGCAAAATTTTAGAGGAAATGGTTTTCGGAAACATTATAAAATATAAAGCATATTATCATGTATTTATAGTAAAAATATGCAAATTTTTATTTGAATAAAAAATATTTTATAGTATTTTAATTTTAAAAAATAAAAAATTTTTCTATACCAGCATTTAAAATTTTCAGAAATTATAATGTAAACCGAAAATTATTAAAAATTCTTTGTTGTATAAACTCAAAATAATTAATGAGTCTTTGAATTACATTAATTTCAAGCATTGTGCCCGAAAACACAATTTCAGAATTGTCGAAATAGCTACTAGTGAAGCAGTATTCTGTTCAATGGAAATAAGTTACGAATGAATTTTCAGAGATGCTTCATGTGGTATACATGCTAAAATAATGCTTTTAGCCAAGTGGATAGGAAAGAATTATACCTCCAACATAGCTTTCAATACAAAGGAAAGCACGTAGACATAAAAGAAGACTGAACAAAAACTGAAATGAAATTTTCTCCACAGAAGGAAACATATGTCGGGTGTTTTAAATACATGTTACTGTATATACTATATTTTTATCAAAATAATGGTTAAAAAGATATCTGTAAAATAAATTTAAAATATATTGTACAAAATTGAAATTCATATTTATTTATCTTTTGCACTGTTTTAAAATGAAGCAGTGATATACCAAAAAGTCAATGCTAATTTTGTTAAAGCTTGAAGATTTTATGTTTTTAAACACAATTATTCATTATTTTACATTACAGCTTATTAAAAATATTATATGTAATGAGAAGTAAATTATTTTTTTTACAGTTAAAAATTTGAATGTATTTGTATATATGTATTAAAATGAAATTTTTACCTTTAATTTCTTTTTTCTCCAAATGGATCAATTAAACCACCAGACTTTTCTGGAATGTATTATAGAACTTTATGAATTTTAGAGTTTATAAATAATATCTATGAAAATGAAAAATTTTATGCTAAAATCAAATAAAAAAATTATAATTATATAAAGAGTAAAATCTGAATTTTTCATATATGATAAAATTTTTTATTTTAAAGTAAATAATATCATTAAATTCATCATTTTGTTAAAATGTTTCTCTTCATGTAAAAAAAATTCATCAAATAATGTATTTAGGTACTAATTTTGTTCGCAAATAAAATATTTTCTCGTTAAAAAGCATGAAATTTTGATATAATTTCATAAATTTTATTTATTTGAAATTTTTTAAAAGAATTTTCTGATAGAAGTATTGTATAATATGTGTATAAAAATAGTTAGTTATTAATAGAATTTTAATGATTGACATCAAAAGATGAAAAATTTTCAATATTTTTGTCGATCAAAGGTATGATGAATATATTTTAATTTATCATAGAAAATATAATCATGAGAACATTTTCCAAGGTCATTTATTATTAAATTTAGAGGAAATGGTTTTCGGAAACATTATAAAATATAAAGCATATTATCATGTATTTATAGTAAAAATATGCAAATTTTTATTTGAATAAAAAATATTTTATAGTATTTTAATTTTAAAAAATAACAGTGATATTTTTTCTATATTTAGCCCCTTAAAATTTTTCAGAAATTATAAATGTAAACCGAAAAATTATTAAAAATTCTTATGTTGTATAATATTAATTATATTACCTGTCTTTAATTAATAATCCAAACTTTGAATTTACATAAATTTCAAGCATTTGTTTTCCTAGAAATAAATTTCAGATCTTTGCTCCTGACTACAGTATCAATTATCTATGGATATTTAGAGTTACGAAATTTTCAGCGTGCTTCACTAAATGTATCATAAACTATTAGGAAAATAATTCTTTCGAGCCAAGTGGCATTCATAAAAATCATTTCATACAAATGCCAAAATTCATGGTTGCAAATTAAATGCATATGTTTTAAAAGGCGTTTGAAATTTGTTAAGATTATTCTCTCTAAATTTGAAATTTAGAATGAAATAGCGTTGTCTAATATAAGGGATGCAATAACTTTATCTAATATATTTCAATGATTCCAAGCAGTAGGAAAATATTCATCTTATTTGTCAGAGGGACATCTCGTTTGTAAAAGATTTATGTTTCGAAATATGTTTCCTGAGTTTTATGGAGATAATCTTTGCAAAATATTTTAAATATTCTTTCATTGGAAGCTTTGAGCATCAAAAAAGATGAATATTTTTACCACAACTGGTATTTTAATTGCACTTGAAAAATATGTATAAATGACGGAAACATATTTATGAATTATTTTATTTTTTTTCCAATGCAGAAAGAGATACAGATTTACAGGCTACAGATCCTAACGCCTATACAAGGCTGTGAAGCTGTTACTCATTCAGCACCACCATAACACCACCCCCGCTAGGTCCTAGAAGCAGGGACCAAGCAGAAGACCCAAGGCTTGGGATGCCACCTCCAGAAGTATAATTTGAGAACTTTAATGAACTATAATAACCACCTTAATATATAGAATAAAACATAGGAAATTTCTGTTTTTAACAGGTTATTTTCAATATTATCCAATGAAATTTGGAAAATATGAAAAAATGCTCAAATATAAGTATTAAAAGATACATAATAATTGTGGGTTGGATGTGGTTAACTTTTCATAAACAATTCATCAACTTCATACATCATTCCCCAAGCTTCTTTTAAGATTTTATTTGCAAATTAAATAAATGTCTTTCTATTGTTACAGAATGCATGGCGTTTGAAATTTGTTAAGATTATTCTCTCTAAATTTGAAATTTAGAATGAAATAGTGTTGTCTAATATAAGGCATGAAATAACTTTATCTAATAAATTTCAATGATTCCAAGCAGTAGGAAAATATTGATTTCATTTGTCAGAGAGACATCTCCTTTGTAAAAGATTTATGTTGGATGAAATATGTTTATGAGTTTTAGGGAGATAATCTTTAGAAAATATTTTAAATATTCTTTCATTTGAAGCTTTGAGCATCAAAAAAAAGGAATATTTTACCACAACTGGTATTTTAATTGCACTTGAAAAATGTGTATAAATGACGAAAACGTATTTATGAATTATTATTTTATTCTTTTCCAATGCAACAAGCTATACAGATTTACAGGCTACAGATCCTAACGGTTATACAAGGCTGTGAAGCTGTTACTCATTCAGCACCACCATAACACCACCCCCACTGGGTCCTCGTTACTTAGAAGCGGGGACCAAGCAGAAGAACCAAGGCTTGGCATGCCACCTCCAGAAGTATCGTTTGAGAACTTTAATGAACTACCATAATAAATTTAATGAATAACCACCTTAATATGGTAGAATAAAAAAAAGGAAATTTATGTTTTTAACCGGTTATTTTCAATATTATCCAATGAAATTTGGAAAATATAAAAAAATGCTCTTTTATAAAAATATAAGTGTTAAAAGATACATAATAATTGTGGGTTGGATGTGGTTAACTTTTCATAAACAATTCATCAATTTCAAACAACATTCCTCAAGCTTCTTTCAAGATTTTATTTGCAAATTAAATAAATGTCTTTCTATTGTTACAAAATGCATTTCGTTTGAAATTTGTTAATATTATTCTCTCTAAAGTTGAAATTTGGAATGAAATAATTTTGCCTAGTATAACGGATGAAATAGGTTTATCTAATAAATTTCAATGATTCAAAGAAGTAGGAAAATATTCATCTCATTTTTCGGAGAGACTTCTTGTTTGAAGAAGATTTATGTTTTGAAATATGTTTTCTGAGTTTTATAGAGATAATCTTTGCAAAATATTTTAAATAGTGTTTCATTTGAAGCTTTGAGCATCAAAAAGATGAATATTTTTACCACAGTTGTATTTTAATTACACTTTAAAAATATGTATGAATGACAAAAGCTATTTATGATTTATAATACCCACCTTAATCTGGAAGGAGAAAAAAGAATGTAACTGTATGTTTTTAACCGGTTATTGTCAATAAATCCAAAGAAATTTGGAAGATATGAGATATATATTCCTTTAGAAAATTATTTGGATTGAAATATATATGTATCTTGCGAGTAGGATGTGTTCGCTTTTCATAAACAATTCATCAACTTCATACAACATTCCCCAAACTTCTTTAAAAATTTTGTTTGCAAAATAAATGCTTTTCTATTGTTACAAAATGCATGGCGTTTGAAATTTATTAATATTATTCCCTCTATAGTTGAAATTTGGAATGAAACAATTTTGCCTAGTAAAGGGATGAAATAGGTTTATCTAGTAAATTTCAATGATTCCAGTTCTGAGTTATCATCGTTGAAAACATAACTTTTAATAATTTATTGAAAAACTTCTAAACGCAAACTTATGCTTGATTTCACCTTATATTTTAGTTTTTTTATATTATTTTTATTATTTTTTAAAATTTTGTTGGTAGTTTTGTTATTAGATTTATTCCAGTGCAAATTTATTTCAGAGCGATTTCTTCCAGTGCAGTAAAAATGTCCATGTAATAGTTGTGATGTACTTTTATTTTGGAATGAAGTATGTTTATTGTTTAACTTATAAGATATATGATTATACTTAACTGTATGAAACAATTTTAACTTGTATGCTTTATTCTTTTCTGGAAAACAGATCGTTTCACATTCGTAACTTTTAAAAATTTCAATAAAATTCATTCATAAACCAAATTAAAATGTAAGCTTAATGTAAACTTCATCTAGGAATATTAATTACACAAAACAAAATCATTTCCACTACCATTCATTCTTTCTTGTATCGTAGCAATTTCAGATTAAAATACAATATGTGGAATGTTACAATACATTATTTCACTTATGTAAATATAATTTGAAATATATTTAAAACCTGAAAGTAAATTTACAAATAAAGTCATCAACATCTATAAATAGTTGCAGTTCGATTGATTATTAAAAATATTTATACCGAGTAATATGTGACACCTGAACTGGAAGAATAAAATTGTATAGATAGAAGTACTGTGAATTTTATAAGTGTTATCATAAAATATATTAAAAAATTAATTAACTTTGTATTGTCACCCTTTGTATTATAGGGTGAATTACTTGTAGAATGAAGTGGCCAAAAAAGGAAGGTAACTTAGAAATTTGGAAGCAATACTGTAACATAAACTGAATATACGTATGTGAGAAATTACCATAGCAATAATATATGTCCAAGCATTACTTTTGATAAGATTATAAATTTACCGCGGCCATTTTCCGTTGCCAAATTTCCTATTTGACTGACTGACTGCACTTTAATGGAATTAAGGAAAATAAATTAGCTTTTAAGCCAAGTGGCAGATCCGTAGAGTATCCATTCGTACAATGTCAGAATTCTCATTTCACAGAAGTGAAATCACATACATTTTGAAACCAAAATTAACGCATTATTTCTTGCCAAACAAATTTATGTGATTGCAGTGAAGTTCCGTGTCAGAAATTTTACATTCAATTAAATAATATACCTTTGTCAAATCTTAAAAATATTAGTAAACTACATTAAGTGAATAATTATTGCGGTATATTAGTCCAAAAATCTAAATGATAAATATTGCAAATAGTTTTAAAATAAGCTGAAGTACTCAATTAATTTTTCAAAAAATGTAATGAATTTATAATACAAAACTTTATTTTGAATTTTATATCTACTATTATGTTAAGGTGTTGTATGCATGTGTAAATTTTGAAAACTTGAAATCTTCCACTACATAAACCTGACTGTACATATAACTTATTAAATAAGAAATTAGGTAAACCGACAAGAAATTATCACAATAATTAATGCTATTACACTCAAAGATGTAGTACATAATCATTAGAATAAATTGAAATATTATGAAATTTTTATAATAATCAAATATCTTTAAGGGATTAGCTAACTTACATAATGCATACTGTTGTTAATCTATATATCATTTATTACTATACTTCTGTACTTTCTGTATGTATATATTTATAGTAGTGTTGTTTAGATTTAGCTATTGCTCTCTTTCAATTTTTCTATAATTCATTGGTCATAAACCAGGTTTTATGGTGTTACAGTCTTCCTGGAGTTTTGTGTACAAGTAAAACATGTTTAACTAGAGTGAGGCATCACAACTCCTCTCAAGCGTTGATGACATCATATTAATACATTTAAAATTTATACTTTATATTCTATCGGTCTATAATTAGCATAGTGTTAGTGCTTGTTTTAAAATATTATATATATATATATATATATATATATATATATATATATATATATACATATATATATATATATATATAATATGTATATATGTATGTATGTAATACTATATTTATTACTTTCGGTTTAAGATTCTATTTTCATGGCAATTCTTCTCAAGGAAATCTAGAGATTATTATCGAATGTCCGCTTGTAGAAATCATTCCGGTTTCATATCTGAAAAGAGTCTACAGTTCTAACTCGTGGGCTACTTCACACACGTGACTTGAAGTAATAGCTGGTTGGTTGGCACAAATGACTATTTAAGTAGAAATCAGGAATTTCAAAACAGGTTCGTATAATGTTTAGATATATTTCTATCACGGTTTTGATCAGTCACAGTTTCTGCATACTGATGTAGTACTGAATATTCCTCAGTTTCAATAATTCGATGAGTAAACGAAGTTTGACTAATTTTTCGAGTGTTTTCATTATGTTTTCATAGAGAGGTTCCCCGAATGGTGGCCATAACTGCCTTGAAACCCACTTAGTAATGATGTAAAAAGCCTTATTACACACACACACACACACACACACACATATATATATATATATATATATATTTATTTATTTATTTATTTATATATTATAAATTATAAGAAATTTTAAATTAACATATTTTTATATGTTAAAAAACTAATAATGCAATATAACATAATTTGATTAAATAATGAAAGATAATTTTTACTTTTGAGGTAAATTAATACATTTTTATAATTTTATTATTATTGAACTAAATATCAAGAAAATAAAACTATCGCTAAATTAAATGAAACACATACTTGATATTATTTACTTTTTTGTCTTAAATAACTAAAATTTATCCAGGTATAACAGCTATAAAAATAAGTTTTTTTCATTTTTATAGCTGTTATACCTGGATAAATTTTAGTTTTTATAAAGTATAAGTTCATTTTTCCCATGAAATGCTATATTTTTGAAAATATGACATTTTTATGACATTTATTTAATATTAATGTTAATTTTATAGTATTCTCATTCTGATTTAATATTTTACAGATTTTCACAAACTGTTTATTAAACATTGTTTATATACATATTAATAAGTCTAAATATTCGTATCAGTATAAAGGGCTTGGTTTAAAATAAGTTTTTCTGTTTCAATTTAAATGGAAAACATAATTACCAATACTGAATTATATACCTTATGAAAGATATGAATATCTTCTAAAGATATGAGTTATTCTGTTAGAATTGTTTTTATAAGTTTCCCTTTATTCACTTTTCTGAAATTATACTTTCTTATATCTGTGAACACATAATATTCTTTCATCTTTTGAATATATTTTTGGTCAAAGCATCGAAGTAACCAATGCAATGGGAATAGTATAACCTAATTCTGTAGAGAGGGAACGAGTGCATTTATTTCCAATTCGCAATTGACCACAACGCACAACATGAATTGTTAATTCAGGTACATTTGGAATCATTAATTACGTAAATAACAATCTGTCTAAACATTAGAGGCTATTATTGTTCAGAATGTTCCTTCCGCACAATGGAAAACATCATACATTCGAAAGTAGTGTATTTAATATCGACAGTCGTCCAAGGCACTCTGTCAGGGAATGACTAATTACCCCTCTTAAAATTTTGGCACTAAACCTGGCTTGTTCTATAAACAGTTTAATGATGGGTCGTTATAGACTTTTATCTACTAGTGCATTATTTGATTAGTTCATTCTAACTTAAAGTCATTTCGTTGAGTTTATGAAGTAAAAGGGAGTTTTACTTTAACTTCATTAGTATAGTACGGACTCAAATTTAATTTAGAAATTATGTTACATTGTATACAATCTAAAATTTGATAATAGCATTAAATTTAGTTAAATGACAAAAATGAGAAAGGAATTATATAGTCCCACTATAAATATTCTCCCCGATTATCATTTCTATTTTAAACAGG
>CM063506.1:93092494-93099994 GCA_032207245.1 Pardosa pseudoannulata
ATATATATATATATATATATATATATATATATATATATATATATTATATATATATATATATATATATATATATATATATATATATATATATATATATATATATATATATATATATATATTAGCTTAAATGTTTATTTTATTAGCGCATAAAACTCTCATACCATAAAAGTAAATAGCTGTCTGTCTTCCGGAAACTATACCAATAAATTAGTACATCTTTGATAGTACATCGAAGTATATCCACTTAGATCAGTCATTCGTAATTTTGCATTGAGCTATTTTGTATCCAAAGTATGAAGCGAAGAAATATTAAATCTACTGGACTCTGGTCGCAGATTTATCTTTAGTAGGATGAGTCCTACGCTATCCTTACATCCTTTTATTAACATACTGCAGGTTTTTCCCAATCTTTTTTGGGCTCAAGTAGTATTTGTACATGAAGTTAAATTGTACCGCTTTGTAAAGATAATTATTTTTCGTGAAATACGTTATGGCAAGTTCGTTTGTTTTTATAAATATATTAGTGGATCTGTTTAATTTATTAGTTCACAAAACTCTTAAACCATAAAAGTAAATAGCTGTTTGGCTTCCTAATACCATACCAATAAATTAGTACTTCGTTAGTACATCAAAACAGATCCAGTTAGAGTAGTCATTATTAATTTTGCATTGAACTATTTTGGAATTTTTTACAAAGGAGGAAGCGAAGAAATAGTAAATATATTGGAGTATGATCTCAGAGAATCCTCTAATAGAAAGAGGGCTTCAATATTCTTACATCCCTTTTTTAACATATTGCAGGGTTTCCCAATCTTTTCTTTGGCTTTTTTGTACATGTCGCTAAATTGTACAGCGTTCTAAAAATATTGTACTCTGTGATATTTGTTATTGCACGTCCATTTATAAAATTATATAGCATATATTTTTAATATATTTGTGCATAATACTCTCATACTCTGAAAGTAAATAGCTGTTTAGCTTCTTAATACCATACCAGTAAATTAGTTCATCGTTAGTACATTCAAATAGATCCAGTTAGACCAGTCATTAGTAATTTTGTATTCAAATATTTTGGAAATTCGTACAAAGTAGGAAGCGAAGAAATAGTAAATCTATTGGAGTATTGTCTCAGAAAATTATTGAGTGCTGCAATATTCTTACATCCCTTTATTAACATACTACTGGGTTTCCCAATATTTTTTGGGCTGAAGAAGCATTTGGTTGTTCATGATGCTAAACTATACCGCTTTGTTAATATGATTGTATTTCATGAAATTTGTTATTGCAAGTCCGTTTATTTATATAAATATATTAGTGCATGTGTTTATTTTATAAGTGCACAAAACTCTTATACCATAAAAGTAAATGAGGCTGCCTACATGGTTGTATTTTTTCATTTCTATTTTTTGATGAATATTTTGCAAAAGCCATTTAATCACTGAAGCAGCAAAACATGATGAGCGAAGTGGCGAGGGAACACTGCATTTTTAGAAAATGTTGAAATTTATGTTAGTAGTCCTAAATGTATAATTGCCAATTCACTTTCTTCTCTTTTTCACTTTTTTGTGTTTGTATTGAATTTATGTTAGAAATTAAGGATAACTAACTTTAGGTATGAAATACCCTGCACGTGTTTTCCTGGTTTATATTACGCACGGGTAATGATGGGTTAAAATTTTCTTGTAATATATTTGAATGTGAGTGTGACCCTGAATGTGTTACGAAATAAAATTTTTATACCTATACAAACAAGTGAGCTTGAAGTACTCTAGTATATTTCAATAACACTTAAACGATTTATCCAATATATAATAATAGCCTAAGTTATCTGTCCATCTGTCCTCTAATTTATGAAGCGGTTGTAACTGGAATGGATACAAACATTCATATTGGATTCCGGATGAATTAGGGTTAGCAACATTCGAAATCCACATCTTCACCCCTTTTATAGCATTTAATGCCATTCTTTTAAGCCTTATTTTCAGCGGTTAAGAGCAGGCGATTCAATTAAAAAATTTTCAAATACTCAGTAGGTAAATATAACATTTTTTCTAGCATTATGACGCCATTCCTTTAATCATCTCAGTTAATTATTTTTCATTTCAAATTATTTAAATATCGTCTGCATTATTTTCATACGTTTTATCACTAAACTGATGTATTACGTAAATAATTTCCTATTATATTTGGCTTAAATAACAAATTAGGTACATATACGATAATTTTAAATTTAATTATCGATTATTTTTGTTACAATAAAAATTTTATCACCTTTATTAACAACAAATTCTATCTATCTCCAGAGTGTAGTGGAATCGAGGATTTCATTCCTTTACTAATGTGGCAAAAAATAGGGAAAAATTGAAAGATAATTTCGACGTATCTAAGAGAATTCTTTTTCAACGAATTATCTCAACAATTATCTTTCTCAACGAATTCAACGCAATTCTAAACTGCATTCATAGTATCGGAAGACTTCAGAGGAGTATGAAGAAAAACAAATTATTGAGAATATACCAAAAAACAAACCATATCAGCCAAAAAAGTAACCATATTTTTACCTGCCTCTTTCGATGCCTTACAATTCAGTAAAATTTAAAATTTTACTGATCCCGTCATATGACGGGATATATGCTAGTTATTCTATAGTTTACCAAAGATAATCAAGGACATAAGCTTCCTTCATTAACAAACCGTAAAGATATATATATATATATATATATATATATATATATATATATATATATATATATATATATATATATATATATATATATATATATATATATATATATATATATATATATATATATATATATATATATATATATATATATATATATATATATATATATATATATATATATATATATATATATATATATATATAATATATATATATATATATATATATATATGCATATATATATATATATATATATATATATATATATATATATATATATATATATATATATATATATATATATATATATATATATATATATATATATATATATATATATATATATATATATATATATATATATATATATATAAATTCTGACTTTTGGATCAATATCGCAGATTTTGACGTAATTAAACATAAAATTTCATAATTAATAACACAAAACTCCGGTGTAATCTAATTTTTGTAGGCCAAGAAAATATTTCCTCATTATGGTTTTAAAATATATTTGATTCCATGTTCGTGACAATTTTCTGAGTTGCTGTGACGTTCCGTAGAAAGATAGTCTATGATCCTGTCACTTGCCTTGAAAGCTAATTTATTTTCCTTAATATCCTTAAGATGCAGTCAGTAGGATGGTGCATTTTGAAGTCTAAAAATTGCCGCTAAAAATTGATAATGACATCACAAGCTGGATTCTTAAATTTATTTCCGGGAAAATAGCTACTCTGAATATTATGCAAGTAGATAATTTATTGGAGGGCTTTAAAGTGTGTGGAAAGTTAGTTTAGTGAAGGAATTAAAACTCCATTATTTGATATAAAAATAATTAAAAATCAATATGTTTTCATTTAAATGTGACTTTTATTAATTTTATCAATATTTGTATTGATTCGTTTATTATCTTTTATTATAAAATAGTATCTTTAAATGAAAATATTTATATTTAATTTTCATTTTATATACGTTTCTTGTATAACTTCATATACCTTAGGCCTAGAAAATGAATTAACTATTTCAAACAATGAATTAATTAAATTTAAAGGAATTTAAAGAAATTATTAGATTTAAAGATATTATTTTAAAGAGTGTCGTTAAGCAGCGGTATAGAGCACCCTTTAAAAATAAAGATTTGATGAGTGAACGTGCATTTAATACCGAATATTGTGGAATTTAGTATAAAGTTATTTTCTTAAAAAACAAATATTTTGTATGACCAGAAAATGTTTCATGATCATTTTTTGTCGAATTGAAATTCAGTGATAATTTGTAAATTGAAACCTTGTTGTACAAATTTATAAGAAGGAACTATTAATTATATGTAATTATGAATACCCATATTTCCAAATTATTTTTTAAAGATCAATATATTGACTGGTATATCTAAAGTTCGGACACTTTCCTGTGGACTCCACCTATTTTGGCTTCTTGTACCTACCAATTTATAAGAAGGAAATATTAATCATATGTAATTATGAATACCTAGACTTACAGATTACTTTTAAAATGATCAATATTTTGTCTAGTACATGTAAAGTTAGGAAACTTTCCAGTGGATCCGACCTATTTTGGTTTCTTTTATTGACCAATTCATAAGAAGGAAATATTAATCATATGTAATTATGAATACGTAGATTTCCAGATCATATTTTAAAAGATCAAGGTATTGACTAGTACATCTAAAGTACGAGAACTTTTCAGTGGACCCCACCTATTTCAGCTTCTTGTACTGACCAATTTATAAGAAGGAACTATTAATCATATGTAATTATGAATACCTAGATTTACAGATTATTTTTAAAAGATCAAGATCTGAATAGTAAATCTAAAATTTGGACACTTTCCAACTGGACCCTTCGTATTTCACCCTCAGTTCCAGTCCTTTTCTATATTGACATTATATCATATCTTCAGATTGGTAGAAAAGTTACTTTCCTTCATTAATGATTCAGTCAAGGATAGGAAAAGCAACCCACATTGTCATTGTCTTTGGTCTACAAAGATCGAAAGTAAGACAACTTCGGGGCGACTATAGGGAGATCATTATTCCAGAGATCAGACACCAGAGATTGTTGATTTAGGAAATATTAAGTTATAAAAAAGGATGAATCCTTGAGCTGTGATAAGAAAGGACCTGCAATTGAACTCTCTTAAATTTAGAAAACAAATCAAAAAGTAAAAGCACAGTCCTGAAAAAATTCTGACCATCCTAATAAAATGGTAGTAAAATCAGACTTTTAGTAGTTACCGATATAGCCAAATATTAGACTCTTAGATTCACTGCCCGAATTACCTTTTACCGCTAGTATCAGGAATACACGATCGTAAAAAAATTTCGAAAATTTTGAAAGGCTTATAAAGGAGTTCTTGGAATTAGTCCACAATGCAGCAGACAAAACGAAATGAAGCCGAAGACAGTAATATTCCGATGTCAGTGGACTAAATTCTACTAATTCTAATGACGAACCTGTACGGTTCATCAGGATCATGCACACCATGCGTCTTAACATAACACGTAGATGTCACATTTTCATCCGTATGCTCGGATCTCATAGCTTTCACATCCGTACCACTATGCTCAGACAGTCAAATCTGCTTTGGAACATACTGCTTTCCGATTTCAGTTTTCATAGAATACAGTTAACACCGTATTAAACAAATCTTTCTTAATTCTTGCCACAATTAAAAAACAATTTCCTTAGTGTTTTAGAATTTTTTAGCCTTATAACATTTGAAACTGCATTTACACATACGAGCTGACACTTGCTGAAGTGGATTAGTGTTCTTAATTAGCAATCTCAAAGCACTCTAGTCATGTACATTAAAAATCACAGTTAGCTTAACGACAAGGTTATACAATAGCTGTCATATTGCGAATTATCTGCCATTTATATTTAAACTCATTAACATTAAAATACTTACTGCGCTTTTAAATTAAGAAATAAGCTTGATTTTTTTCCCTTGCTATACCGTTTATCCAATTCTTGTACAGCATTCCGTAAGAAATTCCAAATATTCAAAACAATGGTTCATTCTTTTCAACTAAACTTGTACTGTGTCTTTCTTCTTTGATATATATATATATATATATGTATGTATGTATATATATATATATATATATATATATATATATATATATATATATATATATATATATATATATATATATATATATATATATATATATATATATATATATATTATACATATACAT
Source organism: Pardosa pseudoannulata (assembly GCA_032207245.1). Classification (NCBI taxonomy): domain Eukaryota; kingdom Metazoa; phylum Arthropoda; class Arachnida; order Araneae; family Lycosidae; genus Pardosa; species Pardosa pseudoannulata. Next base: position 93,098,398 of record CM063506.1, read on the forward strand.
ATATTATATATATATATATATATATATATATATATATATATATATATATATATATATATATATATATATATATATATATATATATATATATATTATATATATATATATATATATATATATATATATATATATATATATATATATATATATATATATACATATATATATATATATATTATATATATTTATATATTTATTCATACATATATATATATATATATATATATATATATATATATATATATATATATATATATATATATATATATATATATATATATATATATATATATATATATATATAATATATATATATATATATATATATATATATATATATATATATATATATACATTGATTAATCGAAAGATTCATATTGAGTTTATTTCACGAGCCGATTTTAAGATAAATTATTTTGAACCCCCATTTTATCGCCCTATGTTCGAAATTTTTCAAATATTGAGAAATTATTTCAATTCTGCAACTGAATCTTTTTCAGATTTATATTTAACTCCTTTTTCAATCCCAGTGCTTATATCCTCATTAATTCTAACAGCGCTGCCATTCCGCACTTGATAAATTTAGGGTCCTCCTAATTGGCTCATGTCACGCGAAATTAAATTTAACTTAAAGAACACGGTTCTCAAGAACGATTTTTTTTAACTTTCTCTTACTTTACGATAAGAAAAAAATAACATCGTATATGTTAAGAAACCTGGGTAAAAATGTAAATAGAAAGTAAATTTTTGTTAATTAGATGATTTTTTTCCCAAAAGTAAAGCGACGTCAACAAATGAGCTGGTATTTTAGTAATTTAAATTACAGATTTCTTTTAATAACATCCGACATGAATTTTCAACTTAAAAGCAAATCTTACATAAAGAACATTTGAAAATCAACTATAAACATATTAAACCTGTTTTATAAACGTAACTGTAAAAATGAAATTACATTTAATAAAGTATCTGAAAGGAATTCGTAGAGAAATCTTTGTAATTATTAAAATTATTATTTTAGTACCATTTACAGAAAAGAATGCCTAAAAATATTTTAGAATTCCACATTTTATTTTTATGATTTATGTCTGAAAGATATTAAACTATTTTTCTTTGCTATTTAATGATAACACTTCCAGGAAAATTGCTTTTACGAATCTAATTGACTTTACTATAAATATTTCTTCTATAATAGAAAAAAATTCACAAAACTTCGACAGCATGACAATGTCCGTTCTCCTGAATTATCAAAATATCCATAATTACAAATTGATTTATTTAGAACTTACCACAGTTTATATAAAAATAAATGAAAAATTTGATTTGATAACTATCTTAAACAGATTTCATTAAGAAATATTAGGAGGCACATATGACGTTATTGAGAGCAAAATGTATTATTTAGACATCTAAAATCTAATGTTGAAAATTTAAGATATATTTTGTTGAACAGATTTTTTTTCAACTGCAAGTGAAAAATTATAAAATAATTTCATTCCAACAAGAGCTAACCAACGAAATAAATATTTTATAATTTAAATTTTTAAAAGCAATTTTATGACAAACTCCTGAGATATATTGGATTAAAATTGCCCTTTCG
>CM063506.1:93102494-93107494 GCA_032207245.1 Pardosa pseudoannulata
TATTTTATTAAAATATAAGGCTTGGAATGGCTAAAAGTATTCCAAGGCTAAGTAGTTTCTAAAATAAAATAAAATGAAACAATTTCCATAATATCCTGTAAATTTATATAAATGCATACATGTAGATTTTAACTAAGATATGACAGAACTTAAGTCTCTATAAAATATAGAATTAATAAATAATAAAACGTTATAAATTTGCTGAAGGAAGACTTTTTACTACTTGACATTGTTTATCAGATTTAAAATTTTAAGTTCAATATTTCGTTTAGATACAAAAAATTAAATGATATTTCCGAAGTATCATAAAAGAAACACAATTTAATATATCCACACTATTTATTAATATTTTGTAGAGGACGATTAAATATTTTAATTTTTAACTTCATTAGATTGCAATAATAACTGTTAAAAATATTTTAGCAAAATTAGTATCCTCCATTAAAAAAATATGACCATTTTCTACATACGATGCATTTTACTTCTAAAGTTAAATTTTGTTATTAAAGAATCATCTATATAAGCCAATTTTACCAGTTATTGTTTTAAATATATTTAGGTTGTTATAATTTTTTAATTTACTAGACAACAATTGCCTTTAGAAAAAATAAAAACAAAAGAAGCAATACTTTACTTGGTACGTTTTCGAATATATTTTCATAATCTTTCGTTTCATTCTACGTTAGGGAATAAAGTACGTTTTCAAATACAGACATGTTAAATTGGATATTTACTTGTATCATGTTCAATTTTATATTTATAAAGGCATTTTGCATTTATATTTTTTTAGAGTTTAAGAGATTATACATATTTATAAATATAGCTTATAACAGTCCATTTTTTGAAATAATTATTTTTAAATGTAATCTTTGTTAAGGATTATTGTATGGAGACTTTTACAAATATTTTATTTTTATTACAAAATAATAATTTAACAATTTAAGGGATTATATAGCATATAATAGAAGGATTTGCATGATTGAAATTAAAAAATACAAATATTTGAACTGTTAGTTTTTCTGAATAATCCCAATGTTAACTTGTAATTATTTATAACAATTGTAATTTCGAAGGAGATTAAATACGTAAATTCTAATTGAAAATACATACATGTATTCAGTAAATTTCCCTTCTTTTTTTAAAACGTGTATGTTACTAATTCTGAGTTGGGATTTTTAATTGAAAAAATTGCATATTTTTGTATTTACCTAAGCAATTTTTTGTCCTATGCATAATTTGTCCGAGAAAGGATGCCAAGTTTTTTATACTAATTTAAAAAGTAACTCATACACATTTTTAGTCGACAATATGACGGATATTTGAAAAAAAATCGATATGTTTACATTCCATCTATCATATAAGTGTTGCGACATGTGAAAGTTACACAGATGGGCTAGTGTAGTAACCCTAACACATTTTTGAACTTTATCTTGGCTAAGTAAATTAAAATGCAGTGCAGATCATCGTGGATGAAAAGTAAATATAGTTGTAAAGTTTATAACTTGAATAAAACTCCATTGTTCCTTTACAGGGTATTTTAATTTTAAAATATTTTGTGAACAATATTTTGTATATTTTAGGAACATTGTTTCTTATATATTGAAATAGATTATTAGTATTTTGTATTCTCAAAATGTAAGATACTTCGATGTAATTTTTATCTTTGAAGCTTTTATTTAGTTCGATTAAGTATTCGACATTCAAATTTGTTCAACCTCTTAAAATGTAGTAATATAGTGGTTTAATATATATTGCACCAAATTGCGATATATTTCATTATTTTCATTATATATCACGTCAATTATCGTTCTTAAAATTCTCAAGTTCGACATGAGATTAAAATTTAAGGTATACAAATACCGTGTCAAATAATCTTTGACACTATAGCTTAACTCAGTTGAAACATCTCCAACTGTCTTCTTGTGTAAATATTTTGTCTCTAAGAATCAAATCCACAAATGAATTATCACATAATAAAATAATTTTCTCTTAATATCTATGAAGTTGAATTGATTTGTTGTTTTCTATGTATGACTTAACTCATAAAATACATGTGAAATGTACATATGAAAACATAAGTGAATTTATTTGTTTTGTTTCTAACATTTGCGTTGCTTATAACAACTTATGCATGAAAATTTTTGTCAACATTTTAACTAATAAACTCAAAATTACGTTGATCGTCATAAGAAAGCCGTATTTGTCAGATAAGAATGAGGTAGGTGTTTTTGAACGATTTGTATAAATATGACAGCACGTTATATGACTTGTTCTCATTAGTTTGAACATATACTGAATCATATTGCAAAATATTGTAAATCTAAGTTATTATAGAGATCACAGAGTAAGTCAAATATGAAGTTTAAAAACTGTGAATATTAACCCTTTGCCTTAAAACAACTTATGGGAGACGTGATCGTACACACGCGATGATTCTGTCTGGCCAAAAGTGAAAAGCTCGTATCAGACACGTGATGAGTTTTTCTGGCCCAAACTGAAAAGCTCGTGTCAGACATGTTATTGGTTTTAGGCGATAATGTTTTTGTTTTTGTTTTATTGTTTGATACGGTTGCAATATAAGTGTTGGTCGTTTATTCTTAGGCGTAATTGCAATATAGTATTATATTATATGCAATAAATAATTAGCTGTTAGTGCTTAAAAAATTCTTTAAAAAATCTAAAAATTTAACCTAATGGTAAAAAGGAAAATTGATAATAATAACGGTGCTGGAAAGTGTCCTGATTCCACTTTAGAAACTGAAACAGATACCGATTTGGATACATCTGAAGATAGCATTGTAGTGTGTCCTGTATAAAAAAAACGTGTGCAAAATTTAGTTGGTGATGAAATTGCTTCTGGTCACGAAACATGAGAAAAGCTTTCATCGAAAGGAGCTCATACAATCGTCGCTCTATTCATAAGACAAGAGGTTAAAGCCCGTACACAGTAGTGATCAAATGTTTGTTTTAAATATCTATAGAAGCCCTTTAGAAAAATGAAAAAACTTCTTGGTAAGATATAAATTTGATACCTTTCCTAAACACGTTAAAGTAAAGTAAAATTTTATAATAGATTAAGCAATTTGTCAGGATTTCAGTCAAGGTACCTCAATAATATTAAATTCTTATCAACATATAGCTCTAAAAATAAAGTTTCTATTCCAATAACAGTAGTAGATTCTCAAAAACTAGGTGATTGTTTATAATTTGTTTATAGATTGATTGTTTATTGTTTATTTTGGCTGAAATTTAAAACTTATTCCCTAGGTTATTAAAAACTATTTTTAACTTTCCCTAATGTGTGACATTAAGTAATAATAAAAGCATATCAACATATAGCTCTAGAAATAAAGTTTCTATTCAAATAACAGTAGTAGGCTCTCGAAAATTAGTAAGTTGATTGTAATTTGTTTATAGATTGATTGTTTATTGCTTATTTTGGTTGAAATTGAAACTTATTCCCTAGGTTATTACAAACTATTTTTACATTTCTCTAATCTGTAACGTTAAGTATGGATGGGTTAAAGGGTGTTTTTATTTTTTGAATGCATAATGCAGATTGAAATAGTATAGCTTTGAATTACATTAACATTTGGAAACTTTTCGGGAGATTTTTAATTAGCTCTTTATAATTTGGAACCAATATTTACCTATATACTAAGAATATATATATTACAGAATATAAAGAATATATATATAAGAATATATATATTATATATATATATATTATTTATATATGCACTACTTACTAGTATACTGATACTTAATATACTAGTATTATATACTAGTATTATAGTATTATAAAAGTTTCTATTCCAATAACAGTAGTAGATTCTCAAAAACTAGGTGATTGTTTATAATTTGTTTATAGATTGATTGTTTATTGTTTATTTTGGCTGAAATTTAAAACTTATTCCCTAGGTTATTAAAAACTATTTTTAACTTTCCCTAATGTGTGACATTAAGTAATAATAAAAGCATATCAACATATAGCTCTAGAAATAAAGTTTCTATTCAAATAACAGTAGTAGGCTCTCGAAAATTAGTAAGTTGATTGTAATTTGTTTATAGATTGATTGTTTATTGCTTATTTTGGTTGAAATTGAAACTTATTCCCTAGGTTATTACAAACTATTTTTAAATTTCTCTAATATGCAACCTTAAGTATGGATGGGTTAAAGGTTGTATTTATTTTTAAATGCATAATTTGATTGAAAAAGTACAAGCAGTATAGCTTTGAATTAGATTAAATGTCATTTTACTTTGAAAACTTTTCGAGAGATATTTAATTAGCTCTTTATAATTTAGAAACAAAATATTTATATATAAAACTAAGAATATTTATCCATAATGCTGAGAATCCAAAATAATATAGAAACAACCAATGACTAACTCTTGTAATAACTAATGTAACGAAACAAAGACACCAAATTCTCTGAATGGCTACGGATTTACAGCTTTTGTTTGGACAGCATCCTTCGCTGAATTTAAAATTTAATTGGAAAGGATTAAATTGCCGCTAGAAACTTTAGAAAAGTCAACTGACTGGAATGACATAATACACAAAGTGGAGATTCGAGTTTAGAGCGTAATTGTAATTTATTACTTCAAGATATACTTCATTAGAACTGACAAAGATTTACCCGAAATCTGGTTTAAAACTAAGTTTGGGCGTTTTATTAATTCACTTGTTTCTTAATTTAAACTTCACAACTTACAACTTTGAATACCGTGGTGGCTAGTTTGGCTTTGAGTTTACGTGCCAATCTTTTGAGATAAACATATCGAGTTACTCAATGCTATACTTTCGCAAACTGAATTTCAGAGAATATTTGCAGATAATGTTGGTAGATTCATATGGCCATTAAAAAGGATTTTGTAAAATATATATGGGATAAAATAAAACAATCTGTATTTAAAATATAATTATACATTTATTAAAATAAAATTATGCAAAAAATTATAGAGAGTCTGTTCACGCATATTTTACACGATTTTGG
>CM063506.1:93112494-93119994 GCA_032207245.1 Pardosa pseudoannulata
GAAAATATAAATATATTTTTGCTTTAATTTCAATGATTTACAAGACGGCAAGAAATTAAAGAAATTAATTCTTCTTTACTCCAGATACAAATTTTACGGTGAAGTCGTGGTATAGCCGTGAGGTGTAAATGCAAAAGAAATTAAGATCCTTTTAATAGAAAAAATATTATTTTATTATATCTACGCATTAGCTACAAATTTAATATAATTAAATATCATAATTATGAATGCACCTACTTGATTGTTTTCTACTTGAGAATGCATGCCAGTGACACGTGCTCCATCGAGATATAACCGTTTTATTAAAAATTTAAGGCACTAAATAATTATAAATTGAAAATATAAATATATTTTTGCTTTAATTTCAATGATTTGCAAGACGGCAAGAAATTAAAGAAATTAATTCTTCTTTACTCCAGATACAAATTTTACGGTGAAGTCGTGGTATAGCCGTTAGGTGTAAATGCAAAAGAAATTAAGATCCTTTTAATAGAAAAAATATTATTTTATTATATCTACGCATTAGCTACAAATTTAATCTAATTAAATAGCATAAATATAAATGCACCTAACGTGATTTTTATCTGCTTGAGAATTCATGTGCTCCATTGAGATAGAAATGTTTTATTAAAAAGTTAATGTTTTTTTTGTTAGTTGAATAAATATTAAGTTTTTTTATTTAAAAACCTCTGTCAAATTCAATACTTCATACTTCTTATTTAGGATCAATATGTTATTGCAAATAATGTTTTTTGACAGATCGAAATTACAATTTAAAAGAATAACTGCCCATGTTCCCTGATTTGAACCAGGGGGACTATATTGGACTCGGACAGCTATTACATATATATCATCAGATCATTACTTTTTGGAATCATATATTGGAAAGAAAATTCATATGCATGAATGGCACTACTTCCACATAATTGTGTTTTAAACAAGACATAGCGTGTCTGAAATTAAAATGGCTAATTTTTATTTTTTCGAAAAACAAAATATATTTTTTAAAAATCTAATGTTAAAATTTATTAACACTTTGCAATGTGGATTTATTGCATCATTTACTGATTCTATATAAGAGATAAAAATTGCCTTCTCGTATATATAACATATAAACATATAAACATATAAGCATACTCACACATATATACATACGCGAGTGCATGTGTGTGGGGGATAGGGGATATATATATATATATATATATATATATATATATATATATATATATATATATAAAAAATAATCGTTCTTAGAAAGTCTAAACTGCTTTAAAATTTTCCTCTATCCACATTTTAGTATTCTTAAATTTTCAAACCATATAAAATAAGACACAGTTATGTGTTAGTATTATTTCATTCAAATTGCATTCCAAACACAATTTCTTAAACAAAATTATTAAGCAATTGTTTTGTGAAATCTTTTCTTGCCTTTCTCTCACCCTGGTGACAATTCAGCAAGAATAAAACTAAAGATTTTTAAAATATTAATGTTTATTACATGTTCTAGGACATGGCCAAACGATACCATAAAACAACTGTATAGAATAGTGGAAAACACAGAAACAATCTATAATGCAGATTATAAGCATTTTAATGCTGGAAGTTTTTAATAATGTATTTATATCAGTGTAGTCATTTTGAAAAATTTAAAAAAATCTGTTTTATAAAAGCCCGTTGTTACTCATAACATGTTTTGAACCAATTTATTATTTTTAATTAACACACACACACACACAGAAATGTTTTATTAAAGAGTTAAGGCACCAAATAATTATAAATATAAAAATAAAAAATAATATATTTTTGCTTAAATTTTAATTATTTGCATGAAAGCAAGGAAAAAAAATATACAACGATTTTTTTGAAAATATAGAATAGAACTAAAATTATCAAAAACAATTGATAATAAATCTGATCTATGTAATAAAATAAGTATTCAATTAAATAATTAAAGTTCAAGCATATTAATTCCTATAATAAAAAAATGTTATTACGTCTAAGAAAATAATAAGAATTTGACCTTATTTTTTATAATTTTCTAATGATGTACTCAGCTAAGATTAGTCTGTGGACACTTTTGTTTTGCTTAAATTAAGCTCAGTTGTCTTTTCTTACCGAAAATTCTATTGCTATCAATTACCAACATTATCTCACACTCCCAAGTTGCAACATCCCTTCTATGGCAAAATATAAGATGATTCTTTTGTTATAAACGGGTTATATACCATAAATAATGTTGAATCTGATGTTTAAAAATTTAGATTTTCACTTTCGCAAAATTCATTGTTCAAATTTAAAAATACCAGAAATTTACGCATATTTGATTCCAACATATTTTAATAATTAAAATTACAAGTTTGTGACATGTGATTGAAAAAAAAAACAGTTAAGAAATCTACTATGCACACTGTAAATTCAATATAATTAATCCGAGCATTAATCACTTAAAGGTCACATTCGGCGTAAATGGGTTAAAGGTTCAAACAATCATGTAAGAACTCCTCCGTAAAAAAATTATTCTTTTCACAAATAATTGGTCGGAACAATTTATCTATGTAGGAAATAAAAAAAAAGATATCGACTAATATCAAAATGATAAATCATTAATAGAATCGCGGCAACATGACATAATATATCACTTTTACTTCGTAGCCATTCGTAGGTATTTCTTTCATTGCTTTAGACAGATTTCAATAATTCATTTATGACTTTAATTCACACAAACGGAAAGATTTCCAAAGGAAAAGAATTGGAGGGGATCCAACTAGATTTGGCTTTCGATTCAAAGGGTATTGCAAACAACTTTTAGTAGAACAACTTTCACTCTCGTCAACTAACTTTTGACTTTTAATAGTGCTATCGTAAACGTGACATATAAGAACACATATGTAAGGCAATATGTTTTGAGATAATAAATTTATTGTAGGTGTAGTATGCTCTATTTTTTAAAGTTCTGGTAAATGCATATATGTATGTGTGGTGATAAAAAATAACGTGTACAGTTATTGTAATATGATGATTCATTTTCCTTTTAATGCAGTAACTAATTCATTCAAAATCAATAACAGGTGACTCAGAATACTTTGGTTGCCTGCGAGCAAAACCGTTTATGCACATATTGTAGAGGTATACCGTAAGTCACACTCTCATCAAATTTCAAAGATATGTGAGTGTTTAATGCAGACAATAGTACATTATCCATTAGCCTTGGTGGCGTATGGAAGAATCATCAGTTTTCCCGGTAACAATCTTCATTGACATTTGAACTTTGAAGTGTTGTGTGGAAAAATAGGTGGATTTACCATCAGGAAAATGCAGTGTGGGGGTTGTTTTATCACTTCCGCCAGACGCCACGGTTTACACCAATCAATAATCCCAAAGTCGAAGAGATTTCCTAGTGAAGAGAGAAAAATGTTGAATAGAGTTCGATTTCATCCTTCCAGATAGATACACGAGATCTTTATCAGTTGCCTGATGGATGTTGAGTAGTTGAATAGCGAGGAAATTATTCCCCGAAAGTTGACGAAGTGTAGAAATTCTTTTGATTTTAATTTTTTGTTATTTGAATATATATTAAGTTTTTTATTTAAAAGTCGTTGTGAAAATCAATACTTCATACTTATTAATTAGGATCACTATTTTATTGCAAATAATGTTTTCCGGCAGATCGTAATGACAACTTAAATGAATAATGGCTATTTTCCTTATTTGAACCAGGGGGGATTATATTGGACTCGGTGAGCTATTATATACATATCACCAGATCATCACTTTTTGGAATCATATATTGGACTCTGAGATCAAAAGAAAATTCGCATGCAGGAATGGCACAACTTCCAAATAACTGTGTTTTAAACAAGGCATAGCTTGTCTGAAATTAAAATGGTTAATTTTTATTTTTTCGGAAAACAAAAGATATTTTTTAAAAATCTAATGTTAAAATTTATTAACACTTTGCAATGTGGATTTATTGCATCTTTTACTGATTCTATATAAGAGATAAAAATTGTCTTCTAGTATAAATAACATATAAACATATAAACATGTAAGCATACTCACACATATATACATACGCGAGTGCATGTGTGTGGGGGGGAGGGGATATATATAAAAAATAATCGTTCTTAAAAAGTCTAAATTTCTTTAAAATTTTCCTCTATCCACATTTTAGTATTCTTAAATTTTCAAACCATATAAAATAAGACACAGTTATGTGTTAGTAGTATTTCATTCGAATTGCATTCCAAACACAATTTCTTAAAAAAAATATTACAAAAATTGTTACGTAAGATCTTTTCTTGCCTTTCTCTAACTCTGGCGGCAATTCAGCCAGAATAAAACTGAATGTCTTTAAAATTTTAATGTTCATTAGATTTATTAGGGCATAGGCATATGATACAGTAAAACAAATCAATACTAATAATATACTAATCTAATAGCAATATAAATCTATTTTACAGTAGAGTAATACACAGATATAAGCTATTAAGTAGATTATAAGCGTTGTTAGGCTAAAAATTTTTAATAATGTATTTACATCGGTGGAGTCATTTCAAACAATTAAAAAAAATCTGCCTTATAATAACATTGTTATTCATAACATATATACACACACGCACACACACACACACACACATATATATATATATATATATATATATATATATATATATATATATATAAACAAAATATATATATATAAAATATATATTAAATATTATATATATATATATAAATATATTTATAATAAATATATATATATATAAAACATATATATATTTAACATATATATATATACATATATATATATTACAATATATATTAAATACATAATATATATATATATATATAATACATATATATATATATATATAATAAATATATATATATATACATATATATATATACATATATATATATATAATATATATATATATATATCTATACATTACATATATATATATAATATACATATATATATATATATAATATATATATATATATATATATATATATATATATATATATATATATATATATATATATATATATATATATATATATATATATATATATATATATTGTAGCCAAAATCGTTCCTTTCAGCAAGGACGCCGTGGCGCAGTCGGTAAAGTGGCGGACTCGTAAACGGGAGGTTTCGGGTTCGAAAACAAGCGAGGCAAGCTGCCTTGAAAAATTGATTTTAACTTGGATTTAATTTATGTTAATTTAGTTTCATTATGCAAATTTATGTAAGTTTAGTTCCTAAATTTCTGCGGACCTTCCAAGTCTGGAAGGTTCTAAAAGTGTATATAAGCAGGATTTCCTTCAGTTGCGGGGTAATAAAATCGAACTGGTCTTGAGCGTACATTCAATTCCCCAAGTTCAATTCATCTCATAAACAATTATATATATATATATATATATATATATATATATATATATATATATATATATATATAGGCGAGTGGTAAAGGCATGTAAGACAAATTTGACTCTATGTATAAAAACTTCTTTGTTGTATTCTTTTCGTCCATAACTATGCCATTTAGATACCATATGTTCTCATATTTTTCTACGACAAGTGTGGAGGATGTTATCAGCCTGAACTCCCGCACAGAACTGTAACTTTTGGCGTTGGCACCTAAGCAAAATTCCTATGTCTACTTTCGCGTCAGCTTTTTAACTCTGCATAGTTCCGTTCGAGGGTGTATCTTTACCCTATTACGTTGTCGTTAACGAGTTTAAATTAGCTTAATTCTTAATGTCGTTAATGAGCTTAAATCTTAACCCACATTTTTAAATCTGACACACACACACACACACACACACACATATATATATATATATATACATATAATTATATATATACATATATATATATGTATATATATATATATAACATTAGTATTATGATGAGAAAAGGTACAGACCAGAATTTAAAATTCTCTTTGAAAATGCAGAATCTATGCATTCTAAATAAGTTACGAAACATAAATATTTATCTAAAATTAAACGATATTAATTAAACATAAATATATTAAGCTAATTGCTGCATATTGAACAAGTATAGAGCTCTTAGTTAATTTGTTGATGATACATGCAAGTGAATAATGCTCCAGATTACCATCAATTCATATTACCCATCCCCTGATACATTTTGATCATCTAAGCACGTGTTCATTATGTATAAGCGTCTACGGCTTACATCTCGAAAAGCATCTATACGCGAACAATCTTCATTTACTTCCAATACCATAGAGAAGGGGTTGCTCAAAGAATAATTGTCGTGAATACCTAAACGTAAAGTAAAAGCGTAAAGCTTTTCTAAAGATTTCCAGCCGATAATGAATATTTGAACATGAACACCGCTTTAAGAGGCAATACTGGTGATGTATAAAAGAGGATGGTAAATTTGAAACACCGAGTCCTATAAATAAGATATTCAGCTGAGAAAATTTATCGGTGAGTAAGAACCTAAAGCATTAAAACAGAATTCAGTTTTAATACCGTCACGGATAAATGGATTGCATGTAAATTATAGTTTCATTACTTGTGAAATCTTGCATATAAATATATATATATATATATATATATATATATATATATATATATATATATATATATATATATATATATATATATATATATATATATATATATATATATATATAATAGAGGTTATAAAGTATTTTAACATTAAAAATTTATTAGTAGTCCATTGCTATTTAATAGTCTCTCACTTAAAATTTATATTCTAAAATTAATCATTGAAGTTACCACTGGATTAGAATTTGATGGAGCGTTTTTCTGTCAATAATTAATTAATGTATGATTAATTGATACGTAATACACTTCATGCTTATATATATATATATATATGTAGGACAGTGAAGGATAGAATGGTGCATTTGTATGTATTATAAAGCAGTGGTTATACATATAGTTCAATTGTATGGATAAAATAGTTCAGTAGTATCGGACACTCATATTATAATATATGTTATTAAAGTATTTCGAGTAATTTGTGTCTACTGTTACACAAGAGCGAGCGCCTCTTACTGAAGTCTAATGTGAATGTGAAGCCTCTGATAGTATACCAGAGCTGTAACACGATATTTGTCTAAATATTTTTCCAAGAAATAAAATATGTGTTCTTTGTTTTATCCGAATGCATTTGTTCAAACCAAGCACGAATGAGACATACGTTACTTTTTATTAAGACAAAAAGATGCATCATGTGTTTGAACAAGCACTTCAAGGGGAAAGTATTTCTTTTGATGAAGTGGGTCCTCGTAATTTTGAAGCAGAGACCAAGCAGAAGACCCATATATTTGACCTTCTACCGCATATATATATATATATATATATATATATATATATATATATATATAAATGTATATATGTATAAATGTATCTATATGTAAATATATATATAAGTATACAATATATGTATATACTCATCCATACATACATAAGTATATATATATATATATAGAT
>CM063506.1:93127494-93129994 GCA_032207245.1 Pardosa pseudoannulata
GAAGTTCATTATGTGGCATGACGCAACAGCCGTCCAAAACGAAACTGTCATTTATAGATACTACGGTTATAGCCGCGCAAATATGCATTTGCCGGCGTACAAGTAGAAGCCTAGTGTCATGTTTTGGAAACAAATTTTTAGGTTGAATTTTGTTTTACATCTATTAAACGACTTGCAGCTTAAGTATGCACGTGGTTTTGAAGGAAGGAGTTCGATCGTGTTTTCACTTGAATTTATAGTTGTTATTGAGTTCGTGCAAAACTCCCGAAAATAGTTTGTTGCACACAAATAATGCTCCTTTGAATAATTTCACCTGTCATTTACGTTTTTAAATTTTTGCTGTTGTAGCCGCCATCGGCCCATTACTTAACCCTTTAGCGAACAATGGTTTCGCAGCGAAACCTCCTGTTAAACATATTTTTTCCCTAAGTTTTAGAGAAATATATATTTTTTCAACTTTTTTATGTTTTTGACTTTTAAAACTTACAATAAGTGACAGTACTATATTTAATTTATTATTTTATTTTTTTTCTTTTGAAATATATTTATACTTGCTGTACCTGGAAAGTTTGTAATGAAATTGTTTTTCATTTATGACCCCAAATAAAAGTATCTATTCAAACAACACTTATAAATTGTTAAATTATTTATTTATTTTACATTTTTAAGAACACTTATTTAATGTTCTCCAATTAAATTAAAATTTTAAATAGTATTATATTCACGCTATACAAGGAAATGGGTTTGTGAGTTAACCCTTCAAATCCTAATATATATCCTCTAAGGCAAACCCCTCTATGGATTGTAAAAAAAACTTTAATACATTTTGAATTTATAAGGTTCATATATAATAATTATAAACTAATTTTATCAAATTCAATAGAACTCATGTAGGTGATCATTAAAGGGTTAATGTTTAGAGTTCCCAGGAGCCATAACGGCTGTAGCCGCAACTAATTAAAGGTGCTGAATTAAACAATATCAAGTTAATTTAAGCAGAAAGTGTAAAACTATACTTCGAATATTCTAAAAATTACAAAAATATATGGTGTTATTTTTCGAACTTTACTTGTTATTTTTTTCCTACTGTCTGTCAATTTGTTAATCACTGTTTAAACATCCTCTGCTAAACGTTTAACTGTATTACGTTCCACCATTAGTTGGCCCATCGGTAAGCCGTTAAACGACTTTCGTGAGACTGGCCCTAAAAAATTTAAGCATAAACTTGTCTTTAAATTTACGATCAAGTAAATCAATTGTGACACCAGCTGGTAAAGGTGTGAGAATTTGAACATAAAGGATACATTTTCGTGCAATCGTGCTAAAAGTTTGTTCGTGTATGCTTAGAAATTCAAGTGCCTTTTTGAAATATATAGTTATTTTCAGTACAAAAAGTACGAAAAACAACTATATATTAAACTATATAATAAGTCTAAATTTCATGCGATATTTATGATTAAAACAAGGCTAAACCCCATGATTATTTATCTTTTCTAGCATGATTTAATATTATACATACAATATTGATTAACTAGATATTATTTTTAAATTGAAACAAATTTTAATAAAAAGCAAAATTTAAAATTTTACTGGTTCGAAATTTTTAAGATAAATGTTATTATCCTCCTATATTACAAGTAAAATGAGACAATTTCTTTGATAATTATTTTAGTCATATGTAAACCCAGTTTTGTTACCTAAGTCTCCAATGGATGAATCACTTTGAATTTTTTTCATTCTCTTTAAAACGATGCTAAGAGATTTCACCTGAATTCTGGATATATCTCAGCTTCATAACCACATGTTTTGAACTTATTGTTTTCAGATCTTCGAAAACCTGATAACAATAAAATTCCTACTTTCTAAAATTCCTAGATTTGCTCTTAGGGAAATCTCAACATCGCTAGATTGTATAGAAATATACTGTTTCAAAAGCCGTTTCTCTGATGATAGTATAACATTTTAATTTTATTGAAGGATTTTTCTGACACGAAATCTTTAAAGAAAGTAGCTTAGTCAGCTGTTTGAACAGTAAAAAGGAACTTAGACGATCGAAAAAAGAACCGAGGTGTAACAATAAGTTACATTCGGTCACCCCGTGTGTCTTCGAAGGTGACATGCCGGAGCAAGACCGGTTTGAATGCAGAGAGACTTCGGACTTCTCCCAGCCAATAGCGGTGTCCGTGAATTAGGGGGAATTTGGACCCTATCCCCCCCCGTTCTGGAGTGGACTTTATTTTGTCTCCGCGAGGGTCGGAATTTTTTTGGACGGACAAGGTGGTTTCCAGAAAGAGGAAGGTGAACGGCTGGCATCCGTGGCGTGTGGATGAACTTCTTTGGAAGATAGAAACATAATATTTTTTTCAGGATTGATGCCGACTCGAGAGCAGTCTTCAATCAACAAAATGATAAGTTGATTCATTTGTATTCCTTAGGCATTTATTTTATTCTATAAGTCATTTAATCAAGACCTATTTTTCATGTTTTTCTTAATAAGTTT
>CM063506.1:93137494-93142494 GCA_032207245.1 Pardosa pseudoannulata
TGTAATATAGAACAGTGGTACTATACTATAATTAAAAGCAATGTAAAGCAACTTGGGAATATCAATGTCTTCGAAATGACAATGCAATGTACTACACCACAACAAAATCCATACATTATAAAACTGCTGGACAAGGAGAAAGCTAAACCGCTAGCACAAAAAAAACTGCAGTCGCCTGACATTGAAGAGAAAGGCCCAAGTCGAATTAAAATTCTATTTGCGAGCTGATAAAACGGAGATCTTTACTACTCAACGATAGACAAAGGAAAACACATAAAAATGACTCTACTCGAACAGATGTGCACACAATAGCAAAGACAGAAAGAATTTTCCCACTTACTCAGCGAATATAAGTGCAAGACCAGGAAAAGAGTGAAGCCATTTGAAGGCGACAACTGGGAAACATGTTGAATAGACAGAAAATTTACATCTTTAGAAAAGAAAGCTTTAAGAAGAATTTTAAGTCGAATACACTCCTTTATATAAGATATTTAGAGGCTGAGAAAAATATTTTAAGGAAGTAGAATTGAAGAGAGCAGGTTTTTCAGGAAATATTAAAGTTAAATAATTTTGATATTTTACATTTCTTTAAAGTTTAAAAGTTTATAAGATTAAGCGAATCCTAAATTTTGCTTGTGATCTCATGCACATAAATATGAAAAAATATGTAATGTCAAATCACCACTTTTTAGAAAGTTTTATTACACCACGATATCGGAGAAAATTCCCGTCTCATTTTACTTGTACGTGATTAAATTACAGGTTGCACAATCTGTTCATTTCTTCAGGCGTTTAAAATTATGAAATAAAATTCATAGATAAAACTATAATAATGTTCAAAATTTCTCAACTAATAAATCACTTATTCAGTAATGCAAAATGTGTAAGTCTGCGTTTCAACGGGAGATTATTTAAACATTTATGTGGGAAATATAATGTAATTTTTAAATACTTTTTTATTGAATACATTTTTTAAATAAAACTTTTATTCACCAAATACATTGTTTTGAATTAACTAACCATTGAAACCTAATGTTTATACATATAATAATTCCTATCACTTCTCGAAGTGGTGAGTTTCCTCAAATATTTATTATTAAACCTGAATCTCTCGAAAAGCTAATATTTTATGGTGTAGTTACATGTTTATATATTCATAGCTATTAATCTTTGCGGCAGCTCTTCGTCTATGTTATTTAGGTTTATCAAGACAACATTTCCTCGTGGATCTCTCGATGAACGACTTAGGCGCTGATACATAATTAACACCTAGTTACTACGATAGCCTGGGAATAATTATATTTTGGAAACTTTTTGGCAAAGTTATTATGTATGGACATTAAGTTAAGCGTGATAGATATTTGTTATATTTAAATTAATAAGGTAAAAATGTTTTTGTATAATTAGGGTATATTAACAAATTCATAATGCCGATGACGACAAAAATGTTTTTATGTTATAAAGATCAGATATATTATCTATACTTAAATATTTTATTTCTCTTTACATTTAATAACAGAAATGATCGTCTGCAAACCGGAATCGCCTTGAAGTTAATTTTTTTTGAAGTTTAAAATATTTTATACATGATTAGTTCAAAACATGGGAATTCAAAAACGTGAAACCAAAATGCTTTAAAATATTATATGCTGATATAAATATGCTTAAGAAGTTTCCAACGTTGTTCGACACTAATTTCTGTAGATTCACATATATATTTATATAAAGATCTAAGCTGAACAATATATAAAGACAAGAAGTTAACGTATCTGCGAGAGAGTTTTATCTTTAAAGAAGTGATGTGGTATTAGATAAAGAACGTCAGAGGTAATGATGGACACCGGACGTGCATGCCCATAGGTTCTTCAAAAGTTTAAAATATTTTATACATGATTAGTTCAAAACATGAAAACAACAGAGATTTGGTTTAAAAGTCTACTATTACTTTAATCTTCAAAACTTATGCACAAGTAATTAACAAAAGGTAATAGCATTGAATTTCACACGATTAATATACAAGTATTTGATTTCGAATATCACTACTATATAATAAAATTTATATACTATACAATAAAATCGAAAAATCTATATAATTTCTTAATATTAAAAGTATATAATATATTATTTACACACACACACACACACACACACACACACACACACACACATATATATATATATATATATATATATATATATATATATATCAAAGAACTTACAACAGTGTGATTTAGGGCAAGTAATATTCAATTACATAATGTTAAAAATGGATTATTTATGAAATTTGATTTTGAATATCGTTACTATGCAATAAAAGTTTGCTCGAAAATATGAACTTTATATCAAATAATATATAATTTCTAAATATTAAAAATATATAATATATAATTTATATAAATATATATGTCTCCATGCATTAAAGCGAAATGTCAAAGTACAATATTGTCATTTAGGGCAAGAAATATTCATTTACATAATGTTGAAAATGGATTATTTATCAAAAAGAATTGTCAAGAGGAAATTACGTTTACTAGATTACGAGAGATAAGAAGTGGTATTTCTTGACAGTAATGCAGTTTGATAATAATTGCATCCCATTTATAATTTAGGAGAAATAATGTAGTAAGAAATGAGTAGTAAGGCATACTGGACCACTTGTTAATTCATATTCCATTATTGTATTCTGCACTTCTTGTAATATACTTAGCGGAGATATCGGAGAAAATACAAGTGTTTTGAATTAATTCATTTACTTTATTTTCCCCTCTATTATTAGCAGCTGATTCTAATATAAAAAACCCTTCTTAAGTTAGAATGTAACTCCTATTTTACCACCAGAATTTACCAATTAACCCACCCTTTTCTGGGAAAATTTCCATACTTATATTTATTGCCTTTCGATAATTTTATGGCTGAAAATTTGATTTGGAGGAAGGGGGAATTCTTTTAACCATTAATATTTTTCTGAGAGATTTGAATGGTGATAAACTCTAAAAGCTGAACATTTGTGAAATACAGTTTGTGTGGGTTTTCCTTCCTAAAATGTAAATATCATCATTTTCAATATCTTTTCTTCTGGATTTTTTGCCCTTTTGTCGCTATTTTTACATATTTCAATTTACAACCTTTTTTTCTTTCAAGTAAGCCTCAAAAATATATAGCAGTTTTTCGGCTAAAAGCGGGAAAGAACTGGGATGAGTCTTGAGTACTTCGAAAGGATATTTGGAAGATCCCAAGATATTAGTTAATTAACAAATATTAAAAATGTCTTTTAATAAATATTCCTTATTTTCTAATTGAAAGAGAACTTCTTCCATGTTCTTAAAATGACTAGGAAATACGAATTAGCCTAAGCTGTAGATTGAAATGTCTTTGTGATTATCATAAAAACACTTACTAGTGTAAATATGGAATGCAAAGTTTCGTTCATGTGATGAAAATTTTAAAACATGCATTCATCGGTATATTTACTTGATTAAAATATGTTAAAACCCTGAATGCAAGAATGGATATTATTATGAAATCCTTCTTAATCTTTCACTGAATAAATCATAATTGTTGCAAATATATGTAAGAGAAAAGTTTTTCACATTCATAGAATATCATAACTGATTAACGAAGTGCTACTTTATTTATACTTTTGTATCTGTGACTGTAAATTAAGTTTTCATTTATTATTATATTTTCTTGTAAAAAATGCATAACGTTAATATGATTTATGTGAGAAAAAAAGAAAAAATAATAAATGCAAATCTTAATATAACGCATTTTACTATAATAAAATGTATGAAGAATGTCTTAAAATTTGTTTTTTAAATAGTTTTTTAAGACTTGAAAACCCAAAGTTGGATTGACGTTTTATGATGTATGTTCTACAACATTGTTAATTTTCTCGTATTGACACATACCTAGTTCATAGTTGCGAAACACCTGCGTTCAAACTCTTACTTTTTTTATTTTGCTTACGTTAACTTTGCATTTATTGCTGTAATATTCTTGTACAAAGGTTTTAATTTTTACATAAATCAATAATTTTACAAAATGACTCTCAAATTGTTGGGCTGTTTCTATATATGCACAGATATGACAGTTGCTTTATATAGAGTATCGCATAAATCTTTCCGAGTTTTTCACTACTTAAAGTTTCTTGTAGTAGAGAATTTTACATATGCACACAGATTTTAAAGAATTGGGGCAGGTTTGCACCATTTTTCTCCAAAGAATATTAAAGGGCAAAGTAGGAGTGACAAATTATCATGAAATATCACAAACTTTCATTTGATGACATCAGTTGTGCATATTGATGTTATTTTCTATTCTAATCTTTATTGTTTTCTTTTGTATTGACAAAAAAGTTGAGTAGAAGACCTATAATGGCAGCCTCGGCGTACATTAGGGTATTATCGAAATCATCTGTGCCTTTTCTGCAGGGTTTCCTATGTTTATAAAAACAAGGTTTTTCATTGATGTTAGCAAAGTATACATCAATATAAATTTTAATGTGTAATGCATGTAATGAAGCTAATATTTTCCAATTTTTCGTTTACAGAATTCTCTCTGATACTTCTATATAAATTTCCATGTAGTTTTCCATACTAGGGTAAAACAAAACTGAGTACTAAGTTATCAAATATATCTACTGGAATACAATAATTAATAATCTTCAAAGATGTTCCTGAGATATTATTAATTGGCAGAAATCATAAACCTGGAAATGCATTTCTAAAGCATGCATTAATTTCTAAGTGAAAGTAAATTCGTAATTTCTATACTCAAAATGAGTAGGAAATGCAAATTAGTTCAAGATGTTGAAAGATCAGACTGCTTTCTTATCTCAAAGTCGCATTTAAAACGATTTTATAAACTCTATACATACACATTTGATCGTATCAGAAACATTTTAAAAAGCACAATTTTACATATATTCGTCTTTAAAACAAGATTGGGTTCTCAGGATAATATTAATTAATGAATCAATCTTTTATTAATTAATAAATTCT
>CM063506.1:93147494-93194994 GCA_032207245.1 Pardosa pseudoannulata
TTATAATAATTATTCATATCATATAATTATTTATAATCAGAACATAAAGAAGTATTTTAGAAATTAAATGAAATATATTTATTCAGACTTCTCAAATTGATTCTTTTTAAGGCAATTACAATGTGTTAAAATTTTATTGAGCAATTTGATGAATATATAATACAAAAGAAAACAAATACAGGGCGTCTATAAAAGAACTCCGGGGTTTTAAAAATTCATATCTCAATAACTATAAAAGATAGCAAAATTTAGTCGATTTCTCTGAAAAGAGTAGCTCAAAACGTTTTACTCATATCATTTGGGAATGCTTGTATCAACTATTGGCTGCGCTGCAGGGCGTTGACCTTGAAATGACGTCGCGAAATTTGAAATGATGGCGACTCCGAAACAAAAGGCTCAATGTGTTATTTGGCTCATAGAAACGAAGTCTGTAGTTACCGTACAAAGAAACTTTCGACGTAACTATGGTGTTAACCCGCCTTCTGACAAAACCATTCGTCAATGGTTCAGTGCATTTAAGGAAACAGGGAATGTTTTGAAGCAAAAGTCGCCGGGTAGGCCGAGTGTGTCTCAAGAGAAAGTGGACAGAACTCCGTTGGATTTTTTCTTCTGGGGGCATATCAAGAATCTTGTGTATGCAGAGAAAATTCGTGATGTTCAACATCTCAGGGAACGAATAGTCAATTGTGTGGCAACCGTCCCCCCAGACATGCTCGCCAGGACATGGGAAGAGGTAGAATACCGTTTAGACTTCTGCCGTGCCACTAACGGGGCTCATATAGAACTTTACTAAGTGTTAAAAAAAACTTGAAAATGTAAGCTTGCCAGTCATGTATAAAACATGTATGTATGTTTTTTATTTCATTAAAATATTTTGCTTCAAAACCCCGGAGTTCTTTTATAGACACCATTTATATTAAAACTTTCTAATTGCAAGTGGCAATATGAAAAAGTGAAGTTCCCGATGAAGAAGCATAGTTATTAATAATAATAAAGCAAATAGCTGTTCAGATTTTTATTCAAGTTATATATTTGCAACGATATTTACAACTCCTTTATGCTTGTAATCGTCCATATAATTATTTAGAATTGAGATGCAAATAAGTCTTTAAGAAATTGAATTAAATATATTCATTCAATCCTCTGTAATTAATTCCTTTCAATACAATTACAATGTATTAAGTTTTTGTTGCCCAATTTGACGAATATATAATACAAAAGAAAATAAATATATTAAAACTAAAACTTTCTAATTGCAAGTGACAACATAAAAAAGTGCAGTTGTCTATGAAGAAGCATGATTATTAATAATAATAAATCAAATAACTGTTCACAACTCTATTCAAATTATATATTTGCAATAATTTTTACAACTCCTTTATGCATATAACCGTTCATATAATTATTTATAATTAGGATATAACGAAATCTTTACAAAATTGAATTAAATATATTTTTTCAGCCTTCCCTAATTACGTCGTTTCAATACAATTACAATGTATTAAATTTCATAAACTTACTGAGCAATTTGATGAATATATAATACAAAAGAAAACAAATATATTAAAACTTTCTAATTGCAAGTGGCAACATGAAAAAGTACAGTTCCCGATGAAGAAGCACAGTTATTAATAATAATAAAGCAAATAGCTGTTCAGATTTTTATTCAAGTTATATATTTGCAACGATATTTACAACTCCTTTATGCTTGTAATCGTCCATATAATTATTTAGAATTGAGATGCAAATAAGTCTTTAAGAAATTGAATTAAATATATTCATTCAAGCTTCTGTAATTAATTCCTTTCAATACAATTACAATGTATTAAGTTTTTGTTGCCCAATTTGACGAATATATAATACAAAAGAAAATAAATATATTAAAACTAAAACTTTCTAATTGCAAGTGACAACATAAAAAAGTGCAGTTGTCTATGAAGAAGCATGATTATGAATAATAATAAATCAAATAACTGTTCACAACTCTATTCACATTATATATTTGCAATAATTTTTACAACTCCTTTATGCATATAACCGTTCATATAATTATTTATAATTAGGATATAACGAAGTCTTTACAAAATTGAATTAAATATATTTATCCAGCCTTCCCTAATTACGTCGTTTCAATACAATTACAATGTATTAAATTTCATAAACTTATTTAATAATATGGTTAGTTACTATCAAGAATGATAAAATGAGACGTTATTGCTCTTGATATTTTACTATTAAACCGAATAAAAAAACTTAATTAATGAAATGGTCTTATTTAAAGCAAATGTTACAGCTAAATACCATAATCGTTATATTGATTACATCCCAGAGAGATTTCTAAGATTAAATGCTTCTACTATATCATTACGCATTAAAAGGATTACTTATTAGATCCCTATTAATTCAAAATGGCATAACAGTTTATCAGGATGAACTAAAATAATAAATGTATAATAGTTATTACAAAATTTATTGCAGAATTGAAAATCAATATATTTAATATGTGTTAACGAATACTTAGATTTTTTATGGAAGCATATAATTTTTTTTTGTATAAACCAGATTGATTCAGTGTTTAATTTTTGCTACAAAATTGAAAATAATAAATTAATTCAAGTTAGTATCAAATTTATTTTCATTAATCATTAAGTTTTAATTATTCTATTTATTTTTTAAGATCGATCAATAATGCTGAATAAAATGCATATCATAATTCATGTATGACATGCATGAAATATTATTTTTTATTTTTCCACAAAAATCTCCTATAAACTATTCAAAGATTTTTCACTATCTATTTATATAGAAATATTTATTCATCAAAACAATTTTAAAAAATGATATTTAAATAACAAAAAAAGCAAATATAAGCGTAAAATTATTGTCTTAATGTCAGATTGAAAAACAATTCTGTAAATATTCTGGTTTCGCCAGAAACTTGTTTAGTAAATGTAGGATGTATGTTTAAATAAAAATTAAAACTAAAAATAATAAATTAATTCAAGTTAGTATTAAATTTATTTTCATTAATCATTAAGTTTTAATTATTCTATTTATTTTTTAAAATAGATCAATAATGCTGAATAAAATGCGTATCATAATTCATGTATGACATGCATGAAATATTATTTTTTATTTTTCCACAAAAATCTCCTATAAACTATTCAAAGATTTTTCCCTATAATTTTATATAGAAATATTTATTCATCAAATCAATTTAAAAAAAAATTGATATTTAAATAACAAGAAAAGCAAATATGAGCGTAAAATTATTGTCTTAATGTCAAATTGAAAAAAAATCTGTATATATTCTGGTTTCGTCAGAAAATGTAGGATGTATGTTTAAATAAAAATTAAATTAAAAATAATAAATTAATTCGGGTTAGTATAAATTTATTTTCATTAATCATTGTTTTAAATATTCTATTTATTTTCTTAAAGTGTTCAATAATTCTGAATACAATATACCTATCACAATTTATAAAGACATACATGAAATATTATTTTTATTCCTCCACAAAAATCTCCTATAAACTTTTCAAAGTTTTCGTTTTCCTTATAGAAAAATATTTATTTATTAAATCAATTATAAAACATTGATATTTAAATAAACAAATATAAACTAGCAAATATGAGCGTAAAATTATTGTCTTAATGTCAAATTGAAAAAAAATCTGTATATATTCTGGTTTCGTCAGACACTTGTTTAGTAAATGAATGATATATGTTTAAACTCACTTTTAACCGTGCAAATGATGAGTTATGAGTTACTAAAAATTTTAATAGTTCTGGTGGTACACTCTATTTATATAATATAAACCACTCTAAAAATTTACAAATTTACTAAAAGATAGTATTTGGTGGTTAAATCAATGATTTAAAAAATATAGTTTGTTTATCTATTATTATACCATGTTTTATTTTCAGGTAACATAAATTAATCAATCCTTTATTTAATAGGAATCTGTTAAACTCAATTTCTATCTAAGGATAATTGGATTTACAGGAATTATTACTTTATTTAAGAGTATTTCGTATTAAAATTATTTACAGTTTAAGAATCATTAATGCATGTATATATTTTATTGGCAAAACTTGTGCTATAATTTAGCCATTCATTTAAATTATTTGATAAAATTCTCTATTTATGAGTTATTTGACAAATATGTCATTAAATATTATCTTTTATAAAACTGCACATCACAAAAATAATACAGAAATGAAGTTTTCTCTAAAATAAATACAGTTGTAAATTTTAATAAATCTTATAACTAATCACAAATTTGTTTCAATTATAGATTTTAAATAAACTTTGCGATTTTTGCAGCATTTAATAACTTTTTCAAATACGATTCCCTTTCTATTTTAAAAATTTCTATTTTAACTATTTATGAAATTTCACCAACTTACTTCTTTAAATGTTATTGTGTATATTAAATCTTACCCATTACGAAAATGTCACGTATCCCCATTGCATACTTAACTAACTTAAGAAGTGTTACTTTCATATATTTTTTATCAGTAAATTCAATTTTAAAAATTTAATTAATAAAGCTCATGTCAGTAAAAATTCCTATATTTGTTAGATTGATTCCAACCTATATAGACTATACTGATTAAATATTTGTACTATATAATTATGCATTATGAAAGTTAGTTAGTGAAACTATATTGCTACCATGCTACACTAATGTAACACAATTATAATGGTTATAGTAATATGCACAGAAGAATGGGGAAATGTTTCTTAGGCTTCGAGTAATATACACTCATTATCCAGTTCACTCCATCTAAAGTTAGATGAATTTATACAAACTAACTTAAACACAAATGATTAAAAAACGCCAATTTATTTCCTACTGGGTACCTAGTCATATGGGTGTTCAGGTTAATGAGCTTTATTTTACTGGATTTGAGCCCGACCTTGGTATTGCTCCGGGGTCTATTAGGAATTCTGTATTTTGTCATTTCAGGCATTTTCAGTATTGTAACTGGCATAGATCGAATGGTCAGGTTTATGGTCTTCGGAAATGGAGTTTGTGTGTTCGAATCCCACTGTGACTTGGATGTTCGTAGCCTTTCAGAATCGGTATTAAGCAGCAGGTCGCGATCTAAAAGTAGACTGCATCGCTCCAAACCAACCCAAGATAACTGGCTGAGTGAAAAGAGTAATAGGCAAGCCAAAGAGCTTCATCGTGAGCTGAATTGTGCCTCAGTTTGCGCCATAAGGAGTTTTTGTTGCTTTATAGAAATGAACTGAGAGGCGGTTGGCCTTCTTAGTGATCACAGTGCCCTCAAAAAGCATCTGAACATTATAGGGATCACTTACGAACCCTTGTGTCAACCACTTGCCACATTTTGTGTGACTGTGACTAGTCATGGCTCTTAGGTTTATGCACCTTGGTCACCACCTTCTTGAGCAATGGTAGTTCCAGGATAATCCTATTATTTGTCTTCTGAGATTTACATTATCCTGTGGCTTTTTATCTTAGGTGCTCTTCTTTTGTGTTTTTATTCTTCTTGGGTTTGGGTACAATTGACCTCTGGTCGCAGTACCCTACTCTTGTGGAATCCCCCAAAAGTTGCCCTAAAAGAGAGTTCAGTCTTAATTTATTTCATAGATTCGGTAAAATATGAATCATTCACGATAGCATAATTTGTACGTCTAATTTACAAATACTGTAATTTTGAAAATACTTTATTTTAAAAATGAGTTAGTCTTATAAAAAAGCCCAGTAAAACTAACAATAAAATGTGACCATATTTAAAATCATTCAAATATTCCCGAAGGAGAAGAACAGATATAAATTATATCTAAATACATAACTATTCAGAATCCTATTCCAATTATAGTAATGAATTGATTTTTACAATCCATTTATGTATAAATCATTTTAGATAATTACTCCCAAACAGTATTATATTAGTAATTCTATTTAAGCTGTTAAGTCATTATTCCCTAGTTGCTTCTTTTATGTGTTATCATGCTGTATTAAATTTTATCTCCTTCATTATTAATATGTATAGATATCCAATAACATGCAAAGATAATTAAAGAAGTACTAGTTTTTGACATTTTCTTATCATTAAAGCAGAATATAAAGAATTAATGAAGCATTCTTATATAAAGCATATGTTAGATGTAAATGTCATATTTGTTAACCGAATAGAACCTAGTGAGATTAAATGTTTGTACTATGTTATTACGCATTAAAATGATTAGTTATTGGATATCAGTTGATTCTAATAACCAAAACCCAGGATACTTAGATTTAATAATACAATAAATATGCATTAATCTACCGAGGAAATTTGAGTCCGAGGAAAAAGTCAGTGTAAATTGTAATCTTTCGTAAGCTGCGAGTGGGAAATATGTAATTTTAGGAGGAGCTGTGATTGCATTTTCTATACTAATTGACCATTAACACCCGTTTCAGAGCACGATATTTACATAATATGCAAAAAAGCAATGAATAAAGGAAATTATTAGATAAAAACTAAATATTTAAGTATTATTAGACATGGAAACAGTTCGTTAAATCAGTGTATAATACATATGTTTGTATATATTTGAAAAGATTAATCTGAGTAGTACTTTAAATTGAGTAGTACTCAGTTGACCAGTTATGACTAAAGGAGGATATATAGCTACATTTTGGGCTTCAAAAAGACAGACCTAATTTGATACATATATCTAAATGAGTATTTTAAAAGTATTGTAACTAAAGTTAAATAACACAACACACATATACACACAGTCTAACGACGTCTCACAATTAGTCTCTGGTTTCCGTAACATTATTGCTAACTTGAGGGAAACATACTATAGACAGATATTACATTAAAATTTTTATAAGAAAGTTTCAATATGAGAAAATTGAAATGTTAATAGGGTTACATTTTTTTCATTTGCAAATATTTAGTTAATACATTTTTATATTTGTGCTCTAAATAGTATACCAAAATCATTGCGTACTGCTTTTGTTGACTGTGATTCAGAAATAGAAATGTGTTGAAATCAATCATAAATTCTTTGTCGACACAAATGAAATGAGGAATTACCATCATAACTAAAGGCAAAATGTGTGTTTTTTAGCATTATATTGAAATAAAGATTGAATTGTAAGAATAGATGATAAAGGGTGTCCTCAATAAAAAAAATCCGCTCATGAGTCTGTGGTGATTACGCAATAACAACTAAAGTCGTAGTCTCGTTTTGATTCGCCGAAGATTGATGTCATAAAAATCATTCGATTAAGGCCGTTGACGTAATATTCAATCTTTGTAAATAGTGTCTCGTATATACTATAAATATTATAATGTATTTTCACATATTATTGTAACATGAATTCATTGATCTGTATTGATATTTGTTATGAGTTAAGTTTTATAATTATCGTATTTTTATTTGTGGCAACACAGCATCTTTTTTAATATGCAAATATCTGTAATGTATGTATATATTGTCTGCCTGTATATGAGTCAGTGTGACAGTAGCAGATAGCTCGGTTGCATCGAAGGTGCTGACGTTTGTTTATGTAATTTGTATGTACTTTCAGTATTTTAAATGTCTGTAATGTTAGTTCAGTGTGATATCCATAGCTCTACGTCTTTCATTATACTGTCTTAAATAAATGCATGTATCTAAATCTAGTTGTTCTATTTAACTGCATCATGGGAATCCCTTCTGAGCATGGTTTTATATATGATGTGATCCCTGCGGGTACTTCTTTAACAATCGCCGAGCAATAACAGGAGTCTCCATAGGTCTCAAATATCAAAACAATATTGATCATGTAGTTTTGAGTGGGTTCAATAATATATAATACGAACTTTTACTACTCCGTTAGATGATAAATTAACCAATACACAACAAAGATAACAGATAACTCTCACTCCCTCGGCCAACCAAAGATGTTGAGAACCGTCGAAACCACGGTGGGAGGAGAGATTCATATCCACAAAAACATTAAAATATTTTACAAAGATTAATAGTACATAAGCCAAAACGCTATAGACAAACAATAATTTACAAATTTTAAAAATACAATATTTATTTGTTCTAAGTGAAATGAGATTCATAGATAAAATTAATTTTTGCTTCATTATTAAAGAAAATACTTATTAATTAATATATCAGGGATTTACAGTTTATATTTACTAAATATTAATTCATTAAAAGAGTTTTAAAATATTAACCGATTAAAATTGCATAAAAATAAATGAATATCCATTGTTTAAATTATTGTATATGTCTTGCTCAATACTTGAGCGTAATTAATGCCTAATTTCCTGATTACGAAGCATAGAAACCTAAAAAATCAGGTATAAATGCTGCACCATGATAAAGCATCGTATTTTGAATCACTCTTTGTCCGTTTTATCTAGCATCATATTAAATTCGAGCCTTATCCATTTAAAAAATGTGTAAAAATAATTTAATACCCATTGTTTAAATGATTGTATATGTCTTGCTCAATACATGAGCGTAATTAATACGTAATGTCCTGATTACGAAGCATAGTAACCTAAAAAATCAGATATAAATGCTGCATCATGATAAAGCGCCGTATCTTGAATCACTCTTTATCCGTTTTATCTAGCATCATATTAATGTCGAGCCTTATCCATTTAAAATTGTGTACAAATAAATGAATATCCATTGTTTAAATGATTGTATATGTCTTGCACAACACTTGAATTTATTTGATGCGTTATGTCCTAATAACGAGGCACAGAATCCTGAAAATTCAGACATAGATTCTGCACCGTAATAAAGCGCCGTATCCTGAGACACTCTACATCCGCTGTGATCTAGAATCAGATTAACGTCAAACTTTATCCACCATAAAAATACATAAAAATAAATGAATATTCATTGTTTAAATGATTGCATATTTCTTGCACAACACTTGGGCGTATTTGAGGCGTAATATTCTGATAGCGAAGCATACAATCCTGAAAAATCAGATATAGATGCTGCACCATGATAGAGAGCCATACCTCGAGTCGGTCAACATCCGCTCTTATCTAGCGTCATATTTATGTCAAACCTGATCCACCTTACTCTTCGGATTTTGTCACAGTAGACTTTTTATCTGCTTACAAAATACCAATAATTTTGAAAAGACAGTTTTCAAACTATAGGTAATGTTTAGGAAAATGGGGCACCAGATATGAGCATTATTCCATGATTGCGTTCAAGGTGTGTTCCTCAAAATAGACGAAAAGTTGTGAATGGAAGATTACGAAGGGAACGAGGAGACTACTTAGATGGAAGCAGAAGTTAAAATGTTGCAAAATCACTAATGATAGATTTTGCAGCAAAATTCTGTCCTTAACTTTTAACACACCTCGTAAATTTAATCTAATTCTTTCTATTCTATGCAATGTATTTAATTTTTATTTTATTTTACTTACTAATGTTTCATCTTTTTTATTAATAATGAGTTTTTAACTAGACTATATTGAAATATTTATGCTGGTCTAAAAATAGATCACTGGGCGTTCGGAGGATATATTTTAGCAAATACACAACAATCATTAGTACTTCAATAACGTGGTAAAATCGAACCAAATAGATAAAAACTAATGCATTTTCTTTTAAAAAACGTTTATTTATGCAGAATTTCACTATTTTACAGAATGTACTTAGTAAAGTTTAATTATTTTAAAATAATAAAATTTCAATGTTTCTACAGTTTAGTGTGGAATTTGAAGAAACACTTCTTGCATAAAGTTTCATCGCACTTCACACAATATGTTAGGGGCCTTTCCTTGGCATCCTACAAGTCGACAATGTCTTTTGCCCTTTCTTTGTCCCATATTGTGATCCTTTCTATAAAAGCGAACATCATGACTGAGATTAGCTTTTGAGGATGAAGGAAAACTGTAAGGTCGACCTTTCAAAACTTTTTTTCCGATTCCCAATTTTAGATATTTTACAGCAACAGCTCTTCGAAAATCTTACATGGGCATAGAATCACCTTTATGAACATTTCTGTGCAGAATACTTGCATTTACTACAGCCATATCAATTATTCGAGTGAATAGACACCAGTACCATGTTTTACCTCTTATTCTCTCCAAAAGGAGTTTTATCTTGATTTGTCATTCTTACGTTCATCTGTTTTTGAAATGTCTTGGAAATGAATATATGACTTTATTTTTAGGTAAGCATTTCTATTAAGAGTTCTGTACAAGACCTATCACTTAATCTTCCACATCACTCCAATAATATCTTTCACTTGAAAGAGTAAGATAGCCAAAATATATCAAAAACCCTATAAATATCTTTATATCTTCTTTAGTGATAATTAAATCATGGTCGTTTTTAACATTTTTAGCATAGAGAATAGTCTCATCCACAATTACGTTATATACTTCATCAGAAAAAAGTTTTTCAAAGCAATGATGCAAGATGCATTTGCAAGATCATTTTCCATTGCCAAAATATTATTCTTATCAGTTTCCATTAATTCCGACCATTTGGTATAATTCGGGTTTTTTTTCAAACAATTTTTGGCTTTTCTGTTTTTAATATTTTAGTTTTTCTCTCAAACCTTGAAGGTAAATCTATTTGATCACACTCATCTTTTGATATTACTTCTATTTTACCAACAATATCATTTACAAATGGAGCATGTAACTTATCATCTATTTTCTCTTCATCTGTCAGTTCATCTACATTAGTGGATATGGCAATAATATCCTGTTTAATTTGTTCAGAAAACAGATAATCAACTGCATCCTGAAAGCTATTAAATACTTTTCGACTCATATTTTCATCTAAATGTGAAAAAACGTAATATTACCAGGGTCAGGAAAAAAACACCCGAACGCCCAGTGATCTATTTCTAGATCAGCAGTATTTTTACACTAATTTTTACTATTTATATTTCTTTTAAGATAACATCGATTTATATTCTGATAGCTACATCTATGAAGATATTAAATCACCAAAAAAAGTTTAACTTACGTGTATTACTTAGCTGTTTTCAGTGTTTATGCTAAGAACCGTAGAAAAAACGGCGGAACGAAAGGGCGAGACAAACTTTCTCCTATATCTTAAGATCTATGATATAAACAAAACAAGAAAACCACTTGTTGGTAAACAGGTGCATGCCTTGTCTTGCCCCCTATGCAGTGTAGAATATGTGGGGTGGGTTTAAGGTCATCTAAAAGCGAGTTTACCACGCTATGTTTAGCGATCCAAAAATAGATCACTGGGCTCTACTGGGTTAAGAATGAAATTTTGAAGATTGGTTTAGTCTTCTGTAGCAGTGATTTTAGACAATAGAGGTTAATTATCTTGACCATTTTATCTATACTAACTAATAATTGTTTTAAATTTTGCAGTAAGTATTTCCTAGAATGTTTAATATATATTTATAGATAATTATGTGTTGAGTTCGTGCAGCATTGTTTATGTCTCTTTTTTAGATTCTCGAATCGGTATTATCTTAAGAATGAAATTTTGAAGATTGGATTAGTGTTCTGTAGCAGTGTTTTTAGACAATAGATGCTAATTATCTGGACCATTTTATCTGTACTAACAAATAATTGTTTTAATTTTGCAGTAGGTATTTCCTAGAATGATTAATAAATATTTATATATAATTATGAGTTGAATTCGTGCAGCATAGTTTATCTCTCTTTTTTAGATTCTTGAATCAGTATTGTCTTAAGAATGAAATTTTGAAGATTGGTTAGTCTTCTGTAGCAGTGATTTTAGACAATAGGTGTTAATTATCTTGACCATTTTATCTGTACTAGCTAATAATTGTTTTAATTTTGCAGTAGGTATTTCTTACAATGATTAATAAATATTTATATATAATTATGAGTTGAGTTCGTGCAGCATAGTTTATCTCTCTTTTTTAGATTCTCGAACCGGTATTGTCTTAAGAATGAAATTTTGAAGATTGGTTAGTCTTCTGTAGCAGTTTTCAGCCAATAGATGTAAATATCTTGAGCATTTTATCTGTACTAACTTATAATTGTTTTAATTTTGCAGTAGGTATTTCCTAGAATGATTAATAAATATTTATATATAATTATGAGTTGAGTTCATGCAGCATAGTTTATCTCTCTTTTTTAGATTCTCGAACCGGTATTGTCTTAAGAATGAAATTTTGAAGATTGGTTAATCTTCTGTAGTACAGTTTTCAGCCTATAGATTTTAACTATGTTGACCATTTTATCAGTAATTACTAATAATTACGCACTTGTAAATTCTTGCTACATTTTCATAGAATTGCGACTATCCAACATAATCAAATTAATTAAAAATTGTGCTTCCCTACTACCAAATAGGGTATGGTATACATATTTATAACTGTTCCGAAACATATATGTACAGAATTTCTCAACCAATCCTGACAATCAAATAAAATGGTCATAAAGTCACTTGCACATCGATTAAACTGGTTTTTAAATAGGACTGGAAGGAAACACTAGAGAAAATAAGACTCTACTCATATCACACATTCTATCAGAATTCCCGGATTATAAATCAAAAGATTTATTAAATTTATATAGGAATTGTTAGTAATTTCAGTAATTTTTATTTTTTAAACAATTTAAGTGAGATTTTCAGAGACTTAATTTTTATTTTTTTTTATAATTAAATTTAAATTTGTGAAAGATTTTGAAAGAAAATGTATCACATTAATGTTTAAAATCTATGCAAACATTATAAATATTTTAATAACTTATAAAATGTTAATTTTCATAGTACGATAATTTCGCTTTAACAAAATTAACAATAATATTTTATATCATTTCTTTATTGAAAAATAAACATTGGTTTCTTTAGAATTTTCATAACTATCTAATAAAAATATCCTCTATTTTTAGAATTATATGCATTTTAAATAATCTGATATAGACACCAAATCACGTCCTTGTATTCCTATTAAGTTATAAACATTTCTTTATTTCGTATGATGAGTCACAAGAATTATCATCTGTAAGCCTCAAGCTTCAAAATTAGTTTTATTTCTCGAAGTTGTCTCAGTACGCACAGTAATCTTACACGTGCAATTGATATTTTTTTTCATTTTTGCATAAATTAATTCCTTGCTTGTGACTCCCGGACTCAGTTCGGGCAACGCAAAAACGCTAATTTTGTATTTATTCAACCTAAATAACAACGCAATAACATTTTGATGATAATAATTAACGAAATTAAAGAAAAAAATTTCAATTTTTGGCACGATTTTCTCATATATATTCCACAGGCAAGGGGTTAAGAATACATGCCATCAAAAATTCAATGTTTTCAAAATGTCTCAAAATACACAAAACCTTACATTTTAACACATTCACAAAGTTTGCGAAGCAAAACTTTCAACGAACGCAGTAGCTAATTTCGCCCGTGCGATGAAAACAAAATACTACGAAAATGGAGAAAAGATTAGTTGTACAGCTCCTTCTGATAAAGCCAATCATTAAATCACAGAGTTAAGAAAATCCATTGAGTTAGCAATTAATCTTAAAACAGTTTTAACGCTAAAAGT
This sequence comes from Pardosa pseudoannulata, assembly GCA_032207245.1. Lineage (NCBI taxonomy): Eukaryota > Metazoa > Arthropoda > Arachnida > Araneae > Lycosidae > Pardosa > Pardosa pseudoannulata. Next base: position 93,161,015 of record CM063506.1, read on the forward strand.
GATGACACAACAGCAGGGAAAAATGTAAACAAACACCAGCTGGGTGATTTAAATGCCAGATGCTGCCAGTGTGTCTTTTTTTATTTTATATTTTTATAGGTTCTGATTCGAATATTTCAATGGGGTTTGTTTTAAAAGATTTAGAAAACTCCAAAGATTCTAAAAATTTAAAAAACAAAAAATCGATTTTTTGAAGGTTTAAAGGTGATATGTCCCCTTAATTAGTTCAAGTTCAAAATGTCTTTGATGTAAGCATATAAACCCTTTATTCTACAGCACGAATCCCTAATTCACATTTCCTACTCATTTTGATCACGTCAAAATGCAATTTCCCTGCCTTAAGAAATTAAAATATAGTTAAGAAAAGTGGATTTTAGCTTCTCGATTTTTATTAATTAACCCCTTTAGCACGAGTTTAGTTTAGAAAAAATTATAAAATATGACATTTTCTTCACGGAAAAGGGATATATAGGTACAATGTAAGTTATCTTTTTGCAATTTCAGTTTTGGGGGTCACTAGGGAGCTTGGAAAGAGTAAAAAGTATATAGAAAAAATTGTTATACAAACAAAGTGTAAACGATTTTATTACATGCTTAATTTGAATTTCGTCCGTGTCAGACACGGGCAAATGCGTTAAGGGGTTAATAATTTATAAGGAACATCTTTGATGAAAATTATCAACCATTTTCTGTCGCTATCGGTTCATAGAGGCTAGAACTGTTCGATTAGCTCTCTCGTGATATGGAAATCTACATTTTTATTGGGTTATTCAAGACAAGAAATTTCGGAAAACAAGAAATCTCAAAATATATTTTCAAATATATTTCTGAACTGAGAAACATTACAAGTTTCATGCTCGAATATTCTCAATAGATTAGTGAAATTGTTTGCGACAGGTAAAATTCTTAATTCAACCAAATCACAACTCAACTCAATTTTTCACATCGTCATTTTGATGATTAAAAGTTAAATGACAACAAAATAGCTTTTGAATTGGTTCTAGAGTAATATTAATATTCAAAATCTTATGAAAATAATTTATTTCACTTGAAAGTCTTTCAAAATGCAGGAAATAAATAATTTATTATATGTAAAATAAAGCTTCAATTTATTTATGAAACAGATTTTACGGAAAGTATGTTTTAAAATGAATTTTTCCTCCATTTTAAAGATTTTTCTAAGAGCATAAAAGCAGAGATGATGAAAATAAATATTTAAAATTTCGAAATTGAAATTTTCTTCTATGTACATTTAGACGTAACTCTTAACATCGTTGAGTCAAGGTCAAAATCAGACTTTTCTCTGAAACTTAATAGCAGGCATTTTTCAACATTACATTACTTCGTCTATTTTCTGCAATGGTACAGTAAAGTGCATGCATGCACTGTACAGTACCTGTCCTAAAAATTTAGTATAATAAACAAGAAATTAATTAGTTTAAATACTTAGTGGTTTTGAGATTAGAACATAAGGATTTCTATTTTGGATATACAACCCTGTTGAGTTTTCCATACCTATTTTTATTACAACAGAAATTAATTTCCTAGTCATATAAAATTAATAAACACTTAATAAAATGAGTTTTACATTTCTTGATTTCCTCTAATAAATATTTTTCAGGAATATGTTTGATGGGATTTATTTTTAAACATGGCTTTCTATTCATGTAACAAGTATTTTTCAATATTACATTACTTCTTCTATTTTCTATAATGATGCAATAGACTGCATGCACGGTACAGTTCCTGTCCTAAAAATTATTATAATACGCATGAATTTAACTAGCTTAAATACTTAGTAGTTTTGAGATTAGAACATAAGAATGTCAGTTTAAGATACAAAACCCTTTTGGGTTTTCCATGCTCATTTTTATTACAACAGAAATGAGTTTCCTAGCATTATAAAATTAATGAACACTTAATAAAATAAGTTTTAAATTTCTTGATTATTTCTAATAAATATTTTATCAGGAATATATTTGATGGAAATTACGAATTAATTTCTGCCAGTGAAGAGAGATAAAACATGGCTATCTATTCATATAAAACAAGTTTTCTATTCGTATGAAAATCTACAAGAGGAATTTTTAATGAGTTATTTCATATAACTAATTTCTACAAACAAGTAATTGGAAAATATGTCCATCAAAATTTTCCTTTGTTATAAAATTTTGAAGTTTCAAACTCATATTCTCAAGTGTGAAACAACTCAAGCGGTTTGTGAAAGTGTTTAAACATGAAAATGGCTTTTGTATTCTAACAAACTACTCCTAAAAGTGATGATTTTGATTGTAGTTTATTTTAGAAGACATTTAATCTGTGAAAGTTAATTTAACAACCAAACTTAATTCAGCGTTTGTAACTACGTCAAATAATACTCAAAAACTTATGTGAATGCATGATTTGATTTCAATGACGTGTAAAACAACTGAAAAATTGGATTCAGCCTAAATGAAAATAAGGTTTAAAGATTCTTCAGTTATTGTTTAATGTAATGATTTTACCGAAAACACTATATTAAATAACCTTTTTTATCTGCATCACTTTGAAGGATTTTTAAGGCAATGGAAACATAGATCGTAATTACATATGACCATCAATTAAAATTGAGTTTATGTACGTACATATATTCGGAACACATAAAATTGTATATTGTACTCAGGCTTAGTTAAATAAGTATTTCCTTTGAATAGTGAAAGTCGACATCTTTTTCTGCAATTACTATATTTCTGCTTACATTACTTGCTGCAAAGATGTAATAAATAGATAGCATTGCAAAATGGACATCTTAAAATTCCTTCAAAATACAAACTTGCATATAAATTTCGTTAGTTAAAATTTGTACTGTCTTTGAGGTTGTCATATTGTACTCAGGCATAGTTAAATAAATTTTTCCGTTGAACGTGAACGTTGATATTTCTTTTTTCAATTACTATACTTCTACTTACATTACTTGCTGCAAAGATGTAATAAATAGATAGCATTGCAAAATGGACATCTTAAAATTCCTTCAAAATACAAACTTGCATCTAAATTTCGTTAGTTAAAATTTGTACTGTCTTTGAGATTGTCATATTGTACTCAGGCATAGTTAAATAAATTTTTCCGTTGAACGTGAACGTTGATATTTCTTTTTTCAATTACTGTTCTTCTGCTTACATTACTTGATACAAACATGTAATAAATAGATAAGACTGAAAAATAGACATCTTAAAATTCCTTCAAAATACAAACTTGCATCTAAATTTCATTAGTTGAAATTTGTACTGTCTTTGAGATTGTAATATTGTACTCAGGCATAGTTAAATAAATTTTTCCGTTGAACGTGAACGTTGATATTTCTTTTTTCAATTACTATACTTCTACTTACATTACCTGCTACAAAGCAGTAGTAAATAGATAGCATTGCAAAATGGACATCTTAAAATTTCTTCAAAATACAAACTTGCATCTAAATTTCGTTAGTTAAAATTTGTACTGTCTTTGAGATTGTCATATTGTACTCAGGCATAGTTAAATAAATTTTTCCGTTGAACGTGAACGTTGATATTTCTTTTTTCAATTACTATATTTCTGCTTACATTACTTGCTGCAAAGATGTAATAAATAGATAGCATTGCAAAATGGACATCTTAAAATTCCTTCAAAATACAAACTTGCATCTAAATTTCATTAGTTGAAATTTGTACTGTCTTTGAGATTGTCATATTGTACTCAGGCATAGTTAAATAAATTTTTCCGTTGAACGTGAACGTTGATATTTCTTTTTTCAATTACTGTTCTTCTGCTTACATTACTTGATACAAACATGTAATAAATAGATAAGACTGAAAAATAGACATCTTAAAATTCCTTCAAAATACAAACTTGCATCTAAATTTCATTAGTTGAAATTTGTACTGTCTTTGAGATTGTAATATTGTACTCAGACATAGTTAAGTAAGTATTTTGGCTGAAACATGAACTCAGATTTTTTTTTGCCATTACTATACTTCTGCTTACATTACTTGATACAAACATGTAATAAATAGATAAGACTGAAAAATAGACATCTTAAAATTCCTTCAAAATACAAACTTGCATCTAAATTTCATTAGTTGAAATTTGTACTGTCTTTGAGATTGTAATATTGTACTCAGACATAGTTAAGTAAGTATTTTGGCTGAAACATGAACTTAGATTTTTTTGCCATTACTATACTTCTGCTTACATTACTTGATACAAAGATGTAATAAATAGATAAGACTGAAAAATAGATATCTTAAAATTTCTTCAAAATAAAAACTTGTATCTAATTTTAATTACTTGAAATTCGCAGTGCCTTTAAGACAAACATCTTTCTGTAAATGCCATGCACTTGTAATGCACATTCTCTACTCACTGTGATTCCACTGTGGCATGGATGTACGTAGCCTATCGGAATCGTCTTTAAGCTGTAGGTCCCGGTCTCATTAGCCCTCGTGTTGCAAAAAGTAGACCGTAGCACTCCAAACCAAACCACTCACTGTGATCACAGCGAAGTGAAATTTCAAAATATGTTAAAAACAATGCACACTTAATGGAAGGAGTTTGCAAAATCGTAATTTCTACTTAACCTTAGATAGATAACCTACGTCGAAACGGCGTAATCAATTATAGAAAATCGATATAACTCGTTTGTTTTTCGCGTCCCTAAACTCGCCGTTCCCGCCAACTCACTCGGCCGTTGGAGCTTGCAGGACGCACCCGTATCGCTCCGGTAAAGTGCAATACTTTCCTACATATTTACCTACTCCCATCTGTAGAGAGCACAAGTTCAGCGCCTGCCCTAAGTGCCTATGAGGCCAAAATTACTAAAGATTTATATTTACTTAGGTTTTTTATATTATAGAGAGTACAAAAAGTTGATTTTGAAAAGTTTTAATGGTAAATTATAAGACTGACGAAGAGATTCCTTATCTTTAAGTTTCGTAAAATAAGAAGTTCCTTGATTTGTTCCTTATTGTTTTTTCGTAATAAAATTTAAATAAATACTTATGTTGTTTTATGTACTCGGCACTCAATTACATACATTAACACATATTATTACATTTATAAACCTAGTATACACTTAATCGAATATATGCTCACTCAAACATTCGCACGTTGAGTCGACGTATGGTTATCTTTAGTGTATAGTGAAATATGGTTATCTATCTAGGGTTAATTATATATAAGAATCATCTTTGATGTAAATAATGAATTAATTTCTACCCGTGTTTAAACAAGATCACAGCTGAGTATTGTCTTTCCTCGGCTTACGGAAATATTCAATGAGAATTTTTAATGAGTTATCCAAGAGATCTAAATTCTGCAAAAGAAGGATTGGAAAATATCCCCTCCAAATTTTTCCTTGCGATCTAAAACCTTGCCTTTGATGACGGATCTCAGTTCAGGGCAATGCAAATGTGCCAATTTTATAATGCCCAACCTGAATTTGGGCAAGAGAATAAAAACTTTATTTGAATTCCTCAAAATCGCTTTGTTTAATGCATAATATTTAATTTTCCATTTTCCCAATGGATAGAGATACTTTTCCCATAAAAGTTCAACAGTTTCGTGCCATATGTCTCGTATACTGTAAAGGATTTGCGAAATTCAAAGGAATCCAAGGGGCATGGAGTTCATAACAGTAGATATAGATAATAAAACTGTAGAATTAGTTTACTGTATTTATCCAAAAAAAATATTTTTATTATTTTGCTGTAATGTAAGCAAAAATTACAGTAATTCATTAATGTTTTCTTTATATATGAAAATATCGAAAGTAGTATTTCGTTTAATATTTTTTATTATAATCTACTTCTAACATTTTGAGGATAATAATGAACAAACTTAAAAAGAATTTTTTTCCCATTTTCTGAATGTGTTTCTCAAACATATTCCACAGGGGTTAGATATAAAACATTTGAAGTTTCTATCTCAATTTGAAACTCTTGAATAACTCAAGTATTTTCTAAAGGCATTGAGACAAGTAAAAGACTTCTTAATTTATACGAACCACTTCTAAACGCAATGATTCTGATTTTTACTTTATTTTAGATCGCATGTAATCTTTAAAAGGTAATTTCACAGCTAAACTTAATATTAACCTTTTGAAACTTAGTAGGATAATACTCCAAAATTTATAAGAATACTAATGAGATAATAATTGACTGTCACTGCAGTATTGTTTAACATATCACAAAATAACTTATTATATATGAAATGAAGGTTAGAAGATTTTTCAGATAGTATTTAAAGTAATCATTTTACTGATATCTTGGTTATAGATGATATTTTGTACACTGTTTTAAATATTTTCCTAATTGGTTACATTTAGAGGTAGTAAAAAGTAATATTTAATATTTATAAATTGAAGTTTTCTTGTACTTACATACAGACGTAATACTTAAATTTATTTAAATTTATTCAACCGTAGTCAAAATAAGAATTTTTGTTGAAACCTGATAAGAGATATTTCTCTTGTTGGCCATATTTCATTTCATTTACATCCTGCAATGATGTAATAAATTGAATGTACTGAAGTGTGCACGTCTTGATCATTTATTATTATAAACAAAAAGTGATGTATGAATTTTCTAGCTTAAATTCTTAGCGATCCTGAATTAAACACAGCATCCATACACAGCATGCACCCTTGTATTTCTACTCATTTTATCACAGCAAAGTGTAATTTCCAAAAATTATAAATTTAATGCACACTTAGTAGAATGTTCTAAAATTTCTTTATTTTTATTAAATAATAATTTATTAGGAATACCTTTCATGTAAATTAATAATTTTTGTCAATTTTTGTCCTTGGAAAACGTTCAAGTTTTCTTGTACTTACATACAGACTTACTACTTAAATTTGTTCAAGTTTATTCAACCGTAGTCAAAATAATTAATTTTGTTGAAACCTGATAAGAGATATTTCTCATGATAACAATATATCATTTCATTTACATCCTGCAGGGATGTAATAAATTGCGTATACTGAAGTATACACGGGTTTAAAATTTATTATAATAAACAAAAAGTGATATATGAATTTTACTAGCTTAAATTCTTAGCTATCTTGAATTAAGCACAGAACGATCTCCATACACAGCGTGAACCGTTGTATATCTGCTTATTTTATCTCAGCAACGTGGAATTTCCAAGAATTATAAAATTAATGCACACTTAGTAAAATGTTCTACAATTTCTTTATTTTTATTAAATAATAATTTATTAGGAATATATTTCAAATAAATTAATAATTTTTGTCAGTTTTTGTCCTTGGAAAATGTTCAAATTCGGTTAATATTTATAAATTGAAGTTTTCTTGTACTTACATACAGACTTACTACTTAAATTTGTTCAAGTTTATTCAACCGTAGTCAAAATAAGTAATTTTGTTGAAACCTGATAAGAGATATTTCTCATGATAACAATATATCATTTCATTTACATCCTGCAATGATGTAATAAATTGAATGTACTGAAGTGTGCACGTCTTGATCATTTATTATTATAAACAAAAAGTGATGTATGAATTTTCTAGCTTAAATTCTTAGCGATCCTGAATTAAACACAGCATCCATACACAGCATGCACCCTTGTATTTCTACTCATTTTATCACAGCAAAGTGGAATTTCCAAGAATTATAAAATTAATGTACACTTAGTAAATTGATTCTAAACTTTCTTGATTTTTATTGAATAATAATTTATCAGGAATATCTTTCATATAAATTAATAATTTTTGTCAATTTTTGCCCTTGGAAAATGTTCAAATTCGGTTAATATTTATAAATTGAAGTTTTCTTGTACTTACATACAGACTTACTACTTAAATTTGTTCAAGTTTATTCAACCGTAGTCAAAACAAGTAATTTTGTTGAAACCTGATAAGAGATATTTCTCATGATGACAATATTTCATTTCATTTACATCCTGCAGTGATGTAATAAATTGCGTGTACTGAAGTATGCACGGGTTAAAAATTTATTATAATAAACAAAAAGTGATATATGAATTTTACTAGCTTAAATTCTTAGCTATCTTGAATTAAGCACAGAACGATCTCCATACACAGCGTGAACCGTTGTATATCTGCTTATTTTATCTCAGCAACGTGGAATTTCCAAGAATTATAAAATTAATGTACACTTAGTAAATTGATTCTAAACTTTCTTGATTTTTATTGAATAATAATTTATCAGGAATATCTTTCATATAAATTAATAATTTCTGTCAATTTCTGTCAGTGAAATAAATTCACCTTCACAACGATTGTACCGGTTTCGAAATAAGATTGGAAGTAAACAGTGACGAAAATAATTCTAAAAATAATGTTACATTGGCATAGTGTTTGAGAAAAAAGAAACTAATGCTCATTAATAAACACATTGACGCAAGTCTTGATTAAATGAATTTATACAGTTAAATAAATACCTAAGGAATACAACTGTAATCAACTTATCATTTGTAGATATCGAAAACTGCTCTCGAGTCGGCGCCCGACCTAAAAACAATATGGCGATGATTTTTCTCAAAAGGTCTAACCCGCAAGCCGAGGATACCAGCAGCATTCACCTTCTACTCTCCTCTGGTCACAACCTTGTCCTCTAAAAAATCCTCGCAGAGAAAAAACAGGTGTCCACTACAGAACAGAGGGGTCAGAAAAAGTCAAAACCTTCTATTGGCTCTTCTATTGGTTGGGAGAAGTCCGAAGTTTCTTTCTAGTTCAAACCGGTCCTGTTCTAGTATGTCTTTGACGGTGACCCACGGGAAGAGGTAAACAAAAGCTGAACCGAATGTAACTTATTGTTACAATAAGATTGTACGTGTGTCATACATTTCATCAGAATTCCCGGATTAGAAATCAGAAAATTTATCAAATTTATATAGTAATTGTTAGTAATTTGAATAATTTTTATTATTAAAAAAGTTAATTTTTAAGGTTTTTTTTCCTTTATATATTTTTATTTATTTTTTTTATAATTAAGTTTAAATTCGTTAAAGCGTAGTACATTTGAAAGCAAATATATTAAAATAATGTTTAAAAAACATTACAAAAACTGTTAATAAATTATAAAAAGTTAATTTTCATAGTATAATAATTTGATGTTAACAAAATTAACAACAGATATTTCACATGATTTCTTTGAAAATTTATTATATTTCTTTTATTATATTTCTACATTTGAAAGGAAATACGTCAAAATATTGTTTAAAATTTATGAAAACATTCCAGAAATTTTTAATAACTTCTGAAATGTTAATTTTCACAATATAATAATTTCTTTACAATAAAATTAACAAGAGATATTTATCCTACTTCTTTATTAAAATATACACATTGGTTCCTTCAGTATTTTCATAACTATTTAATAAAAATACTCATTTAATTCTAGATTCACATTTAGAAAATCTGATATAGACACCTCATCACTTCCTTGTTGTTGTGATGGGGCCAACAGAGCTTCAAGTCCAGTGTACGTATAGTGGAAATCGGAGATAAAAGTAAAACTAATTCTTTCTGCTGAATTCTGTTTATTAGAATTTTGACAGAAATGTTAATAGGATATAAAATGTAAAATGACTGTTAGGCTATGATGCCTCCAAGCTCCTTCTCCTTTGCTCTCTCTCCGAGGGGGCCTGCAGATCTCTCTAAACAAGTTCGGTGGGCAGAATTGCTGGACCGAAGCGGGCTACCTCGCGGTTAGCAACCCCTCTTGACCAGTGGAGTCGAAGGAGGGTCACTCCGCTTTCACCTCTAGGTCGGTTTCGTTCTGGCTTTGTTCAACTGTAACTCTTTGTTACACTTGTATACCTATTAAGTGATAAACAATTCATTAATTTGTATGATGGGTCATCAGAATTATCATCTACACATCTCAAGCTTTAAGGTGTCCGTCTATGTTCGGAAAACTTTTTTCTTTAAATGTAGAAACTACTTCATTTTCTTACAGTTTTAGATTTATTTTTTATATTATCATAGAGTATTGCACTTAAAAAATTATTCCAGGAGAAGTTTTTATAAAATTTCTAATAAATGTAGAAAATTTAGTAAAAGAAAATCGGGGTTATTCAAAAGGTCTATTTTTTTTAATAAATTAATTTATTTTAATATTTATCGGTGCAACAAATTTCTTATACACTATATTAGTGAATCATCTAAAATCTCTAATTAATTCACATTTGGTAAAAAATTTTTGTCATTCAAATTGATACACATTGAATTTTTAAAGAATTTTCATTACCTTTATAACTAACTATGACTGTAACATCATTAAAAATTATCCAAATTTATAGCTTTTAGGTCATTCACTAGTAAATACTATCAAAAGCATTCATGATAATTTTCAACAAAATATTTTAAGAACTTTTTGAGAAATCACTTTTCAAGTTTCAACATTTTATTAAAAATACCGTTCTGAGAAAAACGCATTTGAAGTTTATGAAAGCAACTTTAACTATTAAAAAATTAAAATACATGTTTAAAATTCCCCACCCTTTCTTCCTTCAAACCTTTCTAATTCATAAGGTGCTAATTATTAAAATACTAGAAAAATGTTTAGAATAATCTTCATGAACATTTAAAAAGTTTTGTCCAAAAAATACTCTTTAAATTCACAATTTCCGGTTCCGAAGAGCTACTTCCGTTTTGTTTTAACAGCTGTCACTGATGTTTAAACAGATGTAACCTTTCTTCAAAATGCTTTAGAGGCAAAACAAAAACAGATTTAGAAGCCTAAAAGTTGGAATTTTACAATAGAAAAAGAAAATAATGATTTTTGGCAAAAAATGACGTTTTTAACGTAGACGAATAATTTAAAGAAATTCTTTCAATACAACCAAGTGTCGAAACTACCTACTACTATCTTGAACAATTTCTTTGCTCAGGTGTTGCAAAAATATTTTAATAATATTCTTAGATATTAGCCAATGGCAACATTTAAGCTGTCCCTCAAGTCAATTTATTCGTAGATTCTGGTCTGCATACACGATTATTCTATGTAGTTGTTTTCCGCGATGTATAATTAGCGGTCCATGCATTACCACTATGTCCAAAATGCACGTGAAAGGTTGATTGAAAAAGCTTAATGAATGATGGCACTCCTTCAGTTCTCACAATCCTGGCATTTCTTTATAGGTACTTTTTTCCGTAGAAAATAGTAGACCGTTGATAAGATCTTGAGATTTACTGTAGAAAACTGAACGACACAGAATTGTGCAGCATTTCCTATAAAAATCTCTAGGTATTAGCGTTGTCTCAGCGTTGTAGAGCTGACAGAAAAGGAGAATTTCCAAGAAATATAAAATTAACCCGATATTGTACCACACCAACTAAATATTTCTGTAAATTATTAAAATGTAATCCATATCATATAATGGTGTAACTAAGTATATAAAACCAAAATTTTGAAAAAATATTTTTAATTTTTTTATGTAATTGGCTGTCCTACAAATAGGACAACGGTCCAGTACACTACTAAAACTTAACAAATCTCCAGTTTTTCTGAATAGAATAGACATATATTTATCAATGGTTGTGTCCAGGTGTGTGAACTGGTCTTTGAACTGGTTTTCATTGAAAGATAAGAAAAGAATGTGCGCTATCAATGCAATATCGAATTCATGGAAAAATAATCGGGATTGGACAGTCGTCTTAATTTTAGAGCACCTTTTTTTATACTTACAAAATACACGTGTAAAATATATTTTTTAACAAAAACTTTCAGCTACATTATTAGCTATTTTTTTAAACTAAAAGTAACCACCACAATGGTTAAATAATAAAATTAAAGATTAAAAAATGACAATTTTTAAGAGGTTGCTGAAAATAGATTTTACAAAACAATATAATTTGATTTCTTAGTTTTTTTGTTACTATGTTAAAGTGTCTCTATTTTAAAGGTGTTAAAATAAAATCCACTCAGAAGATATTTATAACTTTATTATTAAATGGAATTTTATTTGCTGTCCTGTTTATTGGACAGTAGTCCAATATGGGTTAATGCACACAGTAAAATTATTTTAAAATTTCTTCATTTTCACTAAATAATAATTTATCAGGAACATCCTTCAGGTAAATTAATAATTTCTGTCAATTTCCGTCAGTAGAAAAGTTTCAAATAGGGTTAGAATTGCTCGATGTGTTTTCCCTTCATGCGTAAATCTTCAAGGGTAATTTTTAACGATTTATCCGAGAGAGCTAATTTCTATAAACGAAAGCTTGGAAAATATTTCCTTCAAATTATAAAATTTTGAATTCTGAGACTCGGATTCGAAATTCTTAAAAACTCAACTGCTTTGCGAAAGTGTTAAGACAGGTAAAAAGCTTCTTCAGTCAAAGAAACTACTTCCGAAAGCGCTGTTTTTGGATCGTTAGTTTATTCAAGATGTCATTTAATCTTTAAAAATTAACTTCAGCGTTTGAAATTCCATTCTATAATGCTCGAAAACTTATATAAATACTTGATATGACTTTAGTCGCGTTTTAAATACCTCAAATATATAATTTATTCTGAAAGGAAGTTTTCAAGATTTTTCGGTTGATTTTTAAGATAAAAATTTTAAAAAAATACTAAATACCTTTTTCATGTTACTTCAAATATTCTTCTAGGACTAGCAGTTAGCCCGTCATCTGTACATCTCAAGCTTCAAAATTAGTTTCATTTATCTAGGTATTAGTGCTATTTCAGTAGAGCTGACAGAAAAGTGGAATTTCCAAGATTTATTAAATTAATGCATACTTAATAAAATTATTCTAAAATTTCTAGATTTTAACTAAATAATAATTTATCAGGAACATTCTTCATGTAAATTAATAATTTATGTCAATTTCTGTCAGTGGAAAATGTTGAAATACTATTAAAAACTGCACGGTGGATTTTCCCTTCATGCGTAAATCTTCAAGGGTAATTTTTAACGATTTATCCAAGTGAGCTAATTTCTATAAACGGATTGGAAAATATTTCCCTCAAACTTTTTCTTAATTATAAAACTTTTGAATTCTGAAACTTGGATTCGCAAGTCTTAAATAACTCAACTGCTTTGCGGAAGTGTAAAGACAGGTAAAAGGCTTCTTCAGTCAAAGAAACTATTTCTGAAAGCGAGGTTTTTGATAGTTAATTTATTCAATATGTCATTCAATCTTTAAAAATTAACTTCAGCGTTTGAAATTCTATTCTATAATGCTCGAAAACTTATATAAATACTTGATATGAATTTAGTCACGTTTTAAATACCTCAAATGTATAATTTATTCGGAAAGAAAATTTTCAATATTTTTCGGTTGATATTTAAGATAAAAATTTAAATTAGTATTAAATCCTTTTTTCATGTTACATGCAATATTCTTCTAGGACTAGCATTTAGCCCGTCTTATGACGAGATCAGTAACATTTTTACTTTTCCAGATTTGTAAAGTACCCTATGAGGCAGGTAAAAAAAAATGGTTTGTCTTTTGTCTGAAAGAAAGTTTTCAAGATTTTCGGTTGATATTTAAGATAAAAATTTAAATTAGTATTAAATCCTTTTTTCATGTTACATGCAATATTCTTCTAGGACTAGCATTTAGCCCGTCGTATGACGAGATCAGTAACATTTTTACTTTTCCAGATTTGTAAAGTACCCTATGAGGCAGGTAAAAAAATGGTTTGTCTTTTGTCTGAAAGAAAGTTTTCAATATTTTTCGGTTGATATTTAAGATAAAAATTTAAATTAGTATTAAATCCTTTTTTCATGTTACATGCAATATTCTTCTAGGACTAGCATTTAGCCCGTCTTATGACGAGATCAGTAACATTTTTACTTTTCCAGATTTGTAAATTACCCTATGAGGCAGGTAAAAAAAAATGGTTTGTCTTTTGTCTGAAAGAAAGTTTTCAAGATTTTTCGGTTGATATTTAAGATGAAAATTTTAATTAGTATTAAATCCTTTTTTCATGTTACATGCAATATTCTTCTAGGACTAGCATTTAGCCCGTCGTATGACGAGATCAGTAACATTTTTACTTTTCCAGATTTGTAAAGTACCCTATGAGGCAGGTAAAAAAATGGTTTGTCTTTTGTCTGAAAGAAAGTTTTCAAGATTTTTCGGTTAATATTTAATATGAAAATTTTAATTAGTACTAAATACATTTTTCATGTTACTTCCAAAATTCTTCTAGGGCTAGTATTTAGCCCGTCATATGACGGGATCAGAAAAATTTTTAATTTCCCAGAATCAGGGTTGGCAAAAACCCGGGTTTTTTCAGAAAAAACCCAACCCAGTGGGTTTTTTTAGGGATTTTTCAGGGTTTTTGGTTTTTTTCGGGTTTTATCAGGGTTTTTTGGTTTTTTTCGGGTTTTATCAGGGGTTTTTTATTTTTTTCGGGTTTTATCAGGGTTTTGTCTCTATAATTTATATGTAAGAGACAGGATATATAATTGCTTGATCAAAATAAATTTAAAATGTTAGTCACTTTTTAAAGTTAAAAATTTAAAAAATCAATTTTAAGTTATGCAGAAGAAATTTTTGTTTTAATTAAAAGAAATTTTTAAATTTTAAAATAAATTATTTTTTACATATTCTAAAGTTTTTCTAACAAATAAAATATCTTAAAATTTAAATGAGATTTTCAGTTACGTTTTTTACATCTTGATTTTAAATGTGAGTAAAGAAACATATATATAATGGATAGTCAATCTTTTATCAACAATCAATAAAGAATATCTTGTCATTTTACCCCTAAGCATGGGATATTCCTATGCATAAATTAATTTGTCATAGATCAGTATTTATTTAATAATCACATTTATTACACTTGTATCTATATAAGAGGGAAAAATTAAAAACAATTTCATAAAAGTTTAATGTTTTTATTTAGAATTTTACATAATAATTTAATTTTATACCACTAAATCGTATTAAAATACTCTTGTTTCAAGATAACAGTTAATTGGTCAATTGTTTGTATGAACAATTTTTGCCCTTATATCATAACAGCTGATAAAGAAACTTATATCACTGACTGGATAACATTTAGAATAAGTTGTATACAATATAGAAAGTTGTAATTTGTTTATGTTCTTGTAAATATACTCATGCCCTCTGGGTAATTGTTTTTTAGCCATATTATTTCTTTTTAATATTGGCTGAAAGACGTCAGTTTTCATCATCTTGGCAGAAATACTGGTTGTTTTGATTTTTAATTGTTTCTATAATCTTTTCATTGTATTTGTTATACAAATAACTATTTTTCTCTGAATTTTTTTTAAGTTTTTGTTTTTTTCTAGCAGTTTAGACCTCCTCAAATTAAAAAAAAATTTCTACTCTCATTGTCAAAGATGAAATATGTAATATATATTATAGATTTAACTCAATATTTCTACTATTAGTTAAATATGTGGAATTTTAAATAATGATTTTGAAAAAACCCAATTTTGAAAAAACCCACCCGGGTTTTTTCTGGTTGGGCAAATTAAGCCAACCCTTCCCAGAATTGTAAAGTACCCTATGAGTCAGGTAAAAAAAATGGTTTGTGTTTTTGGCTGAGAATTATCTTTCAACAAAAATAATCGGTTAAAATTATCACATATGTACCTAATCTATTATTTAAGCCAAATATAAAAGAAAATTATTTACGTCATATCTAAGTTTGGTGATAAAATATATGGAAATAATGCAGATTATATTTAAATAATCTAAAATAAAGGATTAAATGAGGTGTTTAAAGAAATGACGTCATATTGTTAAAAAAAGTTGTTATTTTTACCTATTTATTATGTGATAAATTGATAAATTTAATAGCCTGCTCCTAAAATGGGGCTTGATATAATGGCACCGAACCCTCGAAAAGGAGGACGGGGTTTATTTCGAACTTAATGAAAGTATTTTTCGGTGTGACACGAAGCTTATTGATACCAAATTATTTTAGAATCGGATCTATAGTTTAAGAAAAGATAAACTTTACTCGCTATGACATTTGCTAATCCTAACTCATCAGAAATCTAATATGGATATTCTATCCATTCCAGGTCCAACAGCTTCATATATTCGACAACAGACGGACAGATAACTTAGTCTTTTCTTACAATTCGGGAAGAAAGTTTAAGGATACAAAACATGAAATGTTTATGAGACCAGGACATCCGTACAACAATAAGTGAATTTTATAAAATAATAATAATAATGATAATAATAATCGTAAAAAGTTGAAAAAATAGTAAAAATTTGTTTTAAAATTAATAAAACAACTTTAGGGATAAGAATTTAGAGTAAAAGCAGAAAATATTAAATTACTTAGGCATTTAGAAACATTTGGTTGCCTCGGGGACAGAAACGTCAATTCGAGAAGTACGACGATCAAATGGGCAGGCACTCTACCGAGCTTACCACGCCTATACAGTAGAAAGGAACTAATTAGAGTATATAAGAGTCGAGTAAAAACAGAACAGAAATTTAAATATTAAGCTCCGCCTTCGCCATTTTATCAAGAATAAATTTAATATAGAATAACAGAAAAAATAAGTCTTGAAATAATAGCATTAAACGCTCGAAAAGGGAGACGGGGTGGATTTCGAACTTTTTAAAGATGGAAGTATTTTTCGCTCTGATACCAAGCTTATTAATACCAATTTATTTTAGAATCGGATCTATAGTTTAAGAAAATATAAACTTTACTAGCTTTGAATTTTGCTAATCCTAACTCATCAAATATCTAATATGGATACTCTATCCATTCCAGGTCCAACAGCTTCATATATTCGACAACAGACGGACAGATAACTTAGGCTTTTCTTACAAGTCGGGAAGAAAGCTTAAGGATACAAAACATGAAATGTTTATGTGGCCAGGCCATCCGTACAACAATAAGTGAAATTAATAAGATAAAAATAATTAAAATAAAAAAAATGAAAATATAGTAAAATTTTATTTTAAAAATAATAAAACAACTTTATTAATAAGAATTTAAAAGTAAAAGCAGAAAATATTAAATTACTTAGACATTTCTAAAAAAGTTGGCTGCGTCTGGGGCAAAACCGTCAATTCCAGAAGTACGGCGATCCAATGGGCTGGCACTCTACCGAACGTACCACGGATACACATTGTGAAGGTACTAGAGTATATGAGAGTCAAGTAAAAACAGTCCAGAAATTTAAATATTAAGCTCCGCCCTCGCCTTTCTATCAAGAATAAATTTAGCATAGAATAACAGAAGGAATAAGTCTTGAAATAATAGCATTAAACGCTAGAAAAGGAGAGATGGGGTGGATTTCGAACTCGCTTTGTATTTTGCTAACCGTAACTCATACAAAATCTAATATGGATACCTGTATCCATTCCAGGTACAACCGTTTCATAATTTCGCAGTCAGACGGACAGATGGACTGACAACATATGCTGTTATTAGATAGGGGATGTTAGAATCAGTGATGGTCCATATGATATTTCACCCTCAGCATCTTTATATATCAGCAAGTTTATTTTTGCATATATGCATACTGACGGAACACTTAAACTTGTGAAAATCTTTTCAGACATATTCAAAAAAAAGTATGTTTGTTAGAACGTGATTCCAAATCTCCTGTATAATAATAGCCTAAGTTATATGTCCGTCTGTCCACCAATTTATGAAGCGGTTGGACCTGGAATGGATTCCCCGGCTAAGGGCAGGCGATTAAATTTATCAATTTATCCACATAATAAATAGGTAAAAATTACAATTTTTCTAGCATTATGACGTCATTCCTTTCACCATCTCATATAATCATTTCTTATTTTAAACTAGCATATAGCCCATCATATGACGGGATCAGTAAAATTTTTAATATTCCAGAACTGTTAAGTACCCAATGAGGCAGGTAATAAAATGGTTTGTTTTTTGGCTGAGAATTATCTGGTTCACTCTCAATAGTTTATTTATCGTCATACTCCTCTAGAGTCTCCCGATCCTGTAATGCAGTTTAGAATCACATGGAATTCATTGAGTCAAACCATGTGGTTATGTATAACAAACAAACAAACTTCTTAATTTCCAAATATATATAAATTAAAAAATAGATATTTAGTAGTTCTCGACTTATATGAAAAGAATTTATTGTTAATACCGATGATAAAATTTTCATTACAACAAAAAATAATCGATGATTGAATTTAAAATTATCACTTATATACTTAATCTATTATTTAAGTCAAATATAAAAGAAAATTATTTGCTTAATATGTAAGTTCAGCGATAAAACGTATGAAAATAATGCACGCGATATTTAAATAATTTAAAACAAGAAATGATTATATGAGATGGTTAAAGGAATGACGTCATAATGCTAGAAAAAAATGTTATTTTTACCTATTTATTACTTGAATAAATTGATAAATTTAATCGCCTGCCCTTAGCCGAGGAATCCATTCCAGGTACAACCGCTTCAAAAATTTGCCGACAGACACCTTAGGCTATTATTATATAGGGGATCAGCGATAAAACGTATGAAAATAATGCACGCGATATTTAAATAATTTAAAACAAGAAATGATTATATGAGATGGTTAAAGGAATGACGTCATAATGCTAGAAAAAAAATGTTATTTTTACCTATTTATTACGTGAATAAATTGATAAATTTAATCGCCTGCCCTTAGCCGAGGAATCCATTCCAGGTACAACCGCTTCAAAAATTTGCCGACAGACACCTTAGGCTATTATTATATAGGGGATTATTATTTAAATATCGTTTGCATTATTTTCATACGTTTTATCACTGAACTTAGATATTACGTAATTAATTTTCTTTTATATTTGGCTTAAATAATAGATTAGGTATATAAGTGATAATTTTAAATTGAATCATCGATTATTTTTTATTGCAATGAAAATTTTATCACCGGTATTAACAACAAATTCTTTTCATAAAAGTCTAGGAGTCTATTTCACGAACTAATAAATATCTAGCGTTTAAGTTATATATCTTTGAAAATTAAGAATTTTGTTCGTTTGTGTGTTTGTTTTTTATACATAACCGCACGGTTTGACTAAATGAATTCAACTTGATTCTAAACTGCATTCACAGTATCGGGAGAGTTTAGAGGTGTATGAAGATAAACAAATTATTGAGCGTGTACCAGATAATTCTCAGCCAAAACACAAACCATTTTATTACCTGCTTCATAGGATACTTTACAATGCTGGAAAATTAAAAATTTTACTGATCCCGTCATATGACGGGCTATATGCTAGTTATTTATATGAATTGTAAATTTTGCTTTACTTTCTAAACGGATGTAATACATTATAATCACTGAAAAAATGCTCATCTTAAAACTGTTTTCTAACAAACAAAACATATAAATTGAATTATTTGAAAATTCGAAGTCTTGGAGATAAGCACAGATGCCTCTCTATCAATGACATAATCAACTAATATGCTTTTTTTCGTCACTTTGATTACAGCAAAGTGTAATTCTCTAACAATATAAAATTAATTTACATTTAATAAAATTAGGTTGCACTTCCTTGATTTCCAGTAATTAAATGTTTATCAGAAGTATATTTATTAAAATTACAAATTAATTTTCGTCAGACTTCAAACATGGCATAGAATTATTAGATGGATTTTCCAGTCTCATAGAAATCTACAATAGGAATTTTTAATGAGTTATCTGAGAGAAGTGTTTCTGCAAACGAGATATTCCAAAATATGTTCTTTAAAGTTATTAATAATTACAATATTGAGTAACTGCCGTAAATTACCTGCCAATCAAAATGGATTTAAATTCATATTTAGGAAAATTTATTTGGTATTGTTAATTTTTATTCCCAAAATCGTTCACCTTTTAAACAGGCAAGTAATCCAAAGTCAAAATGAATAAATCAGGGGAAATAAAAGTTATTCTATTTATTAATATTTGTATCACAACGTCTTATATTTTTCGCAATCCATATACTTTTTACAAATATAATTTTGATCAAAGAGCGGTTTTAAGAATCGTTTAGTTTCTACATCAGTAATTCAATTAGTTTTTAATGATTTTAATAGAAATTTTATAAAACAATCCAATAATACTTATTTAAGCGTAAATACAAATGACATTTCATTAATCAACTGATTTTTAAGTTATAATTCTTTTTAATTTTCTCAAATTAACAATAAATAATAATTGATATTTATTTATTGAAATTTCATGGTGTATTCCTTGAATCAGTCACTAATATTTTGTAAAAATATACAGGTTTCATCTAAGGATAAAATTAAATCTGAAATAAATTACATACAACAAAAGAATATATTTTATATTTCCTTCAATTAAGCATGAGAATCTATGTCTAAATTTAATTAGCTCAAATTCCAAGTGTCTTTAAATTTATCACAGGTGATTTATTTTTCACAGTATGGATTACTGGGTATTTCTTACATTTATTGAAAGAAAGAAAGTCTAATTCAATACCATTAAGAAATAATGCACTCTTAATAAAAAATGCTTTTTAAAGTTCCGATTTCCACTAATTAATAATTTCTCAG
Organism: Pardosa pseudoannulata; assembly: GCA_032207245.1. Taxonomy (NCBI): domain Eukaryota; kingdom Metazoa; phylum Arthropoda; class Arachnida; order Araneae; family Lycosidae; genus Pardosa; species Pardosa pseudoannulata. The sequence goes on from CM063506.1 coordinate 93,181,511, forward strand.
GAACATCTTTGATGGAAATTATTAATTATTTTCATTCAGCTGGTTGGGTTTAAAAAAGACATAAACTCTACCTGGGTTTTCCCGTCATACGAAAATTTTATATGGAAAAATTTTAATGGGTTATCCGAGAGAACTAAATTCAAGAAACGAGAAATTAGAAATTATTTTCTATACAATTTTCATTAACTAAAAAAACCTTTTTCAAGTTTCCAACTTGGTTTTTGCAAGATTTGAACAACTGTGTCTCAAGTGATTTGACAAAGTGTTGAGATAGGAGAAATGCATCTTTATTCATACAAACTAGATGTTCTAGTGGTTAGCCTATTTTAGCTGTAAATTACCTGTCAATTAACATGGATTTAAATTCATATTCATGACAATTTACTTGGTATTGTTAATTTTTATTCCCAAAATATTTCACCTTTTAAACAGCCAAGTACTCCAAAGTCAAAATGAATAAATCAGGGGAATTGAAAGTTACTGTATTTATCAATATTTATATGACAACGTTTTTTATTTTTCCCAATCCTTATAATTTTAAGAGATAATTTTTAACAAAGTGTGGCTTTAACAATCATTTCGTTTCTGCATCATTAATTCAATTCCTTTCTAATAATTTTAATAGAAATTTTATAAAACTTCCCTATAATATTTATTTAGGGGTAAATATGAATGACTCTTAATTAATCAACTGATTTTTAAATTATAATTCTTTTAAAAATTAACTTTCTTAGATTAACAATAAATAATAATTGCTATTTACTTGTTGAAATTTTATGGTGTATTCATTCAATCATTCTATAAAATTTTGTAAAAATATAAAAAAAAAATAAAAAATAAAAATAATATTAAAATATTAAATAAAAAAAAAAAAACAAATTTAAAAATAAAAAAAAAAATCTTAGAATTAAAAAAAAATCTGAAATAAATTACATACAACAAAAGAATATATTTTATATTTCCTTCAATTAAGCATGAGAGTCTATGTCTAAATTTAATTAGCTCAAATTCCAAGTGTCTTTAAATTTATCACAGGTGATTTATTTTTCACAGTATGGATTACTGGGTATTTCTTACATTTATTGAAAGAAAGAAAGTCTAATTCAATACCATTAAGAAATAATGCACTCTTAATAAAAGGTGTATTTCAAATTCGTATTTCCACTAATTAATAATTTCTCAGGAACATCTTTGATGGAAATTATTAATTATTTTCATTCAGCTGGTTGGGCTTAAATATGACATGAACTCTACAGGGGGGTTCGCCACCATACGTAATTTTACATGGAGAATGTTTACTGAGTTTTCCGAGAGAACTAAATTCAAAAAACGAGGAATTAGAAATTATTTCCTTTAAAATCTTCATTAATTATAAACTTTTTCCAAGTTTACAACTTGGATTTGCAAGATTTGAATAACTGTGTCTCAAGTGATTTGCGAAATTGTTGAGATAGGAAAAATGCATCTTCATTTATACAAAGGAGTTGTTCTAGTGGTTAGCCTATTTTAGCTGTAAATTGCCTGTCAATCAAACTGGATTTAAATTCATATTTTGAAAATTATTTGGTATTATTAATTATTATTCCCAACATCTTTCACCTTTCAAACAGGCACGTAATCCAAGGTCAAAATAAATAAATTAGAGGAATTAAAACTTACTCTATTTATTAATATTTATATGACAACGACTTATATTTTTTGCAATCCATATACTTTTTATGAGATAATTTAGAACAAAGTGGGGTTTTAAAAATCATTCCATTTGTACATCATTAATTCCTTTCTAATAATTTTAATAGAATTTTTTTGCCGAACGCTGGCCGGTTGCTTAGAGCGCTGACCGTCGGTACCGGAGTTTGTGGGTTCGAATCCCACTATGGCATAGATGTTCGTAGCCGTTCGGAATCGGCTTTAAGCAGTAGGTCCCGGTCTCATTAGCCCTCGTGTGCAAAACAGTAGACCGTATCGCTCCAAACCAAAACAAAGATATAAATTTTATAAATCATCCTAATAATATTTATTTAAGCGTAAATACGAATGACTCTTCATTATTCAATTAATTTAAATTATAATTCTTTTTAACTTTCTCAAGTTAACTATTAATAGTAATTGCTATTTATTTATTGAAATTTCATGGTGTATTCATTCAACCATTTAATAACATTTTGTAAAAATATACAGGTTTTATCTTAGGAATAAAATAAATCTGAAATGAATTACATACACCGAAAAAAGTATATTTTACATTTCCTTCAATTAAGCATGACAATGTATATCTACATTTAATTAGCTCAAATTCCAAGTGTCTTTAAATTTATCACAAGTGATTTATTTTTCACGGTATGGATTACTGGGTATTTCTAACTTATTTTGAACGTAAAAAGTGTAATTCCATAGCATTAAGAATTAATGGACTCTTAATAAAACGTGCTTTTTCAAGTTCCTATTTCTGTTAATTAATAATTTCTCATGAACATGTTTGATGGAAATTATTAATTATTTTCATTCAGTTGGTTGGACTTAAAAAGGTCATGAAATCTATCAGAGGTTTTACCGCCATACGTAACTTTATATGGAAAAATTTTATTAAATTATCCGAAAGAACTAAATTCTTTAAACGAGAAATTAGAAATTATTTCCTATAAAATGTTCATTAATTATAAAACTTTCCAACTTGGATTTTAAAGATTTGAATAACTGCGTCTCAAGTGATTTGCGAAAGTGTTGAGATAGGAAAAATGCATCTTCATTCATACAAACAAGATGTTCTAGTGGTTAGTCTAGTTTAGATGCCACTTAATTTTCAAAAGTTAATTTAGCGACAAATCTTAATTTCTACTCTTGAATGGTCTAAACTAGTAAAGTGAAAGAGTTCTTGATTTTCCTTCAATGAATGACTTTAAATATCTGTAGTTTAAATGTCGAAAGTAAATGATACTGCATATTATTTGTGTAGTATAGTTTTGAAATATTTGGTTAATACATTGAGTAATGAGATTTTGAAATACACAAGTACTTTTCTAAGATTAAAATATTAATTATAACAGCTATTTTTCGGTCCTCACAAAATAAAAAAAATTCTGCTTTTCGAAAATGAATTGTATTAATGGTTTTTAACTTTATTCTATCTTAAAAAATACACATTTTTTATGTTACTTAGCTTTCTTGGCTTTTCAAGAAAAGTATTTTCGAAAATAACCAGAAATATAAATTGAATATAAATTATATTTCAACTGTCATTTGAGAAATATCCTTGTCAATTTTGAATACCCGTTTACTTTTAACATAATGACAACATAGCTTTAACATTAAATAATAGGTACTAACTATTTATACCAAAAAATTTAAACTTTATTATTACCATACACGATACAAATATACTACACGTAACAAATATTTTTTCCAATAAGAATGAAAAACTCTTATTTCCCAAATAGATGAAATACATTTAATAAAATTATCTTTTAACATAGTAGATATTTATAAATAAATATATTAATATATTCATTGTTTTATAGCCTTAAGTTTAGGAATTTCCATTGAATGTCACATTTATTTTTATACCATGGAAAATTTGTTTTATAATAGAAACATGTACCAGAGTTTCATTTTTTGTTTCAAATCACAATAAATGGCATATTTAAATTAATTAAAGGCATATTTAAATTGGCATATATTATATATATATATATATAATATATCAAATATGTATATATATATATATATATATATATATATATATATATATATATATATATATATATATATATATATATATATATATATATATATATATATATATATATATATATATATATATATATATATATATATATATATATATATATATATATATATATATATATATATATATATATATATATGTATATATATGTATATATATATATATATATATATATATATATATATATATATATATATATATATATATATATATATATATATATATATATATATATATATATATATATATATATATATATATAATATATATATATATATATATATATATATATATATATATATATATGTATATATATATATATATATATATATATATATATATATATATATATATATATATATATATATATATATATATATATATATATATATATATATATATATATATATATATATATATATATATATATATATGTATATATATATATATATATATATATATATATATATATATATATATATATATATATATATATATATATATATATATATATATATATATATATATATATATATATATATATATATATATATATATATATATATATATATATATATATATATATATATATATATATATATATATATATATATATATATATATATATATATATATATATATATATATATATATATATATATAAATCTGCATTGTAAAAGTATTAAGTAAAAATATAACACTTGGAGAACAAAAGATTTCCATTTTTAATAATTTAATTTTCATTTAGTTAAATCTTTATTCATCATTATAGTTTACCTATGCTACAATATGCTTCAAATTCTATTCTGGAGTTACTGCTATCAACGACTTAACACCTATTATATAACAATAAAATAAAACTTTTTTTGGAGCACATAAGCAGATAACTGACACCATACTATAAATATTTATTATTGATTTACATTACTTAAATTTTCTATTATTACTGATTTATGCGGGAAAAATATATGTTTAATATTTTTACATCTTAATCAAAAAGGATATGACTTTCGCCGATGGTGAAGTACCTCTGCTCACTGGGAATTTTAAATTAACCTCTAAATATTTTAACACATCGCTTGTTTATTCCTTCCCTAACGATAAATTTCCCTTGTGAAATAACAATATGTCTTACTTGAAACTGGAAATGCCAAATACATAGGTTTTAATACAAATCATATCCTTAAGCCTTTCATATTTCTGAACGAGAATTAAACCCATTCACCGTTCTTTGCTGAAGGCTACCACGACACTAGAATTCTACCAACACTTTCTGCCTTTTACTCCTTTGGGTAATACATTGAAAGTAATCTGTGACACAATATATAATCTTATTAAATGAAATTGTGTCATTAGTATTAAGTAGTTCCTACTTATTATCATATGCGAGATGAAAGAAAACTTAATAAATCTGAAATATTCCGATTTGCATAGGAGCTTGTTAATCTTATCAGAAAGGATAATTAATGAATGTTAACAAAGTTCAAAGGCGAATAAATACATTGAGCATTATTCACGTTAGCAATCATTGTGAGCAATTGTTGCTCTTGTTAATCAACTGATACTAAATACCCTCTTGAAATAAGTCTTGAGAATGCTACAAGCCGAATATTTATTGAAAGAGTTTGGAAATCTCATTAATTGCATTTTGCCGGAAGAAGCGTAAAATAATAATGTAATATTGAGGATGACATGCTTATAAACCCTTCACAGACAGTCAATAATATAAAGAAATATTCGTTTTGAAAAATTATCCATCATTGTAGATAATTCAAATGCAATTATAAAGAAAACCTAAATTGGGAGAACAGCCTGGAACAAACTTTTTTTGCAAACAAAAGGCTTCACATGTTACAGTTAAAGCAGTTGACCAGTGAGAAAAGAGCATTTATCAAATGAATTGCTTGTATTTCAGAATTGATTTAAAAGACTTTTTTTCCTCTTTATAATTGAAAATCACTTATAGCTATAATTTAAAGAAAATATAAACTTGCTTAAAAGGCAACAAACTAATATAAATGAATCTACAGAAACAAATACAGATAAAATTTGGCAACATTTCATCAGGAAAATATTTTATGATGTTCAACCGTATTCAATCATGAAATGCTTGAACTTGATTGACTTCACTGAGTTTTCATTATTGAAGTCCAACCCTGAAAATGTTTTAAAAAGTTAAATAACAACTTTCTACTTATGTTAATTTTCACTATAAAATCACAAATTGAAAAATTAATCATTAACATATTGACTATAGGTTATCCAACAAAATATTTGATAGCTATCTTCCAACTTAAAGATGAAGAACAAAATTTATTATGAATCTCCGAAGTTACTAAATATCATTCGATTTTACATAATTCATCCGATACTTAAGTTGAAGTCAAATTTAGTTAACATCTACAAGTTTTGACAGAGCTAAGACTGATTTAATCGACTGGTCACAAACTGTTTTGATCTTTCACCGATTGGCTTGTTGAAATATTGATACATTTTACCGGGTTTTTTTCATAGTAACACTTATGTGATTTTCTAAACATGATACAACTCTAAAGGTGGAAATCCTATGTTTAAAGAGGCGTGATGGTGTTTTAAGAGTTTAGGGGTCTTTTAATTTCAGATTTTAAATTTTTAAATTTTTAACTATATTTTTTATAAGGAAAATTTGTTGTTACATGAAATATATAAGTCACTAAAATCTGTTACAAAAGCTTTTGTATTAAAATGCGAAGATACAATATTCCACAAGAATTGTTCCTTAAAATTGTTCCTAGTGCACAACAAACTATTGTTTTCTTTACATCTTTATATTTATGTGTAAAATAAATTGGATATTGTGTGTCATTTACCTTAAATACTATTAATTTAACCTGATTATTTCAAGTTAAACAAACTTATAGCTACTGTTTTTAACATTTCATTTAATTGAATACTTTGTTCCGCGAGAAAATACTTTTCAAACTTAAAAAGACATACCCAGTTATTTGTAAACACACTAATAGACAATCAACAAAATTTGAAATAAGAATTATAAAAGAGTGGATTGGAGCCTTTAGAAACTACTAAATCATTATAGTACTAGTTAAATAAAAAAAAATAACTTTAAGGGTGTAGGCCAGAATCAAATTTCAGTAAACTTAAATAATCATGTTATTCAAAAAATATCTTTTGATAGCAAAACGTATACTTAAATTTAATTTTTAAAAAACAAAAATCCAGTAAATTTAGTTGAAATCTGTTATTCGTAGTTACTTTGTCACCTGTACTCATGTGTGTATTCATGTGTCACCTGTACTCTCTAATAATTAAAAATGCAACATACATTTTTTTCAATGTTTGAATTTCTTAATCCTGGAAAGTTACAATTTAGAAAGTATAAGAGTATTTTATATATCTGTCTGTGTCGACCATTTAATTATTACGGATACGTTTTTGTGAAAAAACCTTATACATAATTTGGAAATGTATGACTGTATGTACTGACCACAAAACTAAGAGGTATCCCCTATATAATAATAGAATAAGATATCTGTCCGTCTGTCCTTATAAAATGGTTGTACCTGGAATGGATAGAGTCATCTATATTGGATTCTGGATACATTAGTTTTAGCAACTTTCAAAATCCACTCCTTCCCACCTTTTCTAGCATTAAATGCCATCATTTCAAGTCATATTTTCTTCGGTTAAGAGCAGGCGATTAAATTTATCAATTTAAGAAATAATAAATTTGTAAAAAATAACATCTTTTTAGCATCATGACGTCATTCGTTTCACCATCTCATTTAATAATTTCTTATTTTAAATTATTTAAATATCGTCTGTATTATTTTCATACGTTTTATGACTGAACTTAGATATTACTTAAATACTTTTCTTTTATATTTGGCTTAAATAATAGATTAGTTACATATGTGATAATTTTAAATTTAATCATCGATTATTTTTTGTTGCAATGAAAATTTTATCACCCGTATTAACAGCAAATTCTATCTACGTCCAGGATATAATGAAAATTATAATTTCATTTCTTTACTTCCATTAATTATTATAGCAAGAAAAATTGTAAAAGAACTTAACGATAATTTTGACGTAACTAAGAAGACTTATTAATATTATTTTTCTAAATGAGTTCAACATGAGTCTAAACTGCAGTCAAAGTATCGGAAGACTTCAGAGGAGTTTGAAGATAAAAAAAATATTGAGTTTGTACCAGATAATTTTCATCCAAAAAACCAAATCATATTTTTATCTGCTTTATATGGTATTTTACAATTCTGGAAAATTGAAAATTTTACTGCCATCGTCATATGACGGGTTATATGCTAGTATTTAAATACTCTTGTTTCTCGTTGCCAAAATGATCTATATAAATTCAACTTGATTCTAAACTGCAGTCACAGTATCGGAAGACTTCAGAGGAGTTTGAAGATAAAAAAAAAATATTGAGCGTCTACCAGATAATTCTCATCCAAAAAACAAACCATATTTTTATCTGTTTCACAGGGTACTTTACAATTCTGGAAAATTGAAAATTTTACTGCTCCCGTCATATGACGGGCTGTATGCTAGTATTTAAATACTCTAGTTTCTCGTTGCCAAAATGATCTATATAAATATCTCGTTGCCAAAATGATCTATATAAATTCAACTTGATTCTAAACTGCAGTCACAGTATCGGAAGACTTCAGAGGAATTTGAAGATAAACAAATTATTGAGTTTGTACCAGATAATTTTCATCCAAAAAACCAAATCATATTTTTATCTGTTTCACAGGGTACTTTACAATTCTGGAAAATTGAAAATTTTACTGCCATCGTCATATGACGGGTTATATGCTAGTATTTAAATACTCTTGTTTCTCGTTGCCAAAATGATCTATATAAATATATAATTATCTGTAAGGGTTTACCCAATGGCCGATTAACAATAATCGACCATTAAATATGCATAGTTTTGAAGAAGCAAACAATATTTATAAGTTCAGCGTAAACTGGTAGTATAAATACGTATAAGCAATGTTGCTAAAGAAACAGAATTGTTCATAGCTGCTTTACGTACAGTAAATTAAGTGATTCTTGCCGAGGATGTATTTATGCCTAACGAAGTGTTTGCCACTCGGGCATAAATGAAGGGTAGCATTTTGGTCAGTGGATTTCTGTGTCTCCACTGTTCTTTTACGAGTAATTCCGAAATTATTTTATGAGTAATTTCATTTCCTTGTAATGTGATTTATATTTTACGAAGTATTATTTCTAAAATATACATTATATGTTCAGGAAAGATAAATATTGCTATTTAATGGCTACCAAATGTGTCGTTTCATTAGGTATTAACTTTCATATATACCTATCTTACCTAGATAAAAGTCCACATCTATATAAATATTTTGCGCTTTTATTAATCTACAATGTAAATGTATATAAAACATGCAATTTTATGTTGGTTTGACTGAGTAATCATGTATCTAAACGATAATGTAATAGCAGAATGAAGTATGTAGCAGATAAAAAGTATATTTTATCCATTTCAATTATATAAATGTATGAGATGCTAGATAGCTGATATTAAAATATCTTAAATACATATTTGTACATATAACCTTTTAACAAAATTCATGCAAAGTTAAATAATCCTCAACTTTATACTAATATTTCAATTTCTGATCTAAAATATAACCCTGTTATAAACTCTTAAGCATCTAATTTCGTTAACAATAAATCTTAACATTTACTGATAAATTAATCTACTATCTAGACGCACAAAAGAATTAAGTATTTATATGAACTTAAAATATTCTAGAGAAAATGCTTTCACTTTCGACTCTCAATTAAGAATCATTATCTTACTTCTTAATTTACGATACTCCTAAATTATTAGACTTTATTAACACAAATTATCTATAACGTATTAAGACATTTCATGAAAGATTTCAAGAAAGTTTTAAATTCTGTTAATTAAGAACATGATTATTAATTCAAAAGCTAATATGGTACAATTGGTGAAATTGCTAATGGTGTCTTATTAACATGGTTGCCAACATTGCAAGAATTTCGAGTTTTAGTCTCTGTTTAGTGAGAGTATTCTCCATATTTTACTTACAAATAATGTCGTTTATACTCTTATGAACCGAAATAAAAACTAGTGCATTTCATTTTAACATATTTGTCAAATATAAACATTATATATCTATCTATCTATTATCTATATATATATATATATATATATATATATATATATATATATATTATATATATATATATATATATATATATATATTTGTATATATATTTATATATATACACATATATACACATACATACGTATATATATGTATATAAATATATATAGATATAGATAAGATATAGATATATATATAATTTTATAGATAGATATAGATATAGATATATATATATATACATATATATATTAGATATAGATATATATATAATATATTAATACATATATATACATATATATACTTATATTATATATTATATATATGTATATGTTTAATATATATATATATTATATATATTATATATATATATATATATATATATAATAAAATATATTATATATAATATATATTATTATATATATTATATATATTATATAAATATATATATATTTATATATTGAGTTCCCGCAGGGAGCAGCTTACCCTATCGGGTGTACGGCTTGGAAGTACTGCATTGGGAAGAGTCTACCTCGGACTAAAAAGCGAATACGAACTTTAAAATAAAATTTAAAAAATAATATATATAATAATGAAAAAAAATAAATTAAAAATAAATAAATAAAACATATAATAAGGAAAAAATTAAATTAAAATGAATAAATAAATAAGTAAAATATATAATAATAAAAAAATAAAATTCACAAATTAATAATTAAAATAAAATAAAATAAATAGAAATAATAGAAAATAAGCTGATTTTAGTTTAGATGTTAGTAGCTGGGGGAACATTTATTCTGGAATCTTCTGAGATACGTTCTTTTTATGTGCTGGATATAAGAATGAAAGTACAACGCTATAGTAATAAAGGAGTAAGGAGAATATAGACGAATTATAATAGAAATAATAATAGAAAATGACATTTAACAATTTATAATAGCTAAAGTGAGTAGCAGATAGGGTATCATATGTCTTTTTAAATAAAATTAATGTCTGGGAAAAATTATAGTATCTGAGGTATTTCGTAACTTAGAATTATCAACAATAATATATCTAAAGGAGACTTAATAAACATAACATTATCTAAAACAAAAACAATCTTAAACATCTTAATACAATTAACTTAGAACTTATGAAACTTGGCAATATGCAAAACTGTTATAAACATAATTAATAACACTATAAATTTGTATATAAAGAATATAAATTACAAATATTCTATCAATACCCAATAGGGGGATTGCTTGATACATAACAAATGATATGAAATATACATAAACAAAACTCTTGATTAGGAAATTGTGAACTAATTTTAAAATCTAATGAATATCGGCTGTAAACAAGTGTTAAAATAATAAATAAAACACAATAAATAAGTAGAGAATGTATTTAAAAATTTCAAATGTTATTTTAATACCGATTTACTGGATTGTGTGAGTGTGCGTGCGTGAGTTCATATTATGTATCTATAAAATATGACAATGGAATAGGAACACTGGTTTGATAAAAATGTCTTAACGAATGGCGTTACCATCTTTAATAGTTTGTAATAAAATAGAGATCAAATGAAAGGTTGCGGTCAAATTTTCAGAGTTGTAACAGCAATAGAAAAAATATTTATACTTCAAATTGTCATTTAGCCTATGTTAGGCATAATGTATTATCATCTTGGACAACTTGTGCAAATCCTACTGAAAAGGCTCTGATACATAACGATACATGATTGTCTGAGTTTACTGATTATTACTGATTAATTCACTTGTTCAAGAGAGTAGTTATTAGCAGTGCGTAGACATGCATTATCTTGCTATAACTCCTGAAGTGTTACCCATTCCCACGCACCTCTGTCAAACTATTGTAATGGTGTTACTTGCTGCATTTTTTGTGCCTGAATGGCTATTTCAGAATCGTTAGTGTTACCATGGAGAGGTATGAAACAGTCCATTAATAGAGAAGTATCAGTAGCATATCTTCTCGTCCATCGAATAATTAGTTACATGATATTCGACGTTATAACAGATGAATGTTTCCTTGAAAAACATAAGCATTTAACCCTTTAACGGACAGTGGTTTCGTAGTGGTTTCGTAACCACCTATTAAAATCTTTTTTTTTTAACTTTACTTTATCTCTTTATATTATTTACCGCTCCAATCTCATACATCTGTATATATGGAAGCAAATGATATAGAATCAAGAGCTTTTAATAACAAAAAAAGTTTTATAGACATATAGTTTTTGATTATATATATATAATATATATATATATATAATATTATATATAATATATATATATATATATATATATATTTATATATATATATATATATAATATATATATTTATATATATTTATATATATATATATATAAATATATATATATATATATATATATATATATATATATATATATATTATATATATATATATATATATATATATATATATATATATATATATATATATGTATATATATATATATATATATGTATATATATATATATACATATATATATATATATATATATATATATATATTATATATATATAATATATATATATATATATATATATATATATATATATATATATATATATACATATTATACATTTTATATATTAAAAAATACATTACATATTTTATATATTTTACATATTTTATACATATTACATTTTTGATATTTTAAATATATAACATATGACAGTTCTACGTTTAAATTATTCATTCTTTTTCTATTGAAATATATGTATTTAAACTTTCTGTACTTGAGAATTCAGATTCAATTTATCTTACTTATGACATCAAATAAAAGTATCTATACAAACAACACTTTGTAGTTGTCAAGCTATTTATTTATTATACCAGTTTAAGGATTATCATTATTGTTCTTCCAGTATAGTTAAACTTTTTAAAAGGGCATAATGTTCAAACTGTACGAGGGTAGGGTTTAGTCAGTTAAACCACTTCTCAAACCCTAATTTGGTATCCTGTAAGCCATACCCTTCTAAGAAATGTAAAAAAAATTATATATTTTACATATACAAGTCTTATACATAACATTTATAAACAAATTACAATAAATTCCCATGAATTTATTTTGATGACCTTTAAAGAGTTAATGCTGATTTTTAGACACCTAACTTGAATCATAGTGGGGTGATGTGTCATGTTGTGAAGGGGTTGATATCCTTTTCTGAATGGTTGTATTTAGTTCTCATATGGAATATTTTTTCGAAATAATTTGCAGCTGACTTTCAAATTACTTTGATCCCATGCTTCATAGTCTATTTCCTGCAGAACGGGTTTTCCATAAAAGACAATATACCTAAAGCTCACTTCAAATTCTGTTCAATCATATTTGGTTGATCTTTCTAAGGAAGTGAGAATTTCATTGCATTGTGTATAACAACTGTAAGGAGTTTTCAATATTCTTAACAAAATGTATGCCATTCCTTTATTAAATATATAGAAAAAGAGTAAGATTTGATAAACTTTTTAGAAATATTTACTCTCTATTCCTTTAAAAGTTTTACGAAACATTATTTTATGTAATTTTTAAGATAG
>CM063506.1:93199994-93202494 GCA_032207245.1 Pardosa pseudoannulata
AATTCATTTTAAATATTTATGTTAAGTGGCATCATTTTATAAAGTAAATAAATACGTTGATCAGAAAAAAAAACTACTTGACTTTTAATTCATGACTCAAGTAACCTAAATTGCTGAAAAAATCTGTTTTGGAATTCCAAGAGGAATATGTATCCCCACTATGACTGTAGGATGTGAAATGACTGACAGACAAAGGAAATTAAATTTGAATGAAAAATACAACACTGTTTCTTTGGTAAAATAAAGAAAAATTCAAATTGAAATCCCTCTATGTATCTTTAATTCGCTTTTATTCATTGCGATATTTTTTACCATATTTCTGTTATATTTTTTACAAATACAATTTCTAACAGCACTCTGATTTATTGTCTCGTTCCGTCCATCTTTGTTGGACGAAATGAGTTAGAGTCTGTTTAAATCTCTATTGTCTAAACACAAGAGGAAAAAATATACATTTGATCCTATTTGTTGAATTGTTTAGCGCTTATTCTCCAAATTTCTAACACAGTGTCTTAACAATGGCTAAAACAACGATATCGATTAAAATATCGTACAAATTCAAACAACCCTGTTAATGAAATTGTAATTCATTAAAATCTGAAAGTCAACCTGTTTAATGAATTTACACCTCTGCCTCAATGTATACAGCAAAATGAAACAAAGAGAATGATAAAACGAAAAATATGCATCAACAAAAGACTTACTGTTTTGAATATTCATATATTTGGAGCTGCAGTAGACATGCAAATTATGCCTTATTTATGTTTTCGGGGGATTTAAGTGGTTTATTAATTAAAAGAATTAATCCGCCTCGATTCAGGAAAATGGAATTCCAGAAGGTGGAAACCTTCCAGCAACATATTGTATAAATCGCATTAAAATAAGTTACTTCGATGAATTTTAACTGGTATTACGTAATTTATATGAAAATAAATATCTGTAGCTATTCTGGATATTGAAGACATAAAACAAAGGGAAATTAGTGTTTCCCTAGTGACAACAAAATGCAAGCATCCTCTCACCTCTGCCTTTCTAATTACTGATAATAGCATTAGGGAAGAATCCCAACTCAGAGGATGTTGCATATAGTAATCTCTTCCATTTTTCAAAACATTTGTATCTGAATATGTAATGTGATTCTACTAAATTTGTTAAACTTGCAGATAAAAACCACACTATGCCATTTAAAACTGTATCTCGTTTCGATATCTATTTGAATATTTAAAACATGAAAAATAATGTTAAGAAGTTAATAGGCAATTTAAAGGGAAATGGGATTACATACAATTTAAATAAATAAAATATTAGGTGACTCAGTGGTTTTAAGATAATGCTAATAGGATATTTTTAACATCAATTAAAAGTATATTCTTGTACTATAGAAAGTATATTTAACTTTTAATTATTGCGCCGAGAATGTCTTACTAGCATTGTATATTTTGCCTACTCTGATTAAAGAAATCTAATTATTTTTCTAATAACTTGTTAGGATAAATATATTAGTTTATAAGATAGAATATAGGTTATTTCAATGGCCTTGATGATAAATAACTGAATAAAATTACCTGTTTGCTGAATTTTTAAATAGCATTTTTTCGTATATAAATTGTGTAATTGTAATGATATAACCAATCGAATAATAATTTGAACATTTTGTTAATTATATCAAAGCATACCACATTGCATTTCTTATATATTCTTATATATTTTTATCTGAAATACTGAACTTAATCAGTACTACTCATTTTAGTTCACTTGGCTAGACAAAAATACCTTAAGTCTTATTTTTAATTTTTTACACAATACATTCATATTTATAGTCATCTGCATTAGTATTACTGCAAGATACCTTTATGTATACAAAAATATACAAAAAAAAATTTTTCTTTGTCTCAAATATAAAACATTTGTATAAAATCCTAATCCTTCAATAAATTGTATTAAAATATTTATGCTGCATTGCATAATCACCATTTTTTCAATCTTTCACCTGTATGTTTAGAATTTATTAAAAAGAAAACTGGATATTAAATTTTATTTACATTAAAAGTAATTTACCGACATAAAAATTATTTCATATTATACTATGTTTTAGAAATTTTCTTTTATGTCTCTTGATTACTATACCTTATAAATACCATATTTCTCAACATTTTAAACGGATATTCAGTTTTCAGACACATGTAGTAATTGAAGTCTAATTATTCATAGAGAATATATGCAACATGGAATGGTTTCATATAGCTAAGACAATATAGAATTAATATTCAATAGGTTCTATCTTTACAATTATACAATTTATAATATATTTAATACCTTATTGCTTAAAATACATTAATTACATGTTACTATACAATCTGAAAGATGATTTACTGTTATATTCACCGTCCCTGTTATTAATAGATATTAGGGGTTCCTTAGCAAGACAGCTTTATATTATGTCCAAATGATAAAAAAAAATTATGATATCATGATATCATTAAGTATTAATTAAATTTAT
>CM063506.1:93214994-93224994 GCA_032207245.1 Pardosa pseudoannulata
CGGCTGGCAAAATAAGCTCTTCACCAATGGTGTGAGGCTTTTTACATCTGGCTATTTTATATGAAAGTTTGTAAGAGGCAATTAAAGCTTTTTCATTCACAGACAAAGTTTTTTTAAACAATGATTTTTGCTTTTCATATGATTTTAATTTTAATTCGAAGAATTCTCTGGGTTTGTTTACGTACTCACTATGAAGCGTTTCCAAATGTCGTTTAAGTTTATTAGGTTTCATGCTGTCTGCCGCCAACATTTTTGAGCAAATGATACACAGGGGCCTTTCTTCTTCATTTACTTCAGTACTAGTGAACCCAAAATTTAAGTATTCTTGAGAATATTTTCTTGATTTTATTTTCGGAACCACGCTCGTCTGTGTACTTGTTGATGCTTGTCTATCGTCTAATGCTCGCTTACGCCCGCTTAAAAATTTATCCATGATTCTGCATAAGTCTGCTGCCGTGAATATTTAATACCGTGAATTGCAATTACACGAAAATATATATAACATACACATTAAGAATAGATTCAATAGCGATAAGAAGGATCGACTCGAATGAGATTGTCTGGAATTGAAATTGGCGTCATAGAACTTTCTCCTTCTCCCTATGAGAAAACATTTGTTCACATCTGCGCACGCTCCTAACTTAACTTTTAAGCTGACCAGACAAATTCCAGACAAATCGAAACTTCTCGCGAAACCGTGAGAATGCCCGACATGGCGGGACGCAAGAGCAATAAAAAGGCATAGGATTATTGTTTTTTTCAATGCTGAGTATCAGTGTTGCAAAATGTCAATAAATTTCCGTATTCTTGGTAATTTGCAAAGTTTAAAATTAAGGTTGTAGTGCAGGTTTAGCGCCATAATGCTCAAAATACATTATTATTGTATACATTTTATTGTACGCGGTGGGGAGGGGGGCGCGATGAAAATTATGATTGAAAATTGGGCCGTGAATACTAAAAGGTTGAGAAACACTGATGTAAACTGAACCTGGACTCGTCGGAAAACATCACACAAGACCACTGTTGCGGTGTCCACAATGCATGCTCTCTAGTCCAGCATAATCGCAGGCGACAGTGAGTTGCGGTAAGGGGAACACATCTGACAGGCCTACGAGCATATAGACCAATGTTCCCTAAGCGTCTGTACACGGTCTGCCTTGAAACTGTCGTACCGGTAGCTGAAGAGAGATGACGAGACAGGTCTGATGCTGTGCTCCGTCTGTTTCTTTTGGCAGTAACTGCCAAATACCGGTCATCATTCGGCGTAGTAACTCGGGGGCGACCTGTGCTGTAACATCTACTCACATTACCATCATGTTTGAATCGTTGCCAAAGCCTGGAGATGACACTCTGGGCGATTCCAAGTTCCTCGGATACTTCCAGCTGGGTACTCCACATTCCAGTCGTCCGATAATTCTACCACGTAAAAAATCATCCAAATGCTTCCTTTGTGCCATAACTATGCGGTTATTGCACTGAAAGGCTTTTAAAGCGCTTGTGAACAATTTAACTTCTTTGCTACCATTCCTTATATACCCCTTTCATACACTCTCGTCATTGTGACGTACTATCCGCGCCATCTGGTGGTTTCCTGCAATTTGCATATTCTTCTTCAAGATGTGTGTGATAATTCTACAGGTGAAATTTTTATTTTAGAGCTCGATTTCTGTGTGATTCTGAATTATCCTTCATTTATGGACATGAGTGTATTAAGGTAACGTGGCTCTTCTATAGGCCTAAATCACCTCGTAACATCTGTCCACCTGATTGAACACATGATTGGTTCGATGGCTCGCTCATTGACATTCGACATCGGTTAACAGGTAGTTATAAATAATAAGAAGTCTAAATGTTTTCTTTCATTTAATTTATTGGTAGTATAATTTTCTCTAATTTTCTATTATAAGAACTGAAGTTATTGCGGTTAATAACTGATAAGTCATATCCAATAGATTAGGCAGAAAGTTAGTAAAGGTATATTGAAATTTTTCGTTACTGAGTGTGCAAATTGCAATGAAAGGGAGAGATCCTCCATAAATATGTTTTGTTATCCCTAAATACTATATTTCTACATTTAACCTCTAACTTTTTTCACTTATGGACCACAGCGCTTATTAATACTACATTTAGCTTTTTGTTATACATACACAAAGTGCATAATATGAGTAAAAACGGTATATGCACAGATATATTTTAAACTAAATATAAGTACAAACTTTCAACATTTATGTGTCACCACTTACGTGATATACTTTTCAGCGCTTATTTAAGTTATACTGAATTTTCTTTTAATACAGAGTGTAGAGTTCCGTCAAAGAATCCGGACTATAGTAGACATTATAATAGTTCGAAATGCAAGACTTTAACATTTAAGGCTAATCAATTTTGCTGTAAGAACCACAGCAATAAAAAGTTATACTGAACATTTTTCTTAAATAAAGTGTAGATTGATAGGTGAACAACTAGATATTATAATATTCGTAATTAATTTTTTCAACATTTTACAGCATATTCTTTTTCATTATATAGGAAACTGATTTTGATTTAAAGGGTAGGTGTAAAACTAGATGTTAACATTTTATATATAGCCATTTTTGTATTGTGGCTCACAGCGTTTATATAAGTTTATTGAAATTTTACGTTTACGTTATTTTACGTTATATAGAGTGTAGACTTCTTTCAAAAGAGTATTAAGAATACTAAATATCATAATATTCTAAAATTCAAGATTCTGATATTTTACACCTAATCGATATTGATTTATGGCCCGAATCTGTAGTTATACTGATTTTTTTATATAGATGGCAGATTGCAATCAATATGGTAAGTGCCCTACTAGATACAATAATTGAACTAAAGGTTTTTTTTTTTTAATTTTACAATTTAATATATATTTATATATATATATATATATATATATATATATATATATATATATATATATATATAAATATATATATATATTCACGCAGCTTCTATATACGTTATACTAAAGTTTTATTTATAAAGACAACTGAATACGATATAATAAGAAAGTGTTAAAACGTGTGAGCTAGATTTTAAAAAAGTACCAAATGCAAATTTTCAGCGTTTTGCGGCTGACCTTTTAAGTGTTAGCATAAAAATCCTTTGTGTCCACAAAGGAGAGGAACATAACGAGATGTTATAGAGGTATTAAATCCAAAACATTAATCTTCTGTGTTTGATAGTTTTAGAATTATGTGAAATGCATAGATACATATGGGAAAATATCTGCAGAAGAGTTGTCAGATATCTACTAAACTACCTAGCAGTTCAGGAATGGTCAAAATTGAAAGTTAAAGTTTCATAAATAAAGTTTTTTTGTTTATGCATTCGTAAATACTATAACATCGCATATTTAATCGCATGGTTAAAACAAGAATCTGCATTGAAATTTAAACCCTAAAAGTTTTCATGATTACAATGTTTTTTTACTATATACAAAGACGTAAAAAGAATAATTATAATTATAGTAGTGTTTGTGGATTATTAATCTCTAACAGCAAATTGATACACAAATAAAATAGACCTTTACGTACAGCTTTCATTAAAAATATACTCTTAAATAATAGAAATTTTATAGCATAGTTAGTAACGTAATTTAATTTGTATAATTCTAGACATTAATAATGGCGACATTTCAAAGACAACCTCGCATGTAAATGAAAGCATTCACCTCACTTTACTTATATTATCATGTGGAAATTCAAACGTCAATTTTAAACTTTGTCGCTAAATTAACTTTTGAATATTAAATGACCTCTTAAATCATCGACAAGCGATCAGAAACATTTCGTTTAGAAGTGATTTTAAGATGCATTTTTCGTTTCCCAACACTTTCGAAAATCACTTGAGACATAGTTATTCACAACCTGCATTTCGAAGATAGAGATTTCAAAAGTTTTATAATTAATGGAAATTTTGAATGGAATATTTTCGAATTTCTCGATTACAGATGTTTATTCTCCCGGATACTTCATTAAAAATTCCTCTTGTAGTATTGCTTACGACTGGAAAACCCCCCCTTGAAGCTTCTCTCTTCGTATTTAAACCCTGTCGACTAGTAAGAAATAATTAATAATATTCATCAAATATGTTCCTCAGAAATTATTAATTAGTGGAAATCAGCAAACCAAAAACGCCTTTTATTAAGTGTGCATTAATTTCTTAATGGAAGTGAATTCCACTTTGCTCTTCTCAAAGTGAGTAGGAAATAAGCATTAATCCATGTCGCGTATGGAAAACACTTTCAGAATATTTTGCAGACACTTTGAACTGCTATTAGGCAATCTAAATTTTGTTCATTTCATGAAATTTTAAAATGTACATTTTTCAGTCTTTATAATTCATTTAAAATTATTATTTGTATTATTACTATTATATTCTTAAATAACACTTAGTTAATTAATTAGTCTTACTTAAAATTCATTAAATTAATTGTATTGAGGTTTTAAGTTTAATTCAAGAAAATGAAAATTATTACAAATAAAAAATTCATAAATAATTAAATTAAATATATTCTACTTCATCTCTACGTGTCTTTTTACGGTTATATTTCAATTAATGTTTAGAAGTAAATAAAACATTTTTATAATCTGTAATTCTTCTAAAAATTTATTATGTACTATTACTATTATATTCTTAATTAATATTTAATGTTTTAATTTATTCCAGAAACATCTATATACGTTATAGTGAGGATTTTTTATAAATAAAACTGAATTCGATATAATAGGAACGTGTGAAAACGTGTTAACTAGATGTTAAATTAGTGCCGAATACAAATTTTCACCATTTTGCGGCTGATCATTTTTGTGTTAGGAGTAAAATCCTTTGTGTTCCTAAAAAGGGAGGTACATAACTAAATGATATATCCGTATTAAATACTAAAATTGATCTTCAAAATTTAATAGTTTTTGAGTGTTGTGAAATACATACAAACATATGTGCAAATGTCAACAAAAAACAAGTCAGTTAACTAGTAAATGGTGAGTCCCCAACTAGATATAAAAATAGACCTATAATGATTTTTTTTAATTTTAAAACTTAAGGTTTTTATTTATTCCCGCAACTTTTATTTACGTTACATTGAGGTTTTATTTATAAAAACACCTAAGTGCGATGTAATAGGAATGTGTCAAAACGAGTTAACTAGATGTTAAATTAGAGCCAAATACAAATTTTCACCATTTTGCAGCTGATCATTTTTGTGTTAGCAGTAAAATCCTTTGTGTTCCTACAAAGGGAGGTACATAATTAGAAGATATAGCCGTGTTAAATCCTAAAATTGATCTTCAAAATTTAATAGTTTTTGAGTGATGTGAAATACATACAAACAAATGTGCAAATGTCATCTGAAAACTAGTCAATTAACTAGTAAATGGTGAGTCCCCAACTAGATATGAAAATAGACCTTTAATGATTTTTATTTTTATTTTACAATTTAAGGTTTTTATTTATTCCCGCAAATTTTATATAAGTTATATTCAGGTTTTATTTATAAAAACAGCTGAGTGCGATGTAATAGGAACGTGTCAAAATGAGTTAACTAGATGTTAAATTAGTGCCAAATACAAATTTTCACCATTTTGCAGCTGATCATTTTTGTATTAGTAATACAATCCTTTGTGTTCCCAAAGCGGTTGGGGAATGGTCAAAATGGGTGGTTAATATTTTACAATTAAAGTTTCATCGAATATTCATTCAGAAATAATATAAAAGGTAATAATTCAGTTTAATCTCATCGTCAAAATAAATATCTGCGTTAAAATTAAATCCCTGAAAATTTTCGTGGTTACAATAATTTCTTTACTTTTTACAAAAATGTAATAAAATTAATTATAATTATAGTATTGTTTCTTTATTATTAATCTTTAACGGCAAATTGATAGAATAATAAAATAAATCTTTCAATATAGCTTTCATTAAAAATACGCCATTCAAAATAATAGAAATTTCATAGAGTAGTTAGCAACGTAATTTAATCTGCATAATTCTAGACATTACTAATGGCAACATTTCAAAGTCAACCTCTGCTGTGAATGAAAGCATGCATCCACTTTACTCTACATATATTATCATGTGGAAATCCAAACTTCAATTTTAAACTTTGTCGCTAAATTAACTTTTGAATATTAAATGACCTCTTAAATCATCGACTAGCGATCAGAAACATTGCGTTTAGAAGTGATTTTAAGTGAATGAAGATGCATTTTTCGTTTCCCGTCACTTTCGAAAATCACTTGAGACATAGTTATTCACAACCTGCATTTCGAAGATAGAGATTTCAAAAGTTTTATAATTAATGGAAATTCTGAATGGAATATTTTTGAATTTCTCGTTTACAGAAGTTTGTTCTCCCGGATACTTCATTAAAAATTCCCCTTGTAGTATTGCTTACGACTGGAAAACCACCCTTGAAGCAGCTCTCTTCCTGTTTAAACCCTCTCGACTAGTAAGAAATAATTAATAATATTCATCAAATATGTTCCTCAGAAATTATTAATTAGTGGAAATAAGCAAACCAAGAACGGCTTTTATTAAGCATGCATTAATTTCTTAATGGAAGTGAATTCCACTTTGCTCTTCTGAAAGTGAGTAGGAAATAAGCATTATTCCATGCCACATATGGAAAAGACTTTCAGAATATTTTGTAGACATTTTGAACTGCTATAAGGAAATCTAAATTTTTGTTCATTTCATGAAATTTTAAAATGTAAATTTTTCAATCATTATAATTCATTTAAAATTATTATATGTAATGTTACAAGTATATTCTTGATTAATACTTAGTGAATTAATTAATCTTACTTAAACTTCGTTAAATGAATTGTATTGATATTTTGTACTTTATTCTTGAAAATGAAAATTATTACAAATAAAAAATTTATAAATAATTAAATTAAATATATTCTATTTCAACTTTACATGTCTTCTATTGTTAAATATCAATATAGATATCAAGAAATGTTTAGCAGTAAATAAAACATTTTTATAAGCTGTTATTCATTTAAAATTATTTTATGTGCAATTACTGTTATAAACTTAATTAATAATTGTGAATTAATGAGCGTAACTTACAATTTATTAAATGAGTTGTATTGATGTTTTATGTTTAATTCTCAAAAATGAAAACTATTGATATTAAAAAAATCCTAAAAAATTAAATGCATTTCATTTTATCTTTACATATCTTCGGTTAAATTTCAATAAAGATTTCAATAAAGGTTTTGTGTGGAATACAAGAATTGCATAAGCTTTAATCTTAGAAGAACGTGGTATTTTAAAAATTACAAAAATTTTTCTTATTCATTTTACTAAAAATTATCTTTTCAATCTTATATTATACTGTGGTTTAAACTTAATAAATTTATTTGGTGGTATGGGACAAAAAATTCATATTTTAGAAATTGTGATCACTTTATAATGATATTTATCTCGGAGCACATAATTAGATGGTCATTCGTGCATAAAAAATCAATTTTCGAAATTTTTGAAATTAAATTTTGATAAAATTTATTTTGATAAATTTAAAAATGTATATACAATTTAATATTAAAGAAACTCATAGCTTTGTTCATCTTTTCATGCAATTCTCTACAATTTTCACTTATAAATAGAGAAACATGTTCGAATGGGTCATAGATTCAATAATTAAATTCAAATTTTTACTTTATAATCCTAAAATTATATAATTAATAATGAATTAGAAAAGTATTTAAAATACTTAATGTCTAAAATTAGAGTATTATTCTGAGTAATAATAAATTCTAATTGTAATTTTACAGTTCAGCAATCAGGAATTTTAAATATAGATTTATTTAAAACAATACCATACATATTAATTGAAATTTCTTAATTTAATTAGTAACATCATCCAATATATCTTTAGATTATTGATAATATCACTCGGAAATTCAAAACTGAAATTCAGGCTTTGTTGTGAAAATGAGAAATGTTACGTTTAAAAGCAATTTTGAGTGATTGAAGATGAATTTTTCATGTCTCAACACATTCGCAAATCTTTTGAGATATAACGAATCAAACACTTGAACTTTTACTTAACTCATAATTTTATACCTCATATCATATAATCTTTTTTCTCTTGTATGTAGAGAAATATGTCAGAAATTCAAGACTTTTTACTTTATAAATCCTAAAATGGTTCAATTAACAATGAATTATTAAAAGTATTTAAAATACATATTGATTAAAATTAAACTAGTCTTTGCGTAAATTTAAATTCTAATTCTAATTTTACAGTTCAATAATCTGGAATTTTAAATATAGATTTATTTAAATCAATACCATGCATATTAGTTGAAATTTCTTTATTTAATTAGTAACATATTCCAATATATCTTCCGCTTGTTGGTAATATCACAAGGAAATTGGAAAGTGAAATTCAGGTTTTGTAGCCGAATTAACCTTTGAATATTAAATGACCTCTCAAACCGACTAACAATGTGAAACATTAAATTTAGAAGTGATTTTGAGGGAATGAAGAAGCATTTTTCCTGTCTCAACACATTCATCAAATCATTTGAGACAT
The DNA here is from genome assembly GCA_032207245.1 of Pardosa pseudoannulata. Classification (NCBI taxonomy): domain Eukaryota; kingdom Metazoa; phylum Arthropoda; class Arachnida; order Araneae; family Lycosidae; genus Pardosa; species Pardosa pseudoannulata. The sequence goes on from CM063506.1 coordinate 93,223,567, forward strand.
AGCGAAGGAAAGACTAGATCTTCAAGTGTTTTATAATTAATGGGAACTTTGAAGGAAATGTTTTCCAATGTCTAGTTTAGCAAATTTTAATCTCTTGGATCACTCATTAAAAACTCCCCATGTACAATACTTACGACTGCAAAACCCCCCTTAGAGAAATTTTCGTCATGTTTACTTCCTTCCGAACTGGTAAGAAATAATTAATAATTTTCATCAAATATGTTCCTCAGAAATTATTAATTAGTGGAAATCAGCAAACCGAAAACGCCTTTTATTAAGTATGCATTAATTTCTTAATGGAGAGAAATTCCATTTTGGTCTTCTCTAAGTGGTAGGAAATATTCATCAGACCATGGCGAGTAAAGAAAATTTTCTATGAGTCTCTGAAACATACTTTAAACAGTTGTTAATAAAATTGGCTTGTAATTTTTTGATTATTTCATGAATTTAAAAGCTCGCATTTGAAAGTATATAATTAAATTTAAAAGCATCTGTGTTCTGTATGAAAGAAGGGTTAGTACGAGTTCAATTAATTTATAATTTATCTAATGACAAATGTTCTGCATTTATTGTTAATTTTTAACACACGAAGAGGCTAACATTTTAAAAATTCATACATAAATTAAGTTAATTTATTTTATGCTTACACGATTATTACTGTTAGTTTTTTATTTTAATTTAAATCAATCTAAATGTAATATACAATATTTTTGAAAGTTTTATTTTTAGAAAGAAGATAAATAAAAAATAGTGTAACTGAAGAGATGTTTAAATTGTTTAGTTAAAATTTATCTCTTTAATTTTTATATCAAACTGCAACTATGCAAAAAATGTATTTTTCAAAACAATAATCTGTTTAAAGTGATTTTTTATAATGTATGTGTCAACATGTATTACAATAGATAAAACGAATTGTTGAAATTTTAACATTTACTGTTTGAATAACTTAAATTTTAAAAAATAATATTCTTTTTAAAATTTGCTACGACGCATATATGCATACCGTTTATCAAATGTTTATTTACTGGTATCCAGGAGAAGTATATTCTTAAATTTCCTTCAAGTGTCTTAAAAGTATTGCCTATAAAACTTTAATAAATCATAAAAATGAAAATTTGGACTTTTGGATTGATTTTGTTATCTAGACAGTACTATTCACCCATTGCTATGTTGATTCAAACAAGCGAAATTATATAAATCAATAGCTGTGGAAAATTTCACCATATGTTTTCAATAGAAATTGAGAGCAATTTCATTTTCATAATTTATAATATTATCTTCTTAGTTGTCTTTACACGAAATTTATATACTTTTTTCTAAAAAAACAAATTATTATTACATTCACACTCCTCTAATGCGTTATTTACCTCTACCAATTTGAAAATACTTTTAATCTAATTAGCTGTACAGACAAATGTAATATTTTCC
>CM063506.1:93232494-93247494 GCA_032207245.1 Pardosa pseudoannulata
TTCTGTTTATAGCCTTAAGTATAAAGTCGACGTCAAACTAAAATATGACACAACACTGTCTGTTCCTAAATATATTTACTTGAAATAATTAATCCTATTAACAAATAAAAATGCTTATTTGACAGATAAATACATTGTTGTAAATCTATTAGAAAGAGAGAGATTAATGATTCAATTATTTAAGTAGTAATAAAGGAATATTTTGTCTTCTAAAATTAATCATCTCAAAAGCAAAATTAAATCTCTGAAAAATAGGAAGATTCTTAACGAAAATCTCTGCCGAAGTCTTTCCCGTTTCCACGTTGGATGTTACGCTAAATAAATTACAAACCGCGGGAGCAATGAATCATAAACCCTGAAAATAATTCATCCGGAAATGCGAAGTCAAAAATTTATATCGAAGATTAATGATGTCATGTAAAGTGAGTGTCGTGGAACATGACATCAAATTTATATCCAGCACTTTTAACTGATGTCGCAGGAGTTCGAAGTCATTTTTTTAAAAGAAAAATTTTATTACTTATGTCAAAAACTATTTCGAGTTAATTATTATGGTCGATTATATAGGATAGTTTTCAGTTTCATAAGGTGCAATTTATTTTAATTTTTTTAACCCTTGGTGGTAAACAGACTTACCTAAGGATTAGGTTTTGAGGTATTTACTACGAAACAGGTCACTTCACAACAGTACAACAGAAAAAATAATCATTAGTCATCCACTAAAAATGTAAAATGTTTTAAAAAGAAATTCCTAGATGAAGGTAGTATTATCATTTTATTTGAGCACCCTCAGAGAACAGTCTACGCTGTTGGGTTACAGCTTGCAAGTGCTGCCCTGGGAATAAGTCTGCCCCGGACTCAAAAGCGAATAAGAATTTCAAATTAAAAAAATAAATAATAATAAACAAACAGAAATGAAATAAAATAAGAAATAAAAATAATAAAATAAAATAATTAAAATTAAGGGAAAATTAGTTAATTTACTGTAGAAGTTAATAGCAGGGAGCTGCTTATACAGTATAGAAACTACTGAGATACGTTCTATTTATATACTGTGTATAACAATGAGAGTACAACGCTATAGTAATAAAGGAGTAAGGAGAATTCGGGCTGCTACTAATAATAATGATAATAATAGAAAATAACAATTAAGAATTACTAATAGCTAAAGTAAGTAGCAGGTAGTGTGCCATATGTATTTCGAAATAATACTTATGCCTGGAAATAATTCTAGTAACTGCATGGTTGGTTAACTTAGAGTTACCAAAAGTTTTATATCAATATCGTAATGGTGGCTTAATGCATAACATGGTAAACAAATATATATAAACAAAACTCTTGAATAAATACTTGACAATTAACATAGAACTTCTAAATTTTAGCAATACGCAAAACTGTTATAATCATAATTAACACATAATTCACGGGTATATTTCGCCAAAGAATTGTACATGGAGCGGGCGTTTTGCGACTAAATTCAGTTATTCAGTTAAATCTCAATAGATTGAAAATTATTCAATTTTTTTAACCAAATTTTCGTATTTTATATTGAAATATATAAGCAAATATATAAATAGAAATATATAAAAAAACAACCGTAAGATTTTTGTAAACAAGAAATATATTTTTTTATTGGATAAATTTATAATAGTATCGTAAATAGGAAAAAACAAATAGAAATAGTAGTGTATAGTTATAATTTTTCCCGTTCTGAGGTTCCGCTTGGACTAATGTTACAATTAGTTTTTATTTGTCTAAATGTTTCGAGAACCTATGTAGTACTCAAGAACATTCGGCTTCATTTTCCTGTATATACCGTTATTTTTGAACCATGTTACACTAACCCGTACTAGTACGTGTCCGCGCTCAAGTATCAATCGTTAGAAATCGTACTAGTACATGTCCCGCATACAGTGTGTTAATAACACTATAAATTGTATATAAAGAATATAGTTTACAAATATTATATCAATACCCAATAGGTGGTTTGATACATAACATGTGAAATCAAATACACATAAACGAAACTCTTGATTAGGCAATTGACAATTAATTTAAATATCTAGAGATTATTGGATGTAATCCAAACTGTTAAAAAATTAATAAAAACACAATAAATAAGCAGAGAAAGTGTTAAAAAATAAATAAAATATTATAACAATACCAATTCACTGGAGCTGTATAGATTATTTTTTTGAATGGGGTTACGCTTAAAAGCAGTATTGACACTTTCGTTAGTTATTGAATGTTTATAACAAAAGAACCTGTGACACTGAGTAAATACCCTGAACCTTCGTTGGAAACTAAAGGTACCTTGAAAAGTTTATTAACTGGCTGCTCTGAAGTTTTCCCCATTTTCTGGAAGAAACTGGCAGAGAAAAGACAGTTTTTTGCTGTTACTGAGCTGACACTAAGCGATGCATACCACCCTTCATTCGATGTTCTTGCTGGCTTTCGTAGGTGAAGATGTTCTGTTATTAAACATGAAAAAGCATAATTGTCGGCATTTCCTCGTTCACTATAAACACATTAAAAATTTTGGCATTGTCGGGGACAGAACCATCCATCCGTGCATTTTATTTGTAATTTCATTCAGCCTAACCTACTTAAACTAATTTTTAAGCATACTAAGGTTGTAAATTCTTTCTATAATGACGAAATATTTCGCCTTAGTATGTATGACAAATTACGACCAACAGTATTGTAACCCCTTAATACAACAAGATCCTCTACAACTTATTTAACACAGCCAGTTATTTGTCTAATTTCTATTTATTAGGTTTCCTCCAAAATTTAATATAATTAAAAGACCATATTACAGCATTAACATGAAATATATTTTAATGTGGAGTTTTAGTCTAAGTTTATTTTCGACTACATCACAGAATTCATACAAAAGTTCTTTTAAAATGGTGTTTATTTTTAAGTTAATTTATTTTCGAGTACTACTGCAGATCAGAATAAATGATCTTAAAGAAAACATTATTTTTAAAGAAGTATCTTTTCAATCATGGGATAAAAGATTTTTATTAAATTTAATTTCGGAGAAAAACTAACGAACTGAAGTTAGACAAATAACATGCTTGTGAGTTAAATCTCTTGTATTATATTGATGTATTAGGAGGTATTGAGCAGCAATTTCTAATACAGCAAGATCCTGTACAATACATCAAATAGAAACCAGCAATTTGTCTAATTCCCGTTTGTTAGACTTTCCTTAAAATTGAATTGAATTAAAAGCCTGCATCACAGAATTCATACGAAAACTCTTTCGAAATCGAATTTTCCTTTGGGGTCATTTATTTTGCTCTGCAAAAATACTCGAAAATAAATGAATTTTAATGCAAGAACATAATTAAGTTCTTTTCTGTTGAAAGGGAGATGAAAAATAAATAATAAAATGAAAATATACTAAAACAAGACAGATATAAATTGACAAAATGAATTTATGTTTTTCCATTAGCTAAGTATAATTTGAGCATTCTTATTCAGTTAAAAAAAGATTAATACGCATGTGATTAATAATGTTTTATTTTACTTAAAAAAACAGCACGCTGCTTCATTATCTCATTAAAAGTTTCGTAAATATTTCTCCATAGAATATACAGTTCACTCTATTTCAAGATCATAATACGAATTGAAATAGCATGTTATTTTAATTATTTTCACTCACACAAACTCTCACACTCACACCTATCTGCCTCTTTATTCCTCAATTTCATTTTTCTCAATTTTTTTTCTGTCTGTCTCTCAGTTCTATACTTAACTCTTTCTCACTCTTCTATATGTATAGGATCTATTCTCTCTCTCTGTATATATATATATATATATATATATATATATATATATATATATATATTATTATATATATATATATATATATATATATATATATATATATATATACACTGACTACCAATAAGTATTTGGACACCTGTGATAGAAAAGAAAATCTAACTTTGTTCAAAATCAATAGTTGGCAGAGCCTCAACAAGATGCAATTACTGCAGAACCCTCCGGAGCATACTTTCCACAAATCTTTGTATTACAGCTAGTCATATTGTCTTCCAGTCGGCTTGGATTAGACATACAAGTATCTTCACCGATTTTGGACGGGTAGTGCACCCCTTAATTAGGCAATCCAACTAGTACTAGAGATTCTCGATAGGGTTAAGGCCTGAGGTCTAGGCAGAACATTTCATTCGATGAACTTCATTGGCACCATTCCAAGCCTTGGTTAACCTCGAAGCATCACAACTGCCATTGCCGTCCTGAAAGTAATAGGGGTACAACTCGTAAAACTACCACAGCGTAGGAAGCACATTGTCATCGAAAATAATGCAGGAGGCATTGGCGTTGAGCTTACCATGAATGTGGTCCAAGGGTCCCAGACCATACCAGGAGAAATACCCCCAAATCATAATTCTACTTCCACCGAACTAGACTGTTGGCACAATGAATTTTGGCAGTAGACGCCCTTCAGCAGACACCAAACTCAGCCATCCGAACAGTAAAAGAGTGAAACTTGATTCGTCGCTCCAAAGAACCTGTTTTCACTGATCTACGGTCCAATTTTGATGTGCTTTCCACCACATTAACAGAGCAGCGTGGTTGGACTTTGAAATCAAAGGCTTATGGGCAGCAGCAAAACCATGAAAACCAAGTAAATGTGCTTCCTTAAGAATGGTATTCATTGAAACAATACCCCCAGATGCCAGTTAAAACTTTTGGTGGATGAGGGCCATTGATTGGGTGCGGTTCTTCCGAATTTCTCTAGACAGCAATTGTCGGCCTCTATCATCCAGTTTCGTTGGTCTGCTGATTCGGGGCACATTCCGACAATCACCGCTCACCTTCCACTTCTTAATCACATAGACCACAGTCGATTCTGGTTACTTCAGATAGCTAGATATGTTCCTTAAGGATCAACCACATTTGTGATACCGAATAATTATACCTTTCTCGAAATCAGAGAGCTCCGAACTATGCGGCATCTTACATGCAACTAATGCCGATGCTGTTTCCTACGCGTTGTATACCGGCGAAGGCCGTGACGTACCTCAGGCCTGCAGATGTCGTCATTTGCATAGGTGTCCAAATACTTATTGGTAGACAGTGTTTATACAAATGTGTGTGTTATTGGTGTCGTTTCTAATCCCAGTATTCCAGGTAGCTGGACCAACTTCATTAGTCCAAAATCTAAAAATAGAACAGGTTTTAAGAGAACCTCATCCAGTTTAAAATGAATACAACTCATAATGTTCTCAGATGTAGCCTCAGCTGAAATATCCTTCATGCAAAGTTTACATTTTTTTGTTCTTGTGCATAAGATAGACACTTTAATGGCTACTAGCAAAGCAAGAATGGCAAGTCTGATCTGTTCCGAGTCCCTCAAAGCATAGTGCTCTACCAGGATGCTTTCTAAAATACCAATCATGAGAAAAATGAACGCTTTAAAAATCCATGTATCTCCTTTTACTTTCAGAAGGTATCTCATTAAAGGTAGAAGCCATATCAGGTCAAGAATGCCGAGGAAAGCATATGTGTGTGTAAGCAAAAGTAAACTAAATAGGTAAACAACTGTAAAGATTTCTTATAAAATTATGGAATATACTGTTACAAATACTTTCTAATTTGATAGCTCACTGATATCTATATAAATGCATAGCCCAAAGCACTAAATACAATCCGAGAAAAATATCAGCAGTTGTCAAATCCAAAGCCAAAGGCAAAATCTCCACGTATCTTATCTTTCCCCTTTTTAAACCTTAATCTAAACTGATCACTATGGCCAGAGTTTAACGCCTTAGGAAAGTTGTCTAATTAAAATTTATACTGCTCTTGAGGAAAATTTAAGAAATTCGGGACAATTAAAAGAGAAAATGGCAATTTTTACTCAGATTTTTACTTAGCATTGTACTTATAATGTTAGCTGATCTTCCAATGTGTCCCGACACTCTGATAAAATGGAAGTCCATCCACCCGACACTCTGGTAAAAAACGTATTTCTTGACTAAAATAGTGTATTGTTTCTGGACATGAATACAAAACTCGTCGTATAATCCATCTAACGACACACACACACACATGTAATCCAAAAATTATACAACTGCTGGACACATTGGAAATGATAGCCTTTATTTTCTTTACTTCCCCGGTCTTCTGGGCAAAAAGAATCCTAATCAGGTAGAAGCAGTTTAGCCACATTGAAGAGAACTGAACACAAGTCCAAGTCTACTTGAAATTTTATTTAAGAGCTGCTGGAAATAGGTCAGTTTCACTATTCAACTACACACAATAGAAAGACTGAAAAATTACATTGCTCAAACAGATGTGCACACATGAGCAAAGACAGATAGAATATTCCCAAGGAACAAGAAACTTACTCAGCGAATTTGGCTGTTAAGATTAGGAGAAAAGCTGAGCCATTTACCGGTGAAAAAAGCGTTGAATGGACAGAAAATTTACTTCAATTGGACAGAACGATTTGGGAAATATATTCGAAGAATTTTAACTAGAGGATACTTCTTTGATTAAGACATTTTGAGGCTGGGAAAATGTTTTTAAGGAATTAGAATGGGACAGAATGAGGGTTTTAAGGAAATATTAAACCGAAAAACATTTGACATCTTTACACACAAAAAATATAGGCAAAAATATATACACTAGTGTACCAAACGAAACAATTTGCTTATATTCATTTTAAACTGAGTAGCGCATGCAATGGCTTTATTTGTCTAGCTAAAGCGGTACCAAATTGAAAATGTCTGAAATTGTGATTACTAAAATAAAATTAATTTTCAAGGCAATAAGATATCCTAGGTAAATGACAGAACTATTACGAATAAGATTTTAAAAACCATATTTGATCAATTTAGTAATATTTGCATCATACAATTTCATACGTTAATATACCTGTAATTCTACTTACTTACATCAAGTTCTCAAACGATACCTCTGGGGGTGGCAGTCCCAGCCTGGGGGTATTCAGATTGGCCCCTGTTTCTAAATTATGAACATATACGTGATCCTCGGGTGGTGCTAAATGATGAACAAGCGTTAAGATTATGTTTGCATAAAAACTTTCTGATAAAGTTTAATCAACCAATATATGATGATAAAATATAAGTAAAATTAATTTCATTTGGATCTAGAAGTAGCTATCATCATTATTATACTTAATGAAAAAGCTGAATTATGTTCTTGTTGCAAATTGTACTTGGAACACCAAGCACGTGAGCCAAAGGCCAGATGAATTAAGAGGAAGGGGTACGTCATTCGTTTGACGAGCTTCACTGTGGTAAAAGAACGTTTTAACACAAGTGGGTCCTCGCTATTTAAAAACAGGGATAAGTAGAAAACCCTCATCTTGTTCTGCCACACCAGAGAAAATCGTTTCAGAACTTGGAGAATATTGTTGACCATGAACATATTTTATGACATAAATTGAACATTAACTTACACCTCTATAAGAAGACCCCCCAGTATCATATTTAGAAACAGGAATAAGTAGAAAACTCCCATCTTGTTCAGCTACACCAAAGAAAGTCGTTTCAGAACTTGGAGAATAATGTTGACCATGAACATATTTTATGAGATCCATTGAACATTAACTAACACCTCTATAAGAAGACCCCCAGCATCATATTTAGAAACAGGAATAAGTAGAAAACTCCCATCTTGTTCAGCCACACCAAAGAAAATCGTTTCAGAACTTGAAGAACGTTATTGATCACGAACATATTTTATGACATCAATTGAACATGAACTAATACCTCTGACCTTAGGAACCTAGATGTATAAAACCCTCTAGTTCGATATCCTTTGCCGACATTGCCGTCCGTAGCACATATTAAGCTACAACAGCTCCTCTAGTGGTGCGAAATGAGTGAGAGTTTCGCAGCCTTGTATTGACATAAAAGGCATATAGTCCATGTATTTTCAGCTGCGTTAAAAAATTATTTACGTAGTAACATCCTGGTTTGGTGTATAGACTATAATTGCACTTAATTCAAACTATATTTCTTAATATAATATTTGCATTTACTGCCAAAAATCAAGTAGAAATAGTATTTTATCCAGAAAATTATATTAAAAAGCACTGAATCACTTTATCTTTACAATTGTAGACTCGAGTAGTGCTAAATGGGTAACAGCTTAAAATCGTTGTATTGATATAAAAGACATATAGTTCCTGTATTTTCAGCTGCGTTAGGAAAAACATATTTACATAGCAACATCCTGATTTGGTGTATAAAAAATAACTACACTCACTTAATTCAAACTATATAACTTAATATAATATTCGCATTTACTACCAAAAATCAAATAGGAATAGTTTTTATCTAGAAAATTATATTAACAAGAATTGAATCACTTTATTTTTACAATTGTAGCCTTCTTTAACACACTTCCTTTTTCGAATTAATCCTTACATGTCCTTATGTGAAAAGAAGTGCCGGCACGATCCATTAAATAGAAACAAGTAATTTGTCTAATACCCTTTAGCTAACCTCTCTCCGAAATTGAATTAAAACGAATGAAAGGCACACATCATAGCATTCTAGCTAAACCCCTTCCAAATAGGATGTTTTCTTAAAGGTAATTTATTTTGCTCGCCCCATTTCACCCCCAGAAAAATTTCCGGAGCGTCGGAAATAAATGAACTTTAATACAAGAGCATAATTACGTTCTTTTTCTGCAGAGCGGCTGCAGTAAAATAAATAAATAAAAACGCGCTACGGAAACGAGACGATTATAAATTGGCAAAATAAATTTATGTTCATCCATTTGCTATGTAAACTTTGGACATTCTTATCCGATTAAAAACATAATTTAATGCACGTGCGATTAATCACGCTTGATTTTTATTCCGAATTAACAACGCCATTTTCGTTTGCTTTCGTTTTAATTATTCTAATTACGAGAAGTACGTGACCATTTTCTTCACAAACTGGGAAAGGGTAAAATTGATATTGAATAATTGATGCAATAAATTGCAATGCATTTTATAAAAAATGACAGAATTTCGAATATGAATATAGAGTGAAGCAAATTTTAAAATATATTATGCTTTGTTTAAAGTCGTTTTTCTTAGATAATAATCGAAAACTTTTCATCTTATATTTTAAGGTTCCTGAAAAAATCTTTAGCAAAACTTCATAAATATTTTTCGTTTTGTTAAATATGTATAAATTTTGTTAAATATAAATATATATTTTCTGAAATAAAAATTAAAAGGATGATAATCGTTGCATAGAAATATTTGCTTTAGTTTAAGCTTTATATGTTAAAATATATAAAAAATAAAATGATACATATTATCAAGAAATCAGCCGTTTATTTATATACGGCTAATTCCTTGAGAATATGTATCATTTTAATTTTATGTATATATATATATGTATGTATGTATATATATATATATATATAAATATATATATATATATATATATATTTTTTATAAACTCCTTCACAAGGAGAAGTTATATATATTATAAATACAAAATATTATATTAAGAGAACTCAGAAGTCTATTTAAAACTTTATTTCAGAGCGGCAACATATTCCTTCTGGAAAATTACAATAAAAGCCACAGAGTTCACTCTGCTCTATAAGTACACCCAATATAACAACAAGAATTTTCCCACAACAAAAACAACTTAATAAGCGAATTATTGCAATATAGCAAAACAAACACATGTTCATATCTGTATAGACAGAAAGTTTACAGTTTATCAGAAAGGATGTTAAGTGGAAAATATATGTTGAAAAACCATTTAGAGGCTGGGAAAGAGATTTATGAATTAAAATGAGAGATTAGACTTTTGAAGAAATATTAAAGTTAAATAATTTTGATATATATATATATATATATATATATATATATATATATATATATATATATATATATTTATGTTGTGTGTGTGTATATGTATACATATATATGTCATGTACAGGATTGTTCTCTTTAATTAAGCAGAAGGGACACTAGTTTTCTTCAATTTCATTCTTTATTTATTTCTAAGACATAGTGATGAATATGATTAACATGAAGTACTGTGGCGACTGAGTCTGACATGAGAGCCACGGATTTAAAAGACATGACTAGTCTGATTGACACGACTAGTTTAACTGACGGCTGGGGCGATAACATACTAACTCACGAGACGACGGCCGAGGAAACAATAAACTGACTTAACTAGCTAACTGATGGTTGGGGAGAGAATGTCTCCATGTCTAACTGACGGCTGGATAGTACTATAAAATTTACACTGTGGGGTTTTGATGGGAATTTTTGTGATGGCTATTTAGAATTTGCGAGGGCGTGATTGGGGCTTTCTTTGATCTCTTCTTCGGCTCTTCAACTTTTCCTTTTCGTTTTTAGTTTAGCCAAATAGAGATCGCGGCACACTATCATGTGTGGCTACAGGTGGCAGGTGTTGGAATGAACTCCTGCAATCTATGTGACTCTATAGTATCATGGGGCATTTATCCCCTACATTTTATGACTTCTGTAACGTTAAAAGCGGATTAAAGTTGCGTCTTCATGGCCCACAGGTGGTTCACATCTGTGTGTTTGCTGGAGGTCTTGTTTGTTTCACACACGTAGGGTATTTGTAGGGTTTTTACATTATTACTTTTTGTTTACGGGTGGCTTATTCCTAAACTACATTATTCCCATATTACAATGGTATTGACTTCCTTTATTACACACACACACACACACACACACACACACACATATATATATATATATATATATATATATAATATATATATATATATATATATATATATATATATATATGCTTGCTACAGAACGAATTTTTATTTTAGTCTGTATTTAGAAGAAAAATATTAAAGATTTCATTAAACTATTGAACGGGAAATTAACAGATAAGTTCACCCAAATATTAGTAAATTAATAATTTCGCTTGAAATTATAACATCAATACCATATCAACAATATATTTGATGAATGTGTGTGGCAGCATTAAATTACTTTCATCTCTCACTTAGTTTTTGTAGATTTTTAAATACTGAGATTGGAGATATTTGTTACTGTAATACAATTTAAAGAAACGGTTATTAGACATATTTTATATTTTATGAGTTATTTGAGGCGGATACATTCTTAAATGTCTCGTTGATTTCCATGAAGAAAAGTCAAAATGTCATTCACTGTCTTGTACTTAAATTAACAGGAAATAAAAGAGAAAGGTTAAAAAGGAAATTGTATGACTTTAAATAAGATGAAGGTATAATTTATAAATGTAGAGGCTTATACTATGTTAGATATATCGTTTTATTAAAATATAGAGTAAAAATATACTTTAAATTTTTTTATCTCATAGTCCATATTTTCTCATAAATTGCTTATGTAAATCGAGATATTTTTATAATGTTATCTTGCCAATTATTTTGTGTTTATGTGAATGGTTATGTGAATTTTATCAATTTTTCTAGATAATTATATAAATAATTGAAATTGTAATTAGTTTTATTAAGCTAGGACCGCTTTAAATTAAAACATTGAATCGTAATTTGGTTTAATTGCATATCGTTATATTTCGTTTTAACCTTAAATTTTTACTTATTGTTATACATGCAAAATAATAAGTTATTATTCTACTAGTTTTATTTTATTTATTTGTTTTTGATAAAATTTAAATTTTACAAAAAAAATTTCCCTGAAAACACATAAAATGAATTTATTTTTAAATAATTTAAATAAATATTTAAAACATTTAGAAGTTTCTATTAATATATCATGGAATTAAGAGGAAAAAGCGCTACAAAACTTGCATTATACTTGTTTAAGAAAGTGCTCGAAACGTGTTCTGATAAGGATTTCAGCTTTAAAATAAAACATTCTCTTTCTTTTACAATAATTATACGTTCCTCGTATTAGAAGTTCTTTAATAAAGCTCTAAATAAAGAAATATTTATTTTTGTCGTTTCAAGTAGTATTTTTTATAAAATAACATGTAAAATATGCACAAAAGGAAAAGAATATTTAATTCAAATTAAACTTTTAGATGCATATTTGTTCCAATAATTAGTACAAGTTTTTAACTGAAATATTCGTCGCCTGTTATGGAGGAATATTTTGTCCCTCTAAATTTATATATTTGACTTAAACCACACCATTTACATATATTTGAGGTATTAAAATCATTTGCATATTTTCTTCTAAATTAGTTGTCCTGTATCTTTAAAGTTTCGTTTCTAAATCCTTTAATTCTTCACTTCGTCTCTTAACATAATATTATGGATTAATTCAAAGTTTTTTTAATTATTAATATCTAAAGAGTATTCATCAATCATCAGGGGAGAAAACTGCTTTAAAGCTTATAGAAAAGTTTAGTTATAGTTGACATATATTTGATGTATTAAAATCAATTGCATATTTTCTTCTCAATTATTTGTCCTGTATCTTTAAAGTTTCGTTTCTAAATCCTTTAATTCTTCACTTCGTCTCTTAACATAATATTATGGATTAATTCAAAGTTTTTTTAATTATTAATATCTAAAGAGTATTCATCAATCATCAGGGGAGAAAACTGCTTTAAAGCTTATAGAAAAGTTTAGTTAAACTTTTCAGCTATGAACGATACAGGGCAGTTGTATCTTCGAGATTAAAGTGTAGTTATAAATTTAAGTAGTTTTCTTCCAGCATTCGTAAAATTATTGATTTAGTGCTAATGCAAGATAATTTATCGAATAGCTACAAATAAACATACTAACACTGAGATGAAGTTTTCCAAATTCTGAACACAAAATCATCAGTATCCAGGTATATATTTTTATGTTATATATGCAAGCTCTTCTGCACTTATTCAGTCCTCATTAGTCTCCTATAAGTTGAAAAGTTTTCTAATGTTTTATAAAAACACTAACCCTTTACAGAGGATAATATTAGAATTATAATACATTTTAAAGAAATATTTAAGAAATATTCAAGAAATTTCTTTCATTTGGAAATATGTGTAGTATAATTTAAAATATTTCAATTTTGAGAATTTTATACCCGGACTGCCAAAATTGATTTATAAAAGTTCACTGTAATTGATTAAAAATATTTCAATGCCCCAAACGTCATAAATTTTCTGACATTTTCCTTGTATTATTTTCGAAATAAATATCTCCAGCTTTCATTTCTACCGTATTAGAGAGCTAAAAGTAATTCTGTTATTGTGTTTGCACTCAATAAAAATTTTATGGGCCCATTTTATGACTTTAGTAATCACATTCCCTACGTTGTGTTAACACTACCTACCCCAAGCAATCTTTTATAGAAATTCTCTCAAATACAATACGAAGATATAGATTAGTTTGTGTAGAGTTTATATTTCACAACAGACAACTATCCGACACACATTTCTACAGTTCCGGAAATGAAATCTCTTTAACGGCCGTCATAAATACACTTTGAGTTATTAAATTACCTTATGAATTATGATGTCCAAATTTATATCACAGATATAGTACTCCATAAAATAGAGCAATTCTTCATAGTTTAGACAATAATTAGTTAAAAGATTTATGGGGACCCCTGCTATGGCTCGATGATTCTTAAACAAGTATCCACAGGGATCACATCATATATAAAACCATACTCAGAAGGGATTCACAAAGTGCAGTTAAAATAAAACAACAAGATCTAGACAGAGGCATTTGTTTGAGATAGTATAATGAATGAAGTAGAGCTCTCGATATCAAACTGAACTAACGTTACAGAAGTTGAAAATACTGAAAGTACATACAATTTACATTAACAAACTTCAGCAACCGATCTAACTGCTACTGTCACACTGACCCTTACATAGGAAGACAACATATACATATATTACAGATATTTGCATGTTTAAAATGATTCTGTGTTGCGACAAATAAATATACCATAATTATAAAACTTCACTCATAACGAATATTAATACAGATCAATGAATTCCTGTTACAGTAATATGTGAAAATCCATTACAATATTTATAATATATACAATACACTATTTACAAAGACTGAAAATTACGTCAACGGCCTTAATCAGACATGATGCGTATGACGTCAATCTTTGGAAAATCAAAACGAGGCAACGACTTTAGTTGTTATTGCATAATCACCACACATTGTTATGTAAATACGTATAACTTATTTGGTCTCTGAGCGCTGATTTTGCAGTTTTGATTAATCAACTGTCCTACTATGAAAGTCGCCTTTTAAGTTCTTACAAATGACCAATAGGAGGCGCAAGTGAAATTTATCTTCTGGATATTTGTAAAATTAATATTTTTTAAACTTTGATCAGTGGCTTAGAAAAGACATTTAAATTACTTATTTATGGTCGTTTTATTTATAATATGTTAAACAAGTAATAGTGAAAAAATATGAAATTAAAAAGATCCTGATGATGATTTATGATTAAGAAATCTAACCAATCGAACTTTTGATAGTTGATAAAAGCCCCAAAGAAAGACAGTTATTTAATTTAATCGATCGTGGTTTCATGGTACGATCGTGCAAATAAGCAAAAGAATACATCGAGTGGGGAATGATGATGATCGACTAAATAGTATTATAATAGCAAATACCTTGATAGTAAAATTTATACATTGATTTATAGAACATATTGTATGATTGAATAAAAGATATATTTATAATATTGTCAAAAAATTTATTTTGATTTAAAGCAGAAACTCAAAAAATTTGCAAATTGGTATAGGAAAATGCTAAAACAATTCAAATTGGGCACAGCAAAATCCGTATACAACATCGTTACAGGCGACGAAACTGATATATTTGTATGAGCCAGAAGCTAAACAAGTCCAAGATGAAATGAATCATCAGGTGTAAAAGTGTTTCAAGATAAACTGAATCCCACGAACGTTATACGTTGATGAAGCACATCCAAAACTGATTGTTTGTTTCTTCGGCCTTACAGGACACATCGCAATCCTTCCTTTTCAGGATAGAAAAACTTTTTTATTTTTTATTAGG
>CM063506.1:93259994-93282494 GCA_032207245.1 Pardosa pseudoannulata
TTTAATGGAATGATCAGAATTCTTAATTCCACATGATATAATCTTTAAATTAGTGTTTAAATTTTATATATTATTTTTATACAATATCATTTTTTTGTGCATAATACATACTCTGTTATAAACTTTGATATAAAAAACACAGAAGAATTTTATTGTACTGATTATAACCGAAATTACTAAATTTACTGTATAAAATAAATGGTATCGATTCATGACATATGTTCTTAAATAATATAGTAAAGTTTGTATTTACATACTGATGTTCTTCATCATCTTAAATAACATTTATGACTATCTTTATAGATAACTACTAACATTAAAAATTCTGAAATATATAAATTTTAATAGCTTCATGCTTCTGTAATATAAAAAGTAATTCTCATTTATCAATTTCCTTGTCTTAAAATTTGCATTATAGTTGAATATTTAAAGTTGGGAGTTTTCAATACTCTAACACCTCAGGCTTCAAAAATTTTTAAATTAAATTTCTTACATATCTTGCTGATATTTCACAGTGCACAAATTCCTTTGTTTGGAGGGAAATTGCCTTTAAACAATTATAACTGAAACTCTTATGTCAGCTGAAAATTTTCGTAAATGAATTCTGAGTGTAAAGCATTATTATGCAAATAGGAAAATAATTATCCCTCCAGAGGGATAATTTACGGCGATGTAAGTGTTCTGCGTACTGACTCTGAATCAATCCCTCCAATTTAAATTTTAAATTTAAATATGGAAATTACTTTAAAGTAAATATAAGTATAATATATACTTAAAATTTTCCTTTAACGGAAATTTCTAGAAATTTGAAATGCCTCGAAACTTTTTCTAATGACAAAATTTTACCATATAAGAGCAAATTCTGACAATGACTGCTTTATAACTACTAATTAACGTACGGGTATTTGAACCATAATAACTTTCGTCTAAAAATCTAGATCACATTCTATAGTGTAGAATCTGATCTAGAGTCAAGTATCATACATTTTATAAAATATATTTACAAATCTACAGATTTTAAATAAGAAAAGAAAAAATATGCAAAAGTATTTTTGTAAGTATTTTCTATATGACCGTCGTAAAGGACAACTATATGATATAACATATAGGGCTGTCCAAAATATTTCGGCTTATTTGTACCAAAATAACCTAGTTCAGTGTCTAGTGTTGAATCTGATGTAGAATCTAAATTCATAAAATTTATAAATTGTATTCACAAATATATAGATTTTAAATAAGAACATAAAATATCTTAAATTTTTTTGTAAATATATTTCTCTATGAACTTTGTAAAAAACAACAATATGATATATTATACAGGGTGTTTCAAAACATTTTGGCTTATTTGAACCAAAATAAATTAATCACGTGTCTAGTGTAGAATTTGGAGTAGATCGAGATTCATAAAATTTATAAAATGTATTCACATATATATATATAGATTCTAATTAAGAAAAGAAAATATCTAAAATCTTTTTTTTTTGTAAATATATTTCTCTATGACCATTGTAAAGAACAAGAATATGATGTAATGCACAGGGCGGTCCAAAATATTTTGGCTTATTTCAACCAAAATAACTTAGTCGAGTGTCTAGTGTAGAATTTGGAGTAGGATCGAGATTCATAACGTTTAAATATTGTATTCATATATATATAAATTTTAAATAAGAAAAGAAAAGATTTGTTTTCGTAAATATATTTCTTTATGACCATTGTAAAGAACAACACTGTGATTTGATGTACAGGGTGGCCCAAAATATTTCAGCTTATTTGAACCAAAATAACTTATTCGAGTGTCTAGTGTAGAATTTGGTGTAGGATCGATATTCATAAAACTTATAAAATAGGTTTGCAAATATATAGATTTTAAATAAGAAATAAAAATATCTGAAAAAAAATAATTTTTGTAAATATATTTCTCTATGACCATCGTAAAGAATAACAGCATGATATAATGTACAGTGTGGTCCTAAATATTTTGGCTTATTTGAACCAAAATAATTTAGTCGAGATTCTAGTGTAGAATTTGGTGCAGATTCGAAATTCATAAAATTTTTAAATTGTATTCATATATATATAGATTTTAAATAAGAAAAGAGAAAATCTGAAAAATGTAATTTTTGTAAATATATTTATTTCTCTGACCATCGAAAAGAGCAACAATAGTGCAGGGCGGTCCAAAATATAACGGATTATTTTAATTAAAATAACTTATTCGAGTGCAGAATCTGATCCAGAGTGAAGACACAAAATTTATACATTCTATTTACAAATATACATATTTTAAAAATGAAAAGAAAAAAATCGGAAAAAATAATTTTTATAAGTATTTTTCTCTATGAACATCGTAAAGAACAAAAATTCGATATAAAATACAGGGCTGTCTAAAATATTTGGGCTTTTTTCATGTTACCACAATAAGCGTCCATACGAGTCAACATTGCAAATATAAGTTAAAAATTCAGTAGTTTCGGTTTAGGATACCTTTTATCTTTGAAAAATACACATATTTCTCGTGAACTATCGAAAATTTTTCATGCAATTAAAATAATTACCTGACGTTAACCTGAACCAAAATAAATCAGTTGATAATTTTTTGCCGCAACAAAAGAAATCCAAAAGTTCTTGTGCTGATTTATGATACAATAAAAATTTAAACCGAATATTTTGGTTCAGATTGAAGTAGGATAATTGAGATGATCTGGTTGATGAGGAATCCGCATATTCTGGTACAAATATAGCAATCCTAAACTGAATCTGTTGCAATTTCAATATGTACATGTGAGATGAGGTCTTAATCTGTGTTTTTACCTTTATCTTTGAAATCCACTACTGCTGTAACGGGTACAAATTTCACACACATAGTGTAATTTTTGCTGCTCTTTTATAGTGTACAACAAATGTTTATCAACCTCTTACACATTAAATAGCAGCGGTTAAACGAAATTCTATATATGCTTGAGCGATTAATCTTTGATTTCAAGTACCAATTCCAAATGTTTTCTTTTGAGATTCAAGCAACCCTTCACGATGATTTTTTTCCATGGTTCTATTTAATCCTTTACTAAATATGGAGATGTTTATGTGTTAACACGTAATAAAGCCTTTACAAGTACAATATAAAACAATTTTACACAACAGAATTAATGCTTTATTCTGCAAATCGCTACCGTACAGGAAAAAGCAATCTACGTTTTGTAGTTCCATGTATTAAATCATTTGTAACTTCAGAGATGTTTATATTTAGAAACCTCAAATTAACGGTCCCTAATAAAATATTATGTTAAACGTTGTTAACAATAGGTTAAGAAGGTTGAAAATGTCCAATTCTTCATTATATTCTATGAACTTTCTTTTTGGGTCATATTAACGAATGATTGAATGCAACTCAACTTGTGGATTTTGATGATCTGAAATGGCGAATAACTCACGTCATTAGAGGAAGACTTCTGAACTGATTCAAAACACACAGCATAAATTTAATTATAGGTTGCACAGTGTGAGAGCCACAAACGTAACTCACGTGTAAATTATTGAAGTTAAACGTTTTTTGTGCAAAACTGCTTTAAATTTTTTTTACTACGAAAGTCATAGACTTAGATGTAACTCATTTCTTTTATTTTACATACATGAATCTTATTCAATAACTTGCTGTACACGTAAATAAGTCTCTAATATACAGATAATTAACTTCATACATGCCGTAAAAATGAACTTTGAATATTAATAATGAAGAAATTGTATTAACAGATATTCCTTAAAATGTTTCTTTACATATTGAGCAATAATTATAATTTTTAACTATAATGCAGTTACATCTAAAATTTTTAATGCTTTTATTATTTTTAATAGCAATCTTACCCTTCATGAATCTGCAATATATCTCTACTTCGGGAAGGAAATTAATTTATTTCATGATAATTACGTAGTTGAATTTATTTAACAACGTAAATATTACAACTCATATCATATAAATGACAACAAAGTACAAACTAAAAACATTGTTTAATAATAAAAGCTTAATTATTCTTCAGAGCTTAGCACAAGAAGATTTTTAAAAATATATTAAATTTTTTTCTACTATGAATTCGAAATAATAATTTTCCGAGAAAAATTTTTAATGAAAAATGTTCTATGCTCTATAAAAAGAAAATTTCACTTTTTTCTCTTTTACCTCCATAAAATTATTTTATCCCTTATTTCTTCAAAAGAGTCTAGAATATGCCAAGATATTAAAAAAAAACTTAATTATTATTCAAGAACAAAACATTCCTAGGATAAAGAACTGGATAAAACATTACCCTTTTAAAGTTGTAGAAAAGATAATTGCAATAGGATTGTGATAAATGTTAAACCTTCCCTTTCTGTTTCTGCATTTTCACTTTTTTTTTGTGTACAGGAATAGCTTTAAATTAAACAACAGTTAAGGACGCATATAAAAAATGCTTTAAATTTTCGAATTTTAACTAGGAACAGAATGTAAAATAAATTTTTAAATATTAATACTTAAAGGTACGTACACAAAATTCATTTTTTATTACAGTTTCATTCTTAATGTTAATTATAATCAATATAGGTCATTCTGTATTTCCCAAATGTGAAATAGAGTTTTTTGTAATATAATTAGGAAATCTATATCTCTATAGGATTATAAATAAATTTTAACTAGGATGAAAAAATAAAATGCATATAAAATATTAATAGTTAAAGATACTTTCATAAAATGCATTTTTTCATAAAATTTCATTCTTAACGTTGATTACAACATTATATATATTCAATATAGGACAGTCTGTATTTTCCAAAGGAAAAATAAGGGGTTTTTTTATATTAGAGGAAAATATATATCTATATAGGATTATAAATCTATATAAAATTTCTGTGAAAACAAAACAACAAAAAATAAAATAAATATAAAATAAATAAATCTATATTGTTTAAATTTTAATTAAAATGCTTCATGCAATCAATACATATATACAAAACTGTTTGTTGTAATAATATGAGCTATTATTTTGCTTTCGCATTAAATTTGAAAAGTATAAATTTAATTTTTAAAATTTTAATTAAATTTTTTATTTAAACAAAACTTACTAAAACATAGAAATAATTTGATAAAATAAGCCAACTGGTTCAGTCAGCTTGTTTAATACTGAACGCTTAACAAAAGAGCTTTAATAATGTCGAGAATTAAGAGAAAATGGAAACTATAAGATAAGTTGTTTGGATTTAATTTTTTAAGTTTTAATTAAAATGCTTCATGCGATATATTTATACAAAACTGTTTATTGTTAAAAACATTGTTTAATAATAAAATTTTAATTATTTTTGAGAGCTTAGCACAAGAAGATTTTTAAAAATATATGAATTTTTTTCTACTAAAATAATAGTAAGAATTTAAAATTCAAGCAGCTTAAATGTTAACTGTTAAAATACACTTGAACATGTCTAAGCGCCTTTCCATTAAAATACCTCTCTTAATTCCTCATTTATATTCATGAATTCGAAATAATAATTTTCCGAGAACATTTTTTTAATGAAAAACGTTCTATGCTCTATAAAAAGAATATTTCACTTTTTTCTCTTTTATCTCCAGAAAATTATTTTATCCCCTTTCCATAAACTTATTTCTTCAAAAGAGTCTAGATATGTGAAGATATTAAAAAAAACTTAATTATTATTCAAGAACAAAACATTTTTAGGATAAAGAACTGAATAAAACTTTCCACTTTTTACAGTTGTAGAAAAGATAATTGCAACTCATATGCATAGATGAGGATTGTGATAAATGTTAAATCTTCCCTTTCTGTTTCTGAATTTTCACTCTTTTTGTGTACAAGAATAAAATTAAATTAAACAACAGTTAAGGACGCATATAAAAAATGCTTTAAATTTTCGAATTTTAACTAGAACTAAAATGTAAAATAAATTTTTAAATATAAATGCTTAAAGGTACGTACAAAAAATTCATTTGTTAGTAAAGTTTCATTTTTAATGTTAATTATAATCTTAAAAATATTCAATATAGAACATTCTGTATTTCCCAAATATAAAATAGGGTGTTTTATAATATAATAAGAAAATCTATATCTATAGGATTATAAATAAATTTTAACTAGGATAAAAATATAAAATGCATATGAAATATTAATACTTAATAATACGTTCATAAAATGCATTTTTTCATAAAGTTTCATTCTTAATGTTAATTACAACCTTAAAAATATTAAGTATAGGACATTCTGTATTTCTCAAATGTAAAATATTGTTTTTTATAATATTATAGGGAAATCTATATTTATATAGAATTATAAATCTATATAGGATTTCTGTGATCACAAAACAACAAAAAATAAAAGAAGTATAAAATAAAAATAATATATATTTTTAAAGTTTTAATTAAAAAGATTCATTCATTTTTTATATAAAACTGTTTGTTCTCATAAAATGAGCCCTTTTTGGCTGTCACATCCAATTTAAAATTAAAAAAAGATAAATTTAATAGAATTTTAAAAAAATTATTATAATATAGCAAGAAAATAGTTCAATTGATTCAATCAGCTCGTTTTATGCTAAACGCTTAACAAAAGAGCTTTAATAATGTCGAGAATTAATAGAAAATAAAAACTTCATAGTAAGTCATCGGGATTTAATAATTTTAAGTTAATTAAAATGTTTCATGTGATATAGTTATAAAAAACTTTTTATTGCTATAAAATAATCTGTTTTTTGCGGTCACATCTAATTTAAAAGTGGTAAATGTAATATAATTTTTTAAAAAATCTTTCTAACATATAGAAAAAATTTGAGAAAATAGTCTAACTGGTTCAGTCAGCTCGTTTTGTACTGAACGGTTAACAAAATATCTTTAATAATGTTGAGAATTAAGAGAAAATTTGAACTATAAAATAGGTTATCTCTATTTAATATTTTTAAGTTTTAATTAAAATCTTTCATGCGATATGTTTATAAAAAAACTGTATATTGTTATAAATTAATCTATTTTTCACTTTCACCTCCTATTTAAAAACGATAAATTGAATAGAATTTTTAAAAAAACTGACTAAAATATAGAAGGAATTTGAGAAAATAGTACAACTGGTTCAGTCAGCTCGTTTTATGTTAAACGCTTACCAGAATAAAAAGAAGTTTACAACTACTGTATAACTGAATTTTAAAGAATATAATTTCTGGTTTAATCAGACAGTTTTTATTGTTAATTTATTAGTCTTTTATTTTATAAATTTCTATTTTACACATTTTCCGTTTTTATATTAAGAACACCGATTAAAGTGAAAAATTTAAAAATGAAAGTTAATGTTTCTAATTATTTTATTATTTTATTATTTAATTCCTATAAATAACATTTAAAATATTTTAATCACATTCGAAACAGATACAATCAATCAATTAATCATGTGCCAACTGGGCCCTTTTAGCCGTGAGGCCCTCCAGGCGTATCCCGGCGGAGATCGCAAGTATTGAGCTACCCCACTCCCCACTAAACCCTTCGAAGTACCCGGCCCGCGCCAGTCGCGCCGCAGGCTCCAAATACGGGTGACCGCAGTAGAGGTGCGCTGAAATTGGAAGAGAATTTGGAATACTACTGGATGCTTAGCTGACCTCTTGAAGCCGGTAATTAGTGAGGGTGGAGTGAACAATGCAAACCAAAGAGAAGAGGAAGGAACCTCCGGGAATTTAGCTCGTTGCACCGAACCCGACGGACAACCGACATGGCCGAATGCTAGAGACAGGAGATTTTGAGAGGCGACACTCATACTGGAAAATGTCTCTAATAGCACGCCAAGTCCGGTATGAAAATAAACGACTTAGCTTCTTAGCCGCAAAGTATGGGATACAAACATTTCACATTTGTTTTATCTATATAATATATGGATATTGATGTTTTTCACTTTTATTTTTAATTTACCTTACTTTCAATTTTTCAAAAAACACTGAAAGAGTGATATTGAAAACTTCGAAAAAACACTTTCAAACGTGGACAACGTTTAATAATGTATCAATGGAAACTATGAACAATTTTAAAAAAATGTTTTAATTCGTTGTAAAATATAGAAATTATTTTTCTTATATATAGAGTGTCCTGTAAAATTATTGTGTTACAAAATTATAAAATAAAAGAAGTAAAAGAACCAACAAGAAATATAAGAAAAATATTTTTACCTCATTACTTTGTTTTATCTTAGTTACACTAAAGATTGTGCTGAATTATAGGCAAAAAAAAACTCACTTTTAATCTATATTTTTAATCCAAATTGACCATTCAAATGGTTAAAAGGCAGTTTCTATACGAAAAAACACAATTCAAGAAAATGGTTTAGGCGATAAAAAATGAAATGAAAAACTCTGATTTTTAACTTGGATAACTGAAAATCTTTTACTCTTTATTTCTAAAACCACTTACTAAAAGAGATGCATTTATTTAAGTTACATGCTGAATACTAAATGTAGTGCTTTTAATCGGATACAAATATTACAATTATCTGACGCATAAGGAAAAATAGCTTAAAAAAACAACATAAATCACCTTATAAAATTTCAGTAAAATATAAATGCTTATTCTTAACACATTTCTGGTGTATTGCGGCTTCCTATCTATATTTTTAATCCAAATTGATCATTCAAATGGTTAAAATTCAATCCAGTTTCTATACGAATAAAAACACAATTCAAGAAAATGGTTTAGGTGATAGAAGATGAAATGAAAATCCCTGATTTTCAACTTTGATAACTGAGAAACTTTTACTTTTTATTTCTAAAATTATTTACTAAAAGAGGTACATTTATTTAAATTACATATTGAATACTAACGGTAGTGCTTTTAATCGGATACAGATATTACAATTATATATTGCAAAAGGGAAATAGCTTAAAACAACATCATAAATCACCTTGTGAAATTTCAATAAAATATATGTGCTTATTGCAACACATTTCTGGTGAATTGCGGCTTAAAGGTTCTTTATGCACTATTTACTTATAACTTGGTATCCATATTCATGCTAATGACAAACATATAGTAATAGACTGTAATGCATATTCTGTTAAGCTTCCCTTCTCAATTTGTGGATGAGTGGTTTCTACTAATGTATTTTGGCAATCAAGGCAGTGTTGGTCATAAAACATAAAAGGTAACACATTTCGCAATGAGATGGCGGTTAAAACTGTGCTACTTTTGTTTAAATGAAGGTTGATTATAATGTAAAAAGAGGTATCTCATAAAATTTAGTCTATGGACATTTTAGTTTCAAAATATTGAACATAAATTTTATTAGAATATTTGTTTATTGGTGTGGAATATGTAACGTAAAGACATATACTGTTTAATTTTATACGGCATTTTTTTCAAGGAGATATAAATTCTTATGAAGTTACGTAAAAATACATACTGCCTCTGTGTATTGCTCAGAAAAATGTAGAAGGGATATAAAAACTTAGAATGCAGATGTAGGACTTCTGCGAATTCGGAAGGAATGACTTTATTTTAATAACTGAAATTGATTTACACATTTTGCATTTGTAGGAAACATGAATCCTTTTGAAGTTACTCTTTTTCCTTTATCTTATCGCATTTAAGCCGAATGATAACCGAATAATTAGGGCACTGACCTTTGGAACAGGAGTTCAAGGGTACGAGTCCCAATAAAGCATGGTTGTTCGAAGCCGTTCGGAATCGGCTTTAAGCAGTAGGTCCCGGTCTCATTAGACCTCCTGTTGCAATAAAGTAGATCGTAGTGCCTCAAACCAATCAACCTTATCTCATTTAGTTAATTTAAGTTAATACCTGAAACTCCAATGTAATAATTAATTAAAATTTAGTCTGTGGCATTATTTTTTTCTTAATATCTACTCTGATGGTCACTAATTAATGATATTTCTAGTTTATACAAATACAGAAGGCGAACATAATATAAAGCATAAAGTTGCTGATGGAAATACACTTAGGTATGAATAAATTGGTTCTGCTTATTATGGCTGTTAAAAGGGTATATATTTTTGACGTAAGCTGCGAGACAATCAGTACAATGTTGATATAGTTTGGTCTCATACTGCACACTAAATTATCTGACTGTGTTTAGAGAAAGTTTATCAATAAACGCTCTCTGCAGTTTCGGAAATAGACATAGTGGTATAATTACAATATCTGAGGTTAATTTATATAAAATTTACCTTAAAAAACACTATTCTTAAATATGAAGTTGATTAATCCTTCTGTTTTTCCTCAAGGTGATTATGATATAAAATTGAGATAGATAATAAAATTTAATCTACTGACATTTTAGT
Source organism: Pardosa pseudoannulata (assembly GCA_032207245.1). Lineage (NCBI taxonomy): Eukaryota > Metazoa > Arthropoda > Arachnida > Araneae > Lycosidae > Pardosa > Pardosa pseudoannulata. Next base: position 93,270,300 of record CM063506.1, read on the forward strand.
TTTAAAATATTGAATATTAATATTTATTAGAATATTTGTTTATTGGTGTGGAATTTGTAAATTAAAGACATATACTGTTTAATTCTATATAACATTTTTGTCAGGAAGAAATAAATTCTTATGTACTTACGCAAAAAATATATACTCTCTCTGTTTATTGCTCAGAAGAATGTATTAGGGATATATAAATTTAGAATGCAGATGTATGTCTTCTGCATCCGGTAGGAATGATTTTATTTTAATAACTGAAATTTATTTACGCATTTTACATTTGTAGAAAACATTAATCATTTTGCAGTTACTTTTTTCATTTATCTTATCGCAATTAGGCCGGACGATGACCGAATGGTTTGGGAGCTGACCTTCAAAACCGGAGTTGAGTCCCACTAAGGCAAGGATGTTCGTAGCCGTTCAGAATTGGCTTTAAGCAATAGGTATCGGTCTCATTAGCCATCGTGCTGCAAAAAAAAGTAGACCCTAATGCTTCAAACCAACCAACCTTATAGCATTTAGTTAACTTAAGTTAATACTTAAAACTTCAATGCATTAATTAATTAAAATTTAGCCTATGGCATTATTTATTTATTAATATCTACTCTGATGGTCACTAATTAATGATATTTCTAGTTTGTACAAATACAGAAGGAGAAACACAATATTAAGTAGCTAATGGAAATGAACTTAGGTATAAATAAATTGATTATTATGGCTGTTAACAGGATATATACTTTTGACGTAAGCTACGAGACAATCAGTACAATGTTGATATAGTTTGGTCTCATACTGCACGCTAAATTATCTGACTGTGTTTAGAGAAATTTTATCAATCTACGCTCTCTACAGTTCCAGAATAGACATAGAGTTATTATTACAATATCGAGGTTAATTTTTATAAAATTTACCTTAAAGTAACACTATTTTTAAATATGAAGTGATTAATCATTCCGTGTTTCCTCAATGTGAACAAAATAATCTAAATGAAATAATCTGACATATAATTGTTTCAAACTATTCAACTTTAGTTTTGAAAGTTTTATTCTTGCATTATTTACGTCAGATGTGGTATGCATAGTCATACCAAAGTCGAACTACTAGTCATTTAATATAATACCTGTGCGAGTAAGTGAGTTCTATTGATGCTTTCAGGAAAGCCAAAATGAAATTGGTCAAAAATCATAAGAATCGAAGATTTGAAGGGATTGTGGTAGTAAATGTTTTAAACGTTTAAGGTTATTTGAATATCAGTTATATATCGAGACATTGAGGTATAACTACAATATCATATAGGTATAATTATATATCAATAATAATACCTATTCAACATGTTCTCTTCTTTTCGTCAATTTGCGAGTAAGTGAATTCTTTCAGGATGCTTTCAGGAAAGCCAAAATGAAATTGGTCAAAACGCATGATGCGAAGTTTTAAAGTGATTGTAGTAGTAAATGTTCGAACCTTTTAAGGTTATTTGAATATCAATTATATATCGAGATATAGAGGTATAATTACAATGTCATATAGGTATAATTATATATCAATAATAATACCTATTCAACATGATCTCTTCTTTTTGTCAATTTGCGAGTGAGTGAGTTCTATTGATGCTTTCAGGAAAGCCAAAATGAAATTGGTCAAAACGCATGATGCGAAGTTTTAAAGTGATTGTGGCAGTAAATGTTCGAACCTTTTAAGGTTATTTGAATATCAATTATATATAGAGACTGCATTCCTAATAAATTTTGGGTTTTAGAGTTGCTGCATCAAATTCAAATTTTTCAAAAATGAAACGTAAAGAAATAGATATTGAGCTTAAATTAAAAGATTATATACATGAATGAAGAATTTGGTTTACCTAATTATTTTTTTTGGGAGGTGGAAACTTGAAAATTGTGAAAAGTGTTAATTAATACTAAGCATAAAATTTCAAAGGGAATTATTTTCTTAGAAGACTTATGTAGTATATGTTTTTAGATATATTTGGTGTCAATAATTCTTTTTAAAATTAAACCAGATTTCACTGAAACACAATCTGAATACGATTGATAATATCTTTATTAGAATTGAAAAATTTAAATTTCAAATTGCATTATTCGAGGTATTTATGTCTATACAGAAATATAATAACTCTCGTAGGCAGGTATTACCTTTCAAAAGTCTAAAGCATATCTAAAGTACACTTTTAGTGATATGTATCTTATATTCTAATTAATAAATATAGAGTACGAAAAAATTGACAAAATTGATAAATATAAATTAAATATAGAAAATTTTAATATTCTAAACATCTAATCAGACAAACTCATAAATATTTAAAGAAATGTACCTTTATACGCATACACACACACACACACACACATATATATATATATAATTATATATATATATATATATATATATATATATATATATATATATATATATATATATATATATATATATATATATATATATATATATATATATATATATATATATATATATATATATATATATATATATATAAGCTGTGTTTCTTTTACATACATGTTTGTCTGTATAGATTTTTGGAATAACAATTTTTTCCATATTTTTAGAGCTATATTCTTTTACCTGACACAAACATTGAATACTTGTAATTCTATCATTCTCCGCAGTGAAATTTTATACTGTATTTCAACATCAGATTACGCCTGCACAGTAAAATTATCTCTAATATCTACTTTTGACGGATAAAACATAAACGTTTGCTGTCAAAACACGTCTGGCATATAACATCTTTAAAGTTTTATTATGCATTATTTACTTATGACGTGGGTTGCATATTTATTCTAATGTTGGACATTGAGAAGTGTATAATCATGCATATTCTGTTACAATCTCTCAATGCGTGGGTGAATTCCTTTAATGTATTTTGGAAAGCAATTCTGCAAGAGAGAAAATTCATAAACGCCTTTTTCCTAAAAGCTAGTGGATTAATTCTATCCTCTACATCTTAGTAGGAGAAAATGTATTTATGTTAAAAGCTGTTACATAAATTGTACTGTGCAGACATTTCTTTGTTCCCCTTTTTGAATTCTTGAATAGTGAAATGTTAAGGAACTTTTATTTTCTAATAAAAGGGAACAAAAGAAATTAACACTTTTGAATTTCTTTTTGTATATTTTGGTAAAATATTAATCTATCTGAATCTATTAAAGGTCTAGCGACACCATGATTAATACGAATGCAAAAAAACTTATTTTATAAAAAAATATTTAAAATATTTGGAAACCTGCAGAGAGAGAATTATTATTTTATGAAGGACTTAGTTCTACACATGATCTTCAAAAAAAATGTTTTTCGATTTTCAGAGACCCAGTATGTAAGTGCAAATGTGACTGTGTTAAATTTTATAATCTTCGTGAATATTTGTGAGTTGACTTGGAAACTTGAGTGACCAGTTATATGAGTGTAAATGTGCCTAGGATGAAATTCGTCGTATTTGGGAATATTTGTAAATTAACTAATGGAATTTCGTGATCAACTATGTCAGTGAAAATGTGCCTGTGCACAATATTCATCGTATTAACAATTATTTGTATAATAATTTGTAAGAGTGAGTGATAACGAAATTTGGAAATAAAGAGACTACTTTTTCTTTGTATCTTCGATTATTTCTTTCTGATTCAGTTTCTAAAGGAAGGAATAAGAAAATTAATTCTATAATATTTTTTTTCCAAGAATGAAGGAGCAAAGTATGATGCTGTGCTCACCACTGCTCTAATATATTTTACAAGTGAATATTTGACGTTAAAAATGTAACAAATTTTAAAGTAATGAAAAATTAGAGAGCACATTTTATTGTTTAAAAGTTAAAATAAAGTATATACATGTTAAAATACTTCTTGGAAAGAAAATTTTAAATAGTTTTCTGGAACAATATTCCACACATAAAATTACTTCAACATGTTCTCTATTTGTGGCCAACAAATAATCCAGCTGATATTGAGTGTGATCTGTTTCAAACTTTGTATGCTGCGTTTGAATGTCTTAACAACCTTGCAGAATTGATTCCACCAATTATTTCAGTCGGTTTAGGTCAGCGTTATCTGGAATTAGATTTGCGTACACTCGGCACATAGCATATATGGAGATAAAATGTAACTTGTCCCCTTCTGAACTGGAAGAATTAAGACTTTCATTTCATTTAATTAGGTTTCTAAAACAGTCAACGTAAATAGGAAAACACAAATGTTTATTTACAGTTTTTAGTACTCCATGAGCCTCAGAGCCAGACCATCAAAAACAAAGTTCATATTATGAAAGATAAACGGAATCATAAATGTTTGTTGCATTTATTTGACCAGTCGAAATGAGAATCAAATCTCAAAGAAGTTTATCCTCATGCATAGATATCGTAAGAGATGATAATCTGTCCAGGGGTCTCTAAGGCGTCCCACTCTTAAAATACAAGGTCTGGAATTTTAATAGTGGTATGTATTTATTTACATGGAATACAAAAGTAATTCAAGTCACCATGTTTTATAGTCCTTCTATGTAGTCGCCAGAATTGTGTATAGCGATGTGGAAGTCGTAGAACACCTGTAGCAGCTTCTGTTCTCTTGATAGTTCGAATGAAGCGATCTATTAACACAAAAATCTCTGGAACAGTTCTGAAGCGAATACCACTAAGTGGCTTTTTTACTATACAAATTAAGTCACAAGGGCTTAGATCTGTTGAGTATGTTGGATGTGAAAACACTTCCCAGCCCCATAGATGAAAATAATCAATCACAGCCAGCGCTGTATGTGGCCGACTACTGTCATATATAATGATAGGGTGATTCTGGAGAAAGTGCAGAATTTTTCTCATGCTCAGGAGTTCCAGAATGAGCAGAACTGTCGTATGCACTAATATTGTCTTTCGGACCAGCTCTATAATCGTTTGGCGTTGATCACTGTCCATTAGTGCGGCAACAGCATGCACTTCTACATCGTTGACATTTAGACGACTTGGCCGATGCAAATCTGCCACATTTTGGCATTCTTCATTAAACGCTTTTACACATCTTACTACAGTTCTGAAAGAAATGCAGATTTCCTAACAGCCTCTTGAAGACCTAGAAGATATTGTCGTGATGTATGACCTGTGGCACGTTGATATCCATTTTCGCTTTTCTTGTTTTGAAAGCATCCTAACAACACTTACTTTATACCACAATCCGTATATTATTAACTCCGTATTTATATGTCGTAGGAAATACTTGTCTTTTTGCTCAAAGGTAAGATAGATATGTGTGGTATAAACGGCATTCTTTGGTTTACTTGCTTAGAGTTTTTACAGCAGTGTTGCCACTATTAAAGTTCCAAATCTCGTAGAATCCATCAACAAAGCCGTTATCTCTAGAAAAATTGCTTCTTACCTCTTTGTCTTTGAGTTTCGCAGGAAACACCTGCAAAAGGATTCTTCTCTTTCTCAACCGCCTATAAAAATGTCAAACGCTGACACTTTATGAGCCCAGTATATATCTAGGTGACTCCGATTCTGAAAAAATAATGGGTGAAGAGGTCAATGTGTCGATTTCTGATAGCAGGATGAGTGTCCAAGTAACGCACATGTTGCAAAAATTGGTCAGGAGTCTAATTCTTACAAATTACCTCAAGCAAAATTGGAAAATTCGAAGGGTATAATTTAGAGGAATATAGTCGTCCATAGTATCACCTCCGGTTTTCCCAAAAATGATAAAATGGCAAGGGATGTCTTCTCAACTTCTGTTTGAACAACTGCACCCCAGAATTTTACAGCAGTCTAGGTAAACGATAATTAGACTATCAGTGTTAAATTAATTATAATCATAACAAACTTAGCATTTCTAGATATATAACGGGCATCAACGTGTTTTTTATGAACAATAATTCCCCAAAACCTCTACATGTAATGCATTCCAACCATTCATTTTCGGGTACTATTCGTTTTTTTCTCAAAGTATTATCTGGTTGAAATCTCCAAATTCGTAAATTTGAAGGTAATTAAAACCAGAAACATGAAACTTGCTTCAACGGAGAAGATTATGTTTTCTTGGGTAAGAGTTTAGAATTCTTGTTTAATTTTTGTCGTATAAAACTATTCAAAACTGTCTTTCCCAGAAAACAATAAACATATACGTACTGTATTTTGTTATTTATTTCAAATCCGAAAGGCACCGAATTATTGTAGACCATTCTGCATATCATCATAAAAATGATTATTTAAAAGAAATTATTTAAATGTTATGCTTTCAAAAGTTTTAAAATATAAACAAGAAAATGTAAGTTTAAAAATTAATAACAGACAAAAGAATAAATCGAAAGCATAGTGTGTTTTGCTTATGAAAGAAAATAATAAAAAAAAAGAAATAACACTTTTCTCAAAATCATCAAAACTCATAAAAGTAGGTTTTATGGCAAAATTGAAAATAAAATTATTCGTATGTGATGTTTTTGAAACGAAGCAAATTTATTGTCAACTCTGAATGAATAAATTCAAGGATACAAAAGGAAAATAATCATAACAGTTTCTGTTAGCAGGAAGTGTCGTAAAATCAAGCCCAAGATCTGAGAACACCTGAAACATTAAAATGTCCTCGAGGGAATAAATAGTCATCTATTTTACTATTTTCTCTTATGATATTTCACTTTAAGCGATGCGAAATTACAAATGTTTTGTGAGTGAGAACATTTTCTAGAAAAGCAGTTCAAAACATATTAATAAAATAATATTTCAGTTGATGTAATATGCCTATTTCCTACTTCGTATGAAATTGTCACTGGTATATAGTTATATTATTTATATATTTCTTTGATATCATAAATTTTTATTCACATGTTTTTAAATAGGTAATATAAAACTGGTGTATACACTAAATACATGTAAAAAGATTCTTCCTAAATTATACGTAGGGATCTGGCAGTTTCAGCATTTATTATGCAGATATCATATTGAGCCTGCGTCCAACCTCAAAGTAAAGGGATAGAAAAATATTTATGGAGGCTTAAAGCGGTTTAACGTAGCTTATGAATTGAATATAAACATAAATATAAATTTATCCGTTCCTTATATTCATTAATATTTCAAATTTTGTCACATATTCATATACTTTTTCAGCAGTTTGATATTAAAACTACAATATTCCGGCTCACACTTTCTGAATCACTTGCTTAAGTTCACCTACTGGAAAAATTATTTATTTTAATATCTCAGCGAGAAAAGTAAACAGTTTGTAAACTATGGGATTATATTTGATTCAAAATAGGAATTTTATGTAATGTGTTACATTCATAGATATAATTATTTAAAGTAATACTTCAATTTCTCAACACCTTTGATTGTTTTATAACCAAATGGTTTTAGCCCTCTAAGCGGTTCGCACGTACAATTCCTCAAAAACGATGATGTTTTCAAAGCGGTTGTCACGTACAATTTTCTACCTCCAAAAAACGTTCCGAAAATGGATGTATTGTACATATCTGCCAATGTTTTCCTCTATGGAGTTTTAAGGTAGGAGGGTCAGGTCGATTGTTTAGAAACTGCATCCCTCTTTGACTGACATTTATTGAGGGATGCACCCCTACTCCCTGAGGCACAAAGACGCTGATAGATTTTCATGGCTTTGTAAATCTCTATTTCGAAGTATTTCGTTTGCGGTAACAGATGTATCTCTAATTGTAAATAGTTTGGATGACTTTCGTAAAAAAATATAAATCATTCTCATAAAGAATATTTTTATTTGTACTTTTAGAATCCATTGTTTCTTATGGGATGATCTTCGAGACTCGATTAGCTTTATGTGTATTAAAAATTAACAATCTATAATATCAATTTATATAGCTATTTATAACCGGAAGCAAAGGGACAATAGTGAGGGTGGGTTTCCCGTATTCCAATCTAGTCGACAAAGGGTGAAGTAAAAAATCATAGAACACTTTGGTCACTGACACAATAAAACTTTAGCGTATTTTTGGAGACTTTTTTCCTCGGGGTGTTCCACTCGGAGGGTTAAATATGTTTATTGAGATATGATTTATTGTCTTATTCGTTAAACACTAACTTTTATCTTACACTTATGCACTAGAATTATAGAATATATGTGACTGATCGAATGTGATCGAACTGAACATCGACTACATGTTATTGAACTCTAGACTGTATTCCTTGCTTCAGCGCCGAACGATGGCCGAATGGTTAGGGTGCTGGACTTCAGAACCGGAGTTCGTGGGTTCGTTTCCCACTATAGCATGGATGTTCGTAGCCGTTCGGAATTGACTTTAAGCAGTAGGTCCCGGTCTCATTAGCTCTCGTGTTGAAAAAAAATTACCCTAGTACTCCAAAAGCCAAAACCTTATTTCAGCTTAGTGCAGGCATATTAAATAAATATCTACATTTATCCAAGTAAATGGCATGCTAATTTTTTTATGATTTAATAAAATTTCCATCATACATTAACGTGCTTAACATTTTAGCGATAGCTGATTAAATTTTAATTAAAATTTCAACAAAACGTACTTAAATTGTTAAACTCGAATGTTAAATTATTTGAAGGATTTTGAAAAGAATCATTATTGCATGCAATTTTATCTTTATATCTGTATTATATACGTAATCATGAATAAGCATATATCCACAAAACAAATACAAATTTTCTCTCGGGTTAAGTTATTTGTGTTATAAATGAAACAGTTTAGCGAGCTGAATGATTTATCTAAATTTTTATGAGCAATATTAAAAATATAACATTTGTTACAAAAAAAATAAACTTTTAAGAAAAATTTCGTAATTAAGAGATTTTAATAACATCCAAATTTTATTTAAGTTGAAACACAATTCTTTACTGATGAAATGATACTGAAAGTTTAAATAAAAGTAGTTAATTTCAGATTTACCAATATTTAATCATAACAAATCTCTGAATTCAGACATGAAAAGTAATAACTTATGTATAGTTCAAGATTATAAAATTTAAAAGTAGAAACATTAAACTTTAAAGCCTATTTTTAAACATCGCCGAATTAATGAAACTCGTCTCTTCCAATTTAATGATACATTGGATTATTGTAACTCAGAGAATCATTAGGTTAGTGATCTGCCTAGCAGAGAAATAAATCTTCCGTACAAGATGGGTTTTCTTAACTTAACAAACTTACCGCTGGTAATGAAATATTCATTTTAATGTTCCCACATAGATATTCAAACAGTTCTTGGAGCACAGAATCATTTATATCGCTAAATGTAAACTCGAAGATTTAATGCTTAGTTTCTTGAATTATTAAACCACCAATTGCTTAATTTCAAGATATCATGCTGCATTATTAAACCCGGGAGTCAAGCAAAAGTTCTACCTCGTGCTATTTTTGTTCAAAGCATAATAAAAAAAGGATTAATATTTCATCTCATTTAAAATATGTTGAAATATGCCTACTATTTTGGCAATGTTATCAATTTTAAAATTTTTAATACGAATTCCTGAAAAGGTTACTAAGAAGTAGACTTTCTTAGATGAAATCCTTGCTTTAAATTCGTGAACGTTTAATTCTAACAACTGGTTCAACTAGTGTAACAATTATTTACTATATACAATGTTCATGAATGTTATATCGCATGGGAGGAATAATTTAGGAATAAAACATATGTAGGTTGTAAGCGTCGTGTCCGTCTCTGTCAGTGGTCAAGGTGGAATTTTGTTCATAATGTTCATAGTAAGACTCCGAACAATTGAAAACGACAGTATTGCGTCAGTAATGGACTTCTTGAATCACGGACTGTAGTAGGTGTCATGTGTGTCGTTTATAAACTCACCGACAGAGAAAGCAATTATGCTTTTTTTGTGGCCGAATCGGCCAGGCGACAAGGGCACCGTGGCTACCGAACGACGAAGGTAAAAAAAAGAGGAGTTCTCCCCAAAAACTGAGGTTTCCTTTTTGAAAAAGAAAAGAAGCGGGAGGCACTCCCAGCTGAACTGTCAAAGAGACAGGTGTTCTCTTTTGGGAGAGGAATCCCGTGTTTCCATATAAAGTATCATCCACGAATAGTTAATTTTTCTTTAAATGTTTTACTTGTAAATAAACCAACATTAATTAAGTCTTAAAGCATCCACGTCTCCGGTTCTTTCATCATCTAGTATGCTTCATTTCTCGGGACCCATGCGAAGTCATACCCAAAATAACTAGGGTGTGACTGACAACCAGAAATAGAAAAATCGCAACCACTCAGCTATCTTATATAGGTTTGCAAACCTTAAGCTAACTCACTGTCATCATTTTACTCTATATTATTAATGGCATACTATTGTAAACTAGCATATTTCCCGTCATATGACGGGATCAGTAAAATTTATAATTTTCCAGAATTGACAAGAGCCCTAAGAGGCAGGTAAAAAAATGGTTTGTTTTTTTAGCTGAGAATTACCTTTCCACAAAAATAATCGATTAAAATTATCATATGTACTTAATCTATTATTTAAGTCAAATTAAACAGAAAATTATTTATTTAATATCCAAGTTTAGTGATAAAACGTATGGAAATAATGCAGAACACATTTAAATAATTTAAAATAAGAAATGATTAAATGGGATGGTAAATGAATGAAGTCATAATGCTAGAAAGGAATAAGAAAAAAATTTTAAAAAAAGCAGAAAATATTAAATTTATTAGACATTAAAAAATTGTATGCATCGGGGATAGAACCGTCAACCCGAGAAGCACGACAATCAAGTGCTCGGGCATCCTACCAAACGTACAACACCTGCACGCTGTGATTCGACTAATTACAGTATATGAAGGTTCAAGTAGAAACACTCCAGAAATTTAAATATTACTCTCCGCCTTTGCCATTCTATAAAGAATGAATTTCGTATAGAATAAGAGGAAGGATAAGGCTTGAAATAATAGCATAAACACTCAAAAAGGGGGGATGGGTGGATTTCGAACTCGCTTTCAATTTTGCTAACCCTAACTCGTGAAAAATACAATATGGATGCCCATTCCAGGTACAACCGCTTCAAAAATTTGCGGACAGACAACTTAGGCTATTATTATATAGGGGATAAATGCATTATTAAAATAGGAATACTCCTGGAATGGAGTGATAGGTCTTCTCGCAGAATGATGATAAATTTTAACCGCTGGTGATAAAAAAAATATTGCGACACTGCCTTTGTCATAAGAATTCAGTGACTATTATATTACTAAAAGTAAAAACTAAGATTTAATCCTTGAGAATAGTGGGCATTTTTTAAAATTTCAGGAAACATTAAGATTATTCATTTTATTTTCAAGCGCCCTAACGGCACCATGTCTAAACCACAGTCAAATAATAGCAAAAAAAATATTTTTTCACGATACAATGACCTAATAATTCTTTTATTATTACACGATATTTGTTAAATTACTGTTTTTGAAAGAATAAGTACTAACCCTCCGAGTGGAAGACACCGAGGAAAATAAGTCTCCAAAAATACTTTAAAGGTTTATTGTGTCAGTAGTCAAAGCGTTCTATGATTTTTTCCTTCACCCTTTGTCGACTAGAACGGAATACGGAAAACCCAGCCTCGTTATTGTCCCTTTACTTCCGGTTATAAATAGATATGTAAATAGATATTATAGATTGTAAATTTTTAATACACATAAGCTCGTCAAATCTCGGAGATCATCCCATAAGAAATATGGATTCTAATAGTACAAATAAATTATTCTTTAAGAGAATTATTTATATTTTTTTACGAAAATCATCCAAGATATTTAAGTGATGCAATTAGATATTCATCTGCTACCGCAAACGAAATGCTTCGAAATAGAGATTTACAAAGCCATGAAAAGCTATCAGCGTCTTTATGCCTCAGAAAGTACGGGTACACCCTGGCAGAAATGTACATTACATCCTTTTTCGGAACATTTTTGAAGGCCGAAAATTGTATATGACAACATTTTTGAAGTCATCATCGGTTTGGCAGAATTGTACGTGCGAACCGCTTAGAGGGCTAATTATTACACTGCACCACATTTTAAATAAGTATAATTTTATAAAGCAAAATAAATGTTGAATCAAAAACAGTTTTCCACAAATATTGAAATAATTAAATTTTTTCTGCTCTCTTAATAAGCTTGAAAAAATAAAAGCAGTCACTTTGATAACTTTTTTTTTATTTTGTAGTTTTATAGATTGTTATTTGTCACTTGTGTCCAAGCATACTGATAATATATCTAGA
>CM063506.1:93294994-93327494 GCA_032207245.1 Pardosa pseudoannulata
CATATTTGATAATTGGATAATACTGAATTTATTTGAATTACACACATTCATATACGCATGCATATGTCTGTATGTATGTATCTATGCATGTATATCTATCTATCTATCTATCTATATATATATATATATATATATATATATATATATATATATATATATATATATATATATATATATATATATATATATATATATATATATATATATATATATATATATATATATATATATATATATATATATATATATATATATATATATATATATATATATATATATATATATATATATATATATATATTATATATATATATACATATATATACATATAAATATATATATACATATATATACATATATATATATATATATATATATATGTGTGTGTGTGTGTGTGTGTGTGTGTGTGTGTGTGAGTGTGTGTGTGTGTGTGTGTGTGTGTGTGTGTGTGAGTGTGTGTGTCTGTGTGTATCTTTTCCAAACCTAGAATTTACATTCTCCATGGGATTATTTAAGTGTTTCTCAGTGTTAAATATTTTTACAATTTTTTTACACTAAAGGTGTGTAAATTTAAACTTTTTAAGTATCTACACTTTTTTTAATATTGTTCGTGTTTGTACGAGGCTCAATACTCATTAAATTAGTAGCTTTGAAAATTAAAAAAGAAAAATAACCCAGTCCCATATAATTATTATTTGTACTAATAATAATGTATTGCAACATAATGAAAATAAATTAGAAATAGATTAAAACACTTCATCTCCAAAACATATGTAGTGAATTGTTTCCATTTTCTTAATATATTTCTTTTAATCCCCATATTTTGCAGTGGTTATTTAAATGTTTCCAACAACTGTTTCATGAGATTTTTTTACCCTTAAACTCGACAACATCTTTTTTTACTCAGAATGAAGTACCCCGGCAACACAAACAGAATATTTCCTCATGACATATTATAGTTCTAAGAACATTTAAATGATTTGATGCAGCAGCCACATCCATTTAACTTTATGATGGTCTTACGTTTTTTAATGCTTTATGCAGAGTGAATTTGTTGTTACATTTCGTATATTTTTTTATCCTATCATTCGCATTGATTACCACAGCAATCGATAATGAGATCTTGAGTACCATCAAAGTAAATAAATTTAATTTCAATTTTTTTGTGTTCACTTCAGAATATGTCTACTATATAAAAGTGATGATAGTGTTATTTTATCAACACATTGTATGCAGAACACGTACTAGTACGTTTTCTGACGATTGATACTTGAGCGCGGGTCACTTACTAGTACGGGTTTTTGTAACAGCACATCCATTTAAATTTACGATGGTTTTACGTTTCTTAATACTATATGCAGAGTGAATTTGTTGTTAAATTTCGAATATTTTTTATCCTATCGTTCGCATTGATTACCACAGCAATCGATAATGAGATCTTGAGTCCTATCACAAGTAAATAAATTTAATTTGAATTTTTTTGTATTCACTTCAGAATATGTCTACTATTTAAAATTGATGATAGTGTTATTTTATCAACACATTGTATGCGGAACACATACTAGTATGTTTTCTGAAGATTGGTACTTTAGCTCGACTCACTTATTAATACGGGTTATTGTAACAGTATGGTTTCGTGGTGCAAAAGGTTTGTTCGTGAGTACAAAAATAATGGTATATACAGGAAAACGAAGCCAAAAGTTCTAGTTTACTATACAGATTCTGAAATAGATTAGACAAATGTAAACTAGTTTTTACATCAGTCGATGCGGAACCACATAACAGGAAGGTTGATTAAAAAATCTATTTAGATTTAAAATTAAATTTTTATTTATCATTGCAAAAATGATATTATATATATATATATATATATATATATATATATATATATATATATATATATATATATATATATATATATATATATATATATATATATATATATATATATATATATATATATATATATATATATATATATATATATATATATATATATATATATATATATATATATATATATATATATATATATATATATATATATATATATATATATATATATATATATATATATATATATATATATATATATATATATATATATATATATATATATATATATATATATATATATATATATATATATATATATATATAATATATATATATATATATATATAATATATATATATATATATATATATATATATATATATATATATATATATATATATATATATATATATATATACATATATATATATATATATATATATATATATATATATATATATATATATATATATATATATATATATATATATATATAATATATATATATATATATATATATATATATATATATACATATATATATACATATATATATATATATATATATATATATATATATATATATATATATATATATATATATATATATATATATATATATATATATATATATATATATATATATATATATATATATATATATATATATATATATATATAATATATATATATATATATATATATATATATATATATATATATATATATATATATAATATATATATATATATATATATATATTTATATATATTATATTATATATTTGTTTATTTGTCTATTCATATATCTGTTTATATATTTCAATATTAAATATGAAAAGTTGATTAAAAAATTAAATAATTTTCGATCTATTGATATTTAACTGAATAACTAAACTGACGCACAAAAAGCCCACTCTCGGTACAATTCCGCTGCGAAATGTACCCACGCACAATCTGTTAATAAAAGGAATAAAACTTTTTCATGATCTGTTTCCATAATAAGAGACTTTTCCTTTATTTGAATTAATACGATTGAAACTTTTACGATTTTTAAAATATAAAAGGCATTTTAAATCACTGTTTTTAATGCCCATATATAATATGTCAGATTTACCAACATATTATGGACTGAAGAAAACCAAATAATAATACCTTTGTTGCTGAATCATGTTCGAATATTTGAGTGCTGTTTTTTGTTACCATTTTGTCGAATTCCGCCGTTCACATGGATATTTGTATCTGTTTGAGATCAGATTTATGCAGTAGACTACGGTCTCATCAGCGATTGTCAGAAAAACAGTAGATCTTAAAGAATGGTTAGGGTGCTGGCCTTAGGAACCGGAGTTCATGGGTTCGAATAGCATTATGGCATGGATTTTCATAGCCGTTCGGAATCGGCTTTAAGCAGTAGGTCCCGGCCTCATTAGCCCTGGTGTTGCAAAAATTAGACCGTAACACTCACTCCCAACCCTAACCACAATATTGTATTGGAAAAAATTCTTTATTATGATAAGATTTTAAATTATAAATATGCTAAAAATTAGAACTATAAATATAAACGGAGATTACACTTCAAAGCATAAATCTTAAAATATGAGTTTTAATAATAAATAATATTTTCAAGTAATATTTTTAATAATTTCTGTAAAATATGAACATATGATATGTTTTATCTTTTTCCTATTTTCTGTAAAAAATAATTTTAATATTATATATTTATGGTTCTAATATTTGTTATTTAATAAGATTCGAATATTTTATATACATTGATATTTGTTAAATTACTGTTTTTGATAGAATAAGTACTAATTATTACACTGCACCACATTTTAAATAAGTATAATTTTATAAAGCAAAATAAATGTTGAATTAAAACAGTTTTCCAGAAATATTAAAATAATTTAATTTTTTTGCTCTCTTAATAACCTCGGAAAAATAAAAGCAGTCACTTTGATATCTTTTTTTTATTTTGTACTTTTATAAATTGTTATTTGTCACTTGCAGTTTCAGGAGTACTTCCCTCTCTGAAAAAGCTTACGGAACAACATTCCTCTTTTTACAAAAAGAAGCATCGCCACAGCTATAACAAAAGATAGCTCTTGATTGCCATAAGGACATTTCAATATCTTTGATGCATCATCCACACTCATTTTACGACTATTATTGTTTTTTCAAATTTCTTATGAAAAGTGATATCCTTTGCTGTGTTTCGTTTACTTATTTTCACACTATCTTTTATTAAAATATCCATTCTATCTGAGAAGTCCCATCAGAAAAGAATGATTTGAAATTTAAAATTTTTCTCCTCTATAAATGAGAATTTTTTTTAAATGATTTTCCTTTTTGATTTTTTATAAAAAATGATTTTCATACAGGAAAAGGTTAACTTTTTCTTGCAATTTTAATATACGAATGAGACATTTCGCTTTATTCGATGTAAAAAGAATGATATATTTATGATTTTTTAAACATAAAAGACGTTTTGAGACTTGGAGATTTAAATGCAGTTAAATAATAACTCAAATTTATCACATACTGGCACATACTGGCATTAATATATAAAGTCAAAATAACAGTTATGTCATATGCAAAATAGTATGTGTGTTATAATTCTTAACGAATTTTTAAGCAAATATATGCTTAAAATTTAAAATATCAATAAAGATTACTAATTTAAAAATAGTGAAATATATGAAATCTTATTTTATATATTTTACAAAACGTTTATACAGATAGCATTTTCAAACGCATTATCTGTTTTATTAAAGGAAAATAATTAATATAATAAATATATAAATTAATGCGTCACATTTACCAACGTATTCTGGCATTTAAAAGATAAAATAATATTTCTGTCACCGCAATAAATTCTGTTTCATATGATTGTTTTTTATGCTTTCATATACTGGCGTTAAGAAAAGAAAAGAAATAGTTATGTCATATGCAAAATAGTGTGTGTGTTATAATTCTTAACTATTTTTTAAGCAAATGTATGCATAAAATTTAAAATATCAATAAAGTTTACTACTATACAAACAGTGAAATATATATAATCTTATTTTTCATATTTTACAAAACGTTTATATCGACAGCAGTTTCAAATAAATTCTCTACTTTATTGAATGAAAATAATTAATATAATAGGTATTTAATATAATGAGTCACATTTACCAACGTGTTCCGGTATTTGAGAGAGAAAATAATATTTTTGTCAGAGGAAAAATTCTATTTGATATGATTGTTTTTTATGCTTTCTTCTCAGCACATCTTTGCTGAAATAACACAAAGATCATTAGTGATTACTATTGAACGGATAAATCTTAAAGAATTACTTCCTTAAAAATTTAATATTCAATGCCTTATTTTTAATATTTTAAATAACTTTTAACACATTGTATTTGAAAATAAAGTCCCTATTTTTAATAGAGTAATGATTTAAATTATTCTATCTTCAGAATTCTAAAGTATAATTTTTTATATATTATTAACATTTGTTAAACTGAAACTTTTAAAATATTACGTAACGAGAATAGAACTCTCTATTTATTTTCATGAATGCAACGTAAATCATTTATAGAAATAATGGATAAATACATTTCTAATCGGAAAATGTGTAAATCATGTAATTTCTCTATTTCTTGATATCCTAAAAATATCAAGAAGAAAACATTATATTTATTACCTTTTTTGTAATGATTATTTAAATAATATGTTTCTTCAGAATTCTAAGACAGAATTTTTTTATATAGTGTTAGTATTTGTTATGCTGAAACTTTTAAAATATTACCTAATGAGACTAGAAAAATTCTATATTTATTTGTAAGAATGCAACGTAAATCATTAATAGAATTAATGGATAAACACATTTCTAATCTGAAAGTGTGTAAATCACGTAATTCCTCTATTTCCTAATATCCTTAATACCAAGAAAAAAACATTATTTTTATTATGTTTTTTGTAATGGTTATTTTAATAATCTCTTTTCAACTGCAGTTTCATGATCTTCTTTTCATTCTTAATTCTTACGCGACAACAACACGCGCCAACAACAGCAAAAAAAATTTAATGATAACTCTTTATTGCCTCAAGAATATTTTGATGTTTTTGATGCACTAGCCACACCTATTTAATTTAACGATAATTCTCATTTTTTGAATATTTTTCTTAAGGGTGATTTTTCTTTTGATATGCTTCGTGTGCTTATTTTATCTTGTCACTTGTATTTACCTTAATACTGGTACCCCATTTGTTGAATCTTATCATAATTTTTTCAGTTTTAACGTCAAATTTAAAAACACACTTTTTTAAAAAAAATACTGATAGTTTTGCATTTATATTAGGCAAAAAGTATAAATGAATTATGCTTCATGATACGTTTCCTCACGTTAAAAAGCCTATTTCTTTTCTTCAATTGAAAAGAGTAAAACTTTTACAAATTTTCAAATATAAAAGCCGTTTTGCATCATGGGGATGTAAAATCTATAATATTATGTGTCAGATTTACCAACGCATTTTTGCATTAAGTACAGTTATAACTTTACTGTTAGGTGAAAACATAGTCTATTCATTATGATTTTTTATAATTTATTTTCAGTAAACACATATTTTAAAACACTAAAAAAATAAATATAGCTATTAAATGTTAAAACCATGACAAAATTGATTTTTATTAAGTTATTTTGATATTTTATATAGCTTAAAAACCAATTGAAGTTTATGTATGTAGTTAAAAAATGCTAAATTATTCTTTTTAAAATATTAAGCTGTCAAAACTTTCCTGAGAAAAATTTTGTTTAATCCAATTAAATAATGTAAGGACCAAATCATTTGTACTCCCAATCATTTGTCCAGAATTATTTAAACATAGTAATTTTTCTAATTGCTAATATCCTCGTATAGAGATAGCTCTTTAGTTGTCTTAGATTTTAATATAAATAACCAGTTTAAAATTGCCCATTTGGAAGCTTCCATTTACCACTTAACCTTAGTTGACAACATGCGTCGACAACTGCAATATTGCGACATTAGAAATAAAACAGTTTTAAACTTTTAATTCAGCAGTTACACATATATATTTTTACTGTCATTTATATTTTTAAATATTTTCCTGAAGTGATATTTTTCCTTATTTTTTTGTTAATTTATTTTAACTTTTCCACTCATACTTATTTCTATACTTTCAGTAATGACATCTCATTTTAAAATCCTCATATAAAAAAAAAAAAACTTTTATAATTTTAGGATCAGTTTAAAAACAGTCTAATTTATAAATGTACTGATGATTTTGTTTTTAAATTAAAAAACGAAACGATTTTATGCTTTGCTTTCAGATTACCAGTATGACATTTAGATTAAAAATATCGTATTTCATCATAGACATTTTAACGCATCGTATAACAAGTAAGGTTTTTAGGGAATTTATAAAGTATTGAAATATATATTTTAATAAAAAGGTATTAGCAAGGAACGGTAAAATCTATTACACTATGTATTATTTTATCATATTTTTTCTTTAGTAAAAAAATACATGAACTGAGTTACTCTTAAAAACAAATAAATATGGGTAAGTGTTATTTATAATACATAATTTTTTATGTTTTAAACAACAATAAACAATTTATATAACCGATAACATTTTCAAACAAATTTTTTTCACATTTTGAGTTTAAACGATAGTTTAATAAATTAAGTCGTCAAGGTCTAATATGTATCATTGAATAGAAACCAAAATTCGTATGTAGTTTAATGATCCTTGAATTATTCTTTTTCAAATATTAAGGCAGAAATAGATAAAAACATAATGCACTTAATGTATTTTAATTAAATGCATCATAGGAGATTTTAACAAGTGTTCAATCAAAACATATAAATCGACATTTTCGTACTATTTTCTTAAAACACTTCAGAGATATTTTATAAAGTTTCTACTTTATAAATTAGCCTTAAATATAGACAATATAACAGTTCTTTAACATTCCTTTTTTTTTAGTTTCTTTTTTATATTATGTTTTCGTTTACAGTTTCGTGAGCTTCTATCTAATTTTAAAGCATACACGGCAAAATTTATCATTATACAAACCGAAAATTGGTAAAAAAAACAATAAACGTTTTCATGGTGAATCTTTCTTTTCCATAGGATATTTTACTGTTTTTCATGCACCATTTCCAGTTTAGTTTTTACGACTATTTTTGTTTATTAAATATTTTTATGGAGGATTCTTTATTTGATTTTTTTGTATATATATTTTGACCCTGTCCTACGAATTCACTTTAATATCATTCGGCAATGACAACTCAACTGCGAAGTCGCATCAGAAAAGAAAATTTTTCAGTAAAATTTTTATGTTCAATAGAAATTTTCACCAAGTTTATAAAAATACTTAGTTTTCTTTTTTGTTAAAAATAAAGTAAATGTAAAAATTGCTTTCAGATACAAATAAGACGTTTTCTTTACTCAAATAAAAGGAGTAAAACTTTTACAGTTTGTTACACATAAACCCATTCTGCTAATGGGGATTTAAATGGCGTTATAAAATGGAGCAAATCTGCCAATTTTTTTGTTAAGTAAACACAAACATTATGTTTTTTCTTTTTCTTTCCGGAACATAATTTAATCTTATCTTGACGAATGTTATGATTTTTTAAACAAATGCATCCCACAACTTTATAACTAAAAACACACAAATATATATATATATATATATATATATATATATATATATACATATATATATATATATATATATATATATATATATATATATATATATATATATATATATATATATATATATTCTATTACAAATAAATTAATTGATTTAATTGATTTTTAAATAAAATTCTAAAAAAATCTAAAATTTGCATAATTGCCTAACTTTTGAAAGAATTGTATTTTTAAGCATTACAAGGGTTACGCTCAGACAAGAATTTACGAAAAAAAATTACGGTTTAATTTTACTTACTTTAACACAGTAGACAATATTTTACGGATTTACTTCAACTTACAATAAAATTTAAACAGAAGAGAATGTGGAGTTGACACGAGAACATTTTTAAGCTATGATTTTGTACGATTTTAAAGCAGGATTAAATCAAGAAGAATGCTTACAACGGATACAATTGGCATTTGATGATGAATCTCCAGCTCTTGCTACTGTATTCAGATGGTTTAAAGAATTTAGCAGAGGTCGCAATTTTCTTCAGAAAGAAGACCACACAGGAAAGCCGCTGTAGGCATTAATTCCGGTTAATGTGTCTGCCATACGAAAAATGTTAAGGGATGATAATCGGTGCACCACTCAAATTATACAGAAAGAACTTAACATTGGATCCGCAGCCATACAAAAAATTATTAATGAAGAATTATATATGAAAAAACTAGTTAGCAGTTGGGTTCCCCATAATCTATCTGACTACCAAATTAGTGGAGCATGTCAATATCAGTAACGAACTCTTAAAATGCTAAATGTTAGTGGCCACATACATACATACAGCATACACCCCGTTTTTGGATGTTCCAACACGTCAAGAAAGTATGGATCCCACGCCGACAATGATAAAAAGACACCGCGCACTGAAAAAAGTGATGTCTGCCGTTTTCTTCAGAAATACGGGATTGGTCAAAGCCATCAAGTTGGAAGGGCGGAATACAGTGAGAGCAAACTGGTGTACCACTAAATGTCTTCCACAAATTCTACAAGAAGTGAATGTTAGTTGACTAATACTTCACCATGACAATGCATCTTCAAAGGCAAATTAACAGTTGAGTTTCTTAAACAAAAACAAATTAAAGTAATAGAATATCCGCCGTATTCACCTAATCTATCTATGTGTGACTTGCGTGTGACTATGTATGAATGGTATGAGGCATTTAATCTATGGAAAATTCGTCTACAAAGGTGCATTGATGCTGGAGTAAACTAGTTTGAACACACCTAAAATGTGTAAGTATAACTTTAAAAACCTAGTTGTATCTCAAAAGTTTCAGAGTGACCCTCGAATCGACACCCTCGATTCTACCTTAATAAAACTCTCGAAATTATAAAAACTGTACTTCACATTTCCATTTTTGTAAAGAGTTGAAAAAATCAGTTTTCAACTTCATCTTCATGAGCTTCTTTTCACAGTTAAATTTTATTCAACAACATTTCTCTTAACACAAACTGATATATCACGAGAGCAGCAACAAAAATTTTCATTATGAATCATTATTTCCTAGAAGATATTAATATTTTGATGAACATTTCTCTTCCAATTTTTACCAGATTTTTTATTTTTTAAAATTGATTTTTTTTCGTTTTTTAGTGTATTTTTTACACTGCATTTCATATTTACATGAACATCATATGGTAATGACATCAAATCTGACAAGCACCATCATAATAAGAAATTTCCCATTTAAAGTTTCAAGTTTACTTTAAATTATGACTACTTTTTAATATTACTAATAATTTCCTTTTTAAAAAATAAAAGCAAAATTATTTTATGATTGGATTTCAGTTGAAAATAACACTATTTCTTTACTCGATATTTATTTTCCAATGCAGCTGTTAATACAGGTACATATCTCCTTTACCCGAATTAAAAAGTGTACGATTTTTACCCTTTTTTCAACCTAAAACTCATTTTGCTAATGATCATTAAAGTTATTATATTAAAATATTTCAAATTAAAATTTTCAATGTAAAATGTGGTCGGAAAATTTTTATTTTCAGTGAGCATAGGTCATAATATTTTTTCTGTTCAGTACAAAAATTAATCTACCCTACAATATTGTTATATTATTTTAAGGAATGTGCACTAAAAATTATTATAATTAAATATTTCAAATTAAAATTTTCATTGTAAAATGTGGTCAGAAAATTTTTATTTTAAGTGAGCATAGGTCATAATATTTTTTTCTGTTCAGTACAAAAATTAATCTACCCTACAATATTGTTATATTTTTTTAAGGAATGTGCACTAAAAATTATTATATTTAAATATTTCAAATTAAAATTTTCATTGTAAAATGTGGTCAGAAAATTTTTATTTTATGTGAGCATAGGTCATAATATTTTTTCTGTTCAGTACAAAAATTAATCTACCCTACAATATTGTTATAATTTTTTAAGGAATGTACACTAAAAATTATTATATTTAAATATTTCAAATTAAAATTTTCATTGTAAAATGTGGTCAGAAAATTTTTATTTTATGTGAGCATAGGTCATAATATTTTTTCTGTTCAGTACAAAAATTAATCTACCCTACAATATCGTTATATTTTTTTAAGGAATGTGCACTAAAAATTTATACATATTAATAGAGATTAAAGTTAAAACAATTCATCTAAATTATCATTATTATTTAAATTATTTGTCTAAGTTTTGAATCCATCGTCTAAATTCATCTAATTAATTATTATTATTCGTCTAAATTATTATTATTATTAAAATTATTCATCTCAATTTTGAATCCATCGTATATTTATGTATTTTTCTCAATTTTAGTAGACAAATTAATTGTTTGATACATTACTTCTGCTAACACATATTATTTGATACTATATATAGTGGAACTGTCGTTGAATTACTCTTTTTGAAATATTAAGTAGTAAAATAAAATTCATTTAAATTATTATTATTATTAAAATTATTCGTCTCAATTTTGAATCCATCGTATTTTTATGTATTTTTCTCAATTTTAGTAGACAAATTAATTGTTTGATACATTAATTGTTCTAACACATATTATTTGATGTTATATATAGTGGAACTGTCGCTGAATTACTCGTTTTGAAATATTAAGTAGTGAAATAGAATTTTGCCTAATTGTGCTTTCTCTCTATTTATTTCAATACAAGGAAACGTACAATATTGAAATAAAGAATTCATCTTTTTCTACTCTAAAAACGTAATGTTTCTACATTCTTAATACCCTAGAAATTATAAAAGCAGTACTTTAGATTTCCCCTTTTTCGAAAGGGATTTAAATAATTTGTTTTCAACTGCAATTTCACGAGCTTCTTTTCGCAGTTAAAGCATACACAAAAACTTTTCTCTTTATACAAACTGAAAAATCACAAGAACATCAACAAAAGTTTACATAATGAATCTTTATTTTCCAAAGGACATTTTAATGTTTTTGAAGCACTAGTTCATCCGTTTATTTTTACGACTGTTTTTATTTTTCACATATTTTTCTGAAGGTTGATTGTTTTTTTTTTGTTTTCATTTCATTTCACTCTGTCCTTCGCATTCGTTTCAATATCATTTGGTAATGACATTTCATCTGAGAAATCCCATCATATCAAAAATTTTTCTATTTAAGTTTTTGTGTTCACTTGTTTTATCACTCCTTTTTTTAAAATACTAATGATATTTTTATTAGAAAATAACTAAAAGTACAGTTATTTTATAATTGTCTTTCAATTGCATATAAGACTTTAGTGTACTCGAATTAAAAAGAGTTAAACTTTTACAGTTTTGTAAACATAAAACCCATTTGGTGATGGTCATTAAAAAGCCGTTGCATAATTTAAGGCGTATTTGTCACTTCATTTTCAAGTTAGGTAAAAAGTAACCATACATTTTTTCGGTGGTGGTGATCAGGAGAATCTATTGTTAAAAAGTAATTTGTTATGATTTTTCAACGTAAACATCGTGGAAATTTATAAATAGATATATAATTTGAAGTTTAAGAAAAACTGATTTTCAAATGTTGTTTTGAAGAATTAAATTCTTAATACTTTATAATTTTTGAATGCATCATTTTTCCATGTAAATATCCCACCATTAGTAAAGAAGATAATTTTATTTTTTGTACAGATTCTAACATAAGACATTTGATAAATCACGTATAATCTGTACAGTATAATAGTCGTTAAATTACTATTTTTGTAAAATTAAGTAATGAATTACTATTTACGTAATACAATTGCTTATGTTTTTTCAACGAAAGAATCCTGAAAATTTATAAATAGAAATAGAAATGAAAGTACAAAATCGGATTTTTACATTATTTTTCGAAAAATTATATTTTTAATATTTATATAACTATTAAATAGACATTATTTCCTTGTAAATATCCCACCATTAGTAAAGAAGATAATTTTATTTTTGTACAGTTCGGGTTCTAACATACGTCCTTTGATAAAGCATATATAATCTGTAAAGTGTAATAGTCGTTAAATTACTATTATTTTTGTAATATTAACTAGTTAATTACTATTTATGTAATATAATTTCTAATGATTTTTCCGCGGAAACATTCTGAACATTTATAAATGAAAATAAAAATAAAAGTAAAAAACTGATTTTTAAATGATTTTTTGAAAACTTATTTTTTTATTACTTATATAACTTTTTAATAGACTGTATTTCCATGTAAATATCCCACCATTAGTAAAAAAGATAATTTAATTTTTTGGACAATTAGGCTTCTAATATACGTCATTTGTAAAAGCACATATAATCTGTACAGTGTAATAGTCGTAAAATTACTATTTTTGTAATATTAAGTAGTTAATTACTATTTATGTAATATAATTTGTTTTGATATTTCAACTAAAGCCTCTTAAAAATTTATAATTAGAAATAGAAATTAAAATAAAAAACTGAATTCTAAATGATTTTTTGAAAAATTATATTTGTAATGCTTATATAACTTTTGAATGGACCATATTTCCATGTAAATATCTCACCATCAGTAAAGAAGATAATTTTATTTTTTGTACAATTCAGGTTCTAACATACGTCGTATGATAAATGCCATCTAATCTGTACAGTGTAATAGTCGTTAAAATACTATTATTTTTATAATATTAAGTAGTTAATTACTATTTATGTAATACAATTTCTTATGATTTTTCAACGAAAGCATCCTGAAAATTTATAAAAAGAAGTAAACATTAAAGTAAAAAAATGATTTTTAAATGATTTTTAAAAAAATTATATTTTTAATAATTATAAAACTTTTGAATCGACTATATTTCCATGTAAATTTCACAGCATTAGTAAAGAAGAATTTTTATTTTTTGTACAATTCAGGTTCAACATACATTCTTTGGTAAAGCACATATAATCTATACAGTGTAATAGACGTTAAATTACTATTATTTCTGTAATATTAAATAGCTAATTATATTTATGTAATATAATTTCTTGTGATTTTTCAAAGAATCCTGAATATTTATAAATAGAAATAGAAATTAAAGTAAAAATACTGATTTTTAAATTATTTTTTGGAAAACTTATATTTTTAATACATATATAAATTTTTAATGGACTGTATTTCCATGTAAATTTTCCACCATTAATAAAGAAGATAATTTTATTTTTTTTACAATTCTGGTTCTAACATACGTTATTTGATAATACACACATAATCTGTACAGTGTCATAGACGTTAAATTCTTATTTTTGTAATATTAATAATTAATTACTATTTATGTAATACAATTTCTATTGATTTTTGAACAAAAGCATGCTGATAATTTTTAAGTAGTAATAGAAATCAAAATTTAAGAAAAACTGATTTTTTAAGGATTTTTTGAAAAATTATATTTTTAATATTTATATAAATTTTGAATGGGCTATATTTGAAGGTAAATTTCCCACCATTAGTAAAGAAGATAATTCTTTTTTTTTTCAATTCAGGTTCTAACACGTATCATTTGAGAAAGCACATGTAAGCTGTACAGTGCAATAGATATTTAATTACTATTTTTGTAATATTAAGTAATAAATTACTATTTATGCAATATAATCTCTTATGATTGTTCAAAGAAAATTTATAAAAGGAAATATAAATTAAAGTTTAAGAAAAAGTGATTTTTAAATGAATTTTTGAAAAAATTAATTTTTAATACTTATATAACTTTTGAAGGGACCATAGTTCCATAAATATTTCCCACCATTTATTAAGGAACATAATTTTATTTCTTTTACATTACGGATTCTAACACACGTTATTTGACAAATCACATATAATGTGTGAATTGTGTAACCGTTAAATTGCTATTTTTGTAATATTAATTATTAAAAATAGAATCGGAAAAATTACACTTTATCAATTTCAATAAAATGGAATGAAAACCATTCAGATACGGGCCAAATTATTTCTACTATAAAATTATTTACATTGCACAAATTAATTAGGCAATACTTTTGATTTGTGTTTCTTTTTAAGTAATTTAATTAACATGTTTTCAACTGACATTATTGAGCTTTTTCAGTTAAAGCTTACAAGACATACTTTTCGCTCTACAAAAACTGATAAAAAGAACTAAAGATTTTATGATGAATTTTTATCTTACAGAGGACATTTTAATGTTTTATGCACAAGCCCATCCGTTTAATTTTATGACTATTTTTATTTTTCACAAAATGTATGAAGGCTGAATTTTTTTTCTGCTTTCTTTTCTTTTCATCTTTCTTTCGCGTCCACGTCAATATCATTCTGTAATAACATTTCATTTAAGAATTCCCACCAATAAGTTTTTTTCTCATTTAAATTTTTCATTTTCACTTTCGAGATTTTGACTACCTTTTAAAATACTGATGATTTTTTTCTTCTGTTTGGAAAAGATGTTAAAGTAAAATCATTTTATGGTTTCTTTTCGGAAGCAAAATATATTTTTTTGTTCACTTGAATTTAAAACTGTAAAACTACCATAATTTCTCAAACATAAAACCCATTTTGTTAATAGTTAGTTAAATGTCACTATATAATGAAGCATATTAGCCACACTATATTATTTCAGATACTAAAACAAATCTATTTCAGATTCTTATTTTTCATGATTTTTTCAGGAAAAGTATCCAATTAATTTATAAATAGAAATAGAAATTAATTTTCCATTCTCACTTCTAAAGTGTATATTTCATAAACTTTTCTCCATTCAGAGCTGTTTTTTAAATAAGGTTTTTATACACTATATCATATCCTAATAATAAATAAATATGAGTATGGGATAAAAATATTTAATACTCGATAAATTACATTTATGAACAAATTACTTCATTTATTAATCTTTTCTCTTGTATCAAATTAATAATTATTCAGATAAGTATTTCAAAAAATATTTAATACTCGATAACCTACCTTTAGGAACAAATCTAAGCATTCATTGTGACCTTCGGAACCGGAGTTCGTGGGTTCGAGTCCCATTG
This sequence comes from Pardosa pseudoannulata, assembly GCA_032207245.1. Lineage (NCBI taxonomy): Eukaryota > Metazoa > Arthropoda > Arachnida > Araneae > Lycosidae > Pardosa > Pardosa pseudoannulata. The sequence goes on from CM063506.1 coordinate 93,310,986, forward strand.
TAGCATGGATGTTCGTAGCCCTTCGGAATCGGCTTTAAGCAGTAGGTCCCTGTCTCATTAGCTTCCTTGTTGCAAAAGGTAGACCGTAGTACTCCCAAACAACAACAACAACTAAACATTCATTGATATTTTCTCTTACACCAAATTAATAATTATTGGAATATATATTTCGAAAGAAATTTATAATACTCGACAACCTACTTTTATGAACAAATCTGTTTATTTATTATTTTTTTTCTCTTGAATGAAATTAATAATTATTCGGATGTGTATTTCGCGAAAAGTATTTAATACTCGATAACCTACGTTTAGGAACAAATCCAATTATTTATTGATGTTTTCTCTTACTATAAATTAATAATTATAGAGATCTGTATTTCGAAAAACATATTTAATACTCGATAACCTACATTTAGGAACAAATCTGTTCATTTATTAATCTTTTCTCTAACATGAAATTAATAATTATTGGGATATGTATTTCAAAAAAAAATATTTAATACTCGATAACCTATATTTATGAAAAAATCTGTTCATTTATTAATCATTTCTCTTGCATCAAATTAATAATTATTCAGATGTGTATTTCACAAAAAAATATTTAATACTCGATAACCTACATTTAGGAACAAATCCAAGCATTCATTTTGACCTTTGGAACCGGAGTCCGTGGGATCGAGTCCCACTGTGGCATGGATGTTCGTAGCCGTTCGGAATCGGCTTTAAGCAGTAGGTCCCTATCTCATTAGCCCTCTTGTTGCAAAAAGCATACCGTAGTGCTCCCAAACAACAACAACAACCAAGCATTCATTGATCTTTTCTCTTACATCAAATTAATAATTATTGGAATATGTATTTCGAAAGAAATTTATAATACTCGATAACCTACTTTTATGAACAAATCTGTTTATTTATGTTTTTTTTCCCTTGCATCAAATTAATAATTATTCAGATGTGTATTTCACAAAAAAATATTTAATACTCGATAACCTACATTTAGGAACAAATCCAATCATTTATATCTTCTCTTACTGTAAATTAATAATTACAGATATATGTATTTCGAAAATTATTTAATACTCGATAATCTACATTTAGGAACACATCTGTTCATTTATTAATCTTTTCTCTAACATAAAATTAATAATTATTGTGATATGTATTTCAAAAAATATTTAATACTCGATAACCTAAATTTAGGAACAAATCCAATCATATATTGATATTTTCTCTTACAATAAATTAATAATTATAGGGATTTGTATTTCGAAAAAAATATTTAATACTCGATAACCTATATTTATGAACAAATCCAATCATTTATTGATGTTTTCTCTTACTATAAATTAACAGTTATAGATATCCGTATTTCGAAAAAAATATTTAATACTCTATAATCTACATTTAAAAACACATCTTTTCATTTATTAATATTTTCTCTAACATGAAATTAATAATTATTGGAATATGTATTTCAAAAAAATATTTGATACTCGGTAATCTGCAGTTAGGAACACATCTGTTCATTTATTAATCTTTTCTCTAACATGAAATTAATAATTATTGGGATATGTATTTCCAAAATATATTTAATACTCGATAACCTACATTTAGGAACAAATCCAATCATTTATTGATGTTTTCTCTTGATATAAATTAATAATTATAGAGATCTGTATTTCGAAAAAAATATTTAATACTCGATAATTTACATTTAAAAACACATCTTTTCATTTATTAATATTTTCTCTAGCATGAAATTAATAATTATAGGGATTTGTATTTCGAAAAAAATATTTAATTCTCGATAATCTACATTTAAAAACACATCTTCTCATTTATTAATCTTTTCTCTAACATGAAATTAATAATTATTGGGATATGTATTTCAAAAAAATATTTAATACTCGATAACCTAAATTTAGGAACAAATCCAATCATATATTGATCTTTTCTCTTACAATAAATTAATAATTATAGGGATCTGTATTTCGAAAAAAATATTTAATACTCGATAACTTATATTAATGAACAAATCTGTTCATTTATTAATTATTTCTCTTGCATCAAATTAATAATTATTGGGATATGTATTTCCAAAATATATTTATTACTCGATAACCTACATTTATGAGCAAATCTGTTCATTTTTTAATATTTTCTCTTGCATAAATTTAATAGTTATTAAGATATGTATTTCAAAGAGAATTCCTTTTTAATAACTGTGTAAATTAGTTCCTAAATATTTATTTACTCATCTTTTATAGTTCTATCTTTTTCTAAAAAAAATGAGAGGCTTTTTCTGCAAACAAGCTGTAAAGTACCTGAGTAGTAATCTGTGCTGACTTATTTATTGACAATAATATCCTACACTAGTACTTTTATATACGGTAAAAAAATCAACGTACTCGGAAAAAAACTACATATTTAATAAATGATGAACTTTTTCCATCGTTTTTATTCAGTTAGGCTTCATGGTTTTTATACGAAATCTGAGGCTTAGATTACAGTTCAAATAGCGGGTTATTGAATATTATAAAGATGTAATTACATATCAAGATATAATTAGGCTAATACAATTCAAATCTTTTTTAAAAATTTTATGACTATCTTGCGTAATCAGTGTGAAGATTTTTTGCAATACTTTAGTAATCTCTGGAATATACTATTAGTTGAAATTGTCATAACATGCGTAAAAATAGTACAATTGTCATTTTTAAAGAATCTAATTTTGAAACAATTTTAACTAATAAATTATAAAGTAAATATTATTTATTTCTATCCCGTTCACATAATTATATTATTAATGATGTACTTAAATTTAAAGCAAATTATCTTAACGAGACTGTTTTAGGAGTCCACTTAATTGTTTCGGCTCCGTTTTATTTGTTTTTTATATCATTTCATTTTTATCTTGACTAATAAGCAATTAGAAATTTCCTCGTTATATTAATTATCTAATCCAAGATTACAGATTGATTTAATCACCTGAAACTTGATTACACTCTTGAAAAATCCTCATAAATTTAGTTTTCTTTGTAGCAGTAAATAATACTAATTAAGTTACCTATTTAATGACTTAATTTTATTTATTTAAACAGGAAAATAATATAGAAAAATTAATACTCTTTGCATTCTACATTTACAGTTCTGCAGGTTATCAATTAGATTCAGCAATTAATTAATAATTTTATACTAAGGACTTAAAATAATAAATGACATAATATTTTGCAATATTTGAGGATCTTGAGAGAATGTATAAATATAACATTAAAAATGTTTGTTTTAAAGTTATTTCATAGATTTTAAATAATTAGATAAGGCTATTTTCTTTGATTTCCTGTAGGAATTCAAAAATTATCACGAAAGAGAATTTCTTTAAAACAAACTTAGATTTTCTTGTCGATGCTCCAAAAAAGGGATTGATTTAGATATTTATCAACCAAAAATTTTTAAATATTTAGACCTGCCAATAGTTAATGATTCTTAAAATTTTCTATATAATTACGTAAAATATTTAAATTATTCATTGGCTATCCTTTAACCCATTCTTAAGCCAAATTATTTTTTTTAGGACGCAATGACATAAATTATAAATTATGTCTTTAACCATCCACATGAATATATTATCGAAATTTATCAATACGTATTATTTTTTTTAAAAATGCTGATCTAAAATATTATTATAAGGAGAATATATTTTAGCAAATACAGAACAATCATTAGTACTTAAAAACGTGGTAAAATCGAACCAAATAGATAAAACTATTGCATTTCCTTTAAGAAACTTTATTTATCCAGAATTTTCACTCAGAAGAATGTACTTAGTAACGTTCAATTATTTTAAAATACAAAATTTCAATGTTTCTACAGTTTAGAGTATTTGAAGAAATACTTCTTGCATAAAGTAATCGTTTACACAATATGTTAGCCTTCCTTGCACCCTAGAATACAGCGTCTTTGGCTTTTTCTGTCCATATTGTGATCCATTCTATCAAGCGAACATCATGACTGAGATTAGCTTTTGAGGATGAAGGAAGACTGTAAGGTCGAACTCTCAAAACTTTTTTTGTGATTCCTAATTTAGATATTTTACAGCAACAACTCTTCGAAAATCTTTCATGGACATAGAATCACCTTACGAACATTTTGTGCAGAATACATGCATTCACTACAGTCATATCAATTTTATCGAGTAAAAAACACAATATTACCAGAATCAGGAAAAAAACCGAACGCCCATGATCTATTTCTAGATCAGTATATTTCGACACTAATTTTACTATTTGTATTTGCGTTCAGATAACTTGGTTATATTCTAATAGCAACATCTATAAAGATATTAAATCACCAAAAAAGTTTAACTTACCGTATTGTTAGGTGTTTTCATTTATGCTAAGAAACGTCCAAAAACTGCGAACGAAACGATACAAACTTTCTCTTATCGCTTAGATCAATGACCAAACAAAACAAGAAAACCACGTGTTGGTAAACAGGTGATGCCTTGTCTTGCCCCCTGTGCAGTGTATATTGTGTGGAGTTTTTATATTCTAAAAGCGAGTTTACCAAGCTATGTTAGCGATCTAAAAATAGAACTGGGAGCTAATGGGAAGAAATAAGTATTTTTTCAACACTACGTAAACTTTCTACCATCCGCCGACTAAGTATGACAAAGAAGTTGAGGCTTTTATAATTCAATATTTCCCAGGTAACTCAACAATGTTTTACATAATGGAAAAAAATAATATCCAATTTGTATTATTTTATATGGTATCTTGGGGTAACTCTTAAGTGTCCCAGAGCCTTCAGGTAACCAGCAGACTTAACTGGAACTGGCTGAATCAATTCCATCGTTTTGCTGTAACCTATTTTCATTACCAGTATCTTTGATATATTTCTTTTATGTATTGTCTGTGTAAGGCACCTTTTTCTAGTTCAGTTTCAGCCGTAATGGTACTATACCTAGATGTACTATAGTACCTCTAAACATAGAATTATCAACATTAAACTTGATCTTTAAACCCTCTGAGTTATGTGAAGAAGCAAAGTAACAATTATTAAAAAAAAACAACTGAAAAAAATGTTTTTAGAATTTACTGTAAAACGTAGTATCTAATGTCTATATTAATCTATGGTTTAATCTATGTTATTTCTAATTAACTTTCTAAATGTGGCGAATCCCAGCTATGCAGCTCGGTATGGAGTGTTTTATTTTCAGAGACGACACCGAGGCGTCCAAGCCGTGTCAACATTTCTTCTCTTCCGAGCGGTGGCAACGCTGACGAACTGGACGGAGAGAGCTAGATTGGGGTCGGAGAAGACGACGAGAAGTGATGCTAGGCCGATTGATGTATGCAATTTCCCATTCTGAGAGCCTATCATTTTATGTTTGATGTTTGCGCGCTTGGTAAAATTGTATGTGAGGTGTAGCATCCGTGCAATAAATGTGTCTTATATTGTTACCCTGGAAATCTTGATTTATCCCTTACAGTCCCACCGAACGAGCCTGCATTTCGGGTAGATTTGGGGCATCGTAACACAATACTAAATTCTCTGAAAAAAATCACAATTAAATATGTAGATAAATCCCTTCATTATTTTAGCTCCTCCTTTTACTTATTCCTATTGTAATAGTTTATTTGACTTCCTATTTTCTTCATGTCCGAAAAATATTAAATCTTTCGCACTATATGACGGAAATTATATACTCGAAACACAAGGGTAAATTTTATTTTACAAAATTTTCGTTATATATTTTACGTTTTTAAATTCAAGTAAAGGAAACATAAAATACTCTGAGATAATCTTAGTCTCTTTGTACATCTCAAAACAAAGAATAAAACTTTTTTCCCACTTTAAAATCCGCAAAACTTTCAAAGATCGTTCTGTGTTCCATGTGAACATGAAATTTGAAAAGACAATTATTCGCATGTGATGGGAAGTCGGAAATGTTATTAGGAAATGTCGTTGAAAAGATTGCATGTAACCACACATAAAAAAAAGAATAAAATCACCCGTCATAAAAGTATCCGTAAAAAGGAAGAGTCATAAAAGTAAATGGGTGGGACTTGTGCATCGAAAACATTAAAATGTCCTTGTGGCAATAAAGAGTCTTACAGAAATTTTACTTTTCTTGGTGTTGTGTAGGTATTCGATTTTGTGTAAAGAGAAATTTTATAACGTAAATTTGAAACGTTAAAATAATATCTTAAAACTGAGGAAATTGTAATAACATCCAAAAATGGGAGACGAAAGTAATATCATTTATAGATTAAAGCGTATTAATATATGAGAAACATTAAAGTATTTTTTACGTATCTCAACGACAAAAGATAAAATTTATAAATCTCTTATTTTACAGATTTAATAAGAATTTCATTCAATGACATTAAACTGCGGCATTTGAACTCAGGGTTACGTCCCTCGTCTTGGAATTTTTTCATTTCTCTCTTAAGCCAAATCTTAGCTAAACTCGAATAATTACCACCATATTTGGTGGCGTAATTGCTGTGGTGTAGAACATTGCATTGTTATTTCAAAGTCATTGATAACCCAAAGTTGCTTTATATTGCTTTTAATTATAGTATAATACCACTGATCTCTATTACAACGTTCAAAATTAGAACAAATGACAAGAAAATATGCAAAAAAATATATAAAACTATAAAAAGTAAAAGAAGCACTCCAAGTGCTACGCCTAAAAAAAATTGCCAATGTCCAGAGAAGCTGCATCTTTTCCTTCCTTCTTTCCTCGGAAACCCTACACTATTATCCTGTGGTGATGTGGTTGCCATTGTTTTTTACAATGCGTTTTTCCTTTCCCGGCTCTGCCCAGAAGGACCGTCCAAGGATGGTCCTGAAATCGCCTCCTGGAGAAAATCACAATTCTCCAAAACTTGGTGAAGTTTAAGTGCAATTATTTTCACTGGCCACACCACAAGCTTCCTGGAGTCGCGAAAAAAACTTTGGCATTCAACCCACAACGTGAGTGTGAGCAAATCAGTTTCGCAAACCTTATGTCAAACATAGCTGCACTCTCACAATAATTATAGTTTTTACACCTTTGCGATTTTCTTCCAGCTATTATTTTTAAATATTCCACATATTATTTTTAAAAACAACCCTGTAATTTCTCTAAAATTGGTTTTAAAATTCAAATTTTAATTCAATACTTCACAATATTACTTAAATTATCTTTCATAATTTCTATATTATCATGATTAAAACCTTTTTTATTGCCACGATACTCTTAAAAAATAAATGTTAAAACATAGTTACTCAGAAATATTATAAAAAAAGTTAAAAATATATTAGTATAAAAAATATAAAAAGTATAGTTTAAAATATAAAAAAATATAAGTTTTAAAATATAAAACTATAAGTATAGTTTCTTTTATATTCTTATTATAAATGTATTTTGTCCCTATTATTCTTTTATGATTTCCTGCTATAAAGTGTTCTGTTAGCTTTATAAATAGAAAATTTGAAAAAATTTTACATTCCTTTAGTAGTGCAATTTTTTTTTATGGGAAGTCGTAATTGTGCTTCCTGTCGCGAAAAAAACTTTTTCCAACGTGATATGGAAGAATAATGTATAATTTCACAAAAATATGTCAAAAATAGATAACACATTTTTTTTGCTTTGGTATTTTTTATTTATTTAAGAAAATTAATTATTTTTAAGTAAAATTTTAAAATTATTTAAAAGAGAAAAATTCAAACTAATTCAAAAATTCCATTATCTTTCTACATAAAAAATCATAACATAAAAAAATTTTTTTTATTTCTTAAAAAAAAAAGAAATGTTAAAACCTAGTTACTCAGAAATATTGTAAAAAGTTTTAAAGATGTTCATTGCAGTCGCTTCAAAATCTTCAGTATTATAAGTTGGAATTAAACTGAAATCATCAAAAGTCTATTTGCAAAATAAAAACTTGTATTCAACTATGATTTTTTACAAATAAAATACATCCCAGTTATTTAAATGAACTTTTATATTTTTTAATTGATAACAAAAATTGTCATAACACATTTTTCATAGATTGCAAAGAATGAACACAAGAAATTTTGGATATTGACAATATAATTTGTCAAATAATTAAATAAAAAAATTTCTATTATTTCACTAAAACATTTATTTATACGATACCAGTATAAATGACGGTGCAAATGAAGTACAGTTGGATACCTCAAGGAACAAATCTGAAAAATAGCAATACTAAAAGTTTTTTGGTCTTTTCCCAAATTTTTTCTTTCATTTGTTGCTGCACCAATTCTGTTTATTGAATATTCTTCTAGACTTTTTAAAATCGGAGTATTTAAAGATAATAACAGAATATAAACATAAGGTAAAATATTTCACACTAGAGTAAAAATTGACACTCGTGTTAGGCCGCAAAATGTGAAAATTGGAATTAAAAGAGATTTTTAAAATCATATAGTATAGCGATTTATTATGAATTTCAATTCTTTGTACTCTTTATAAACTCTGTTAATTAAAACATTTTATTCAGGCGATGTTATACCAAATAAATAAAAAATTTGGAGAAAGAGCAACACCGGAAGGTTATTTCGTCTCTCCCTTTGATTTTCTGCTACAAACCTGGTGTTTATTATTATTCTAGGCTTTTTTAAAATAGATAGTTTATTAATAACAAATGGGCATAATACGAAAGCACATAAGTGGAGAATATTTCTCTGAAAGAGTTAGAATTTGACCTCAAGAGACACTCGTGCTTAGGCCGCAAAATGTGAAAATTGAAATCTGTTAAAAGGAAGATCCTCTTCAGAATTATATAGCATAGTGATTTATTAAGAATTTTCATTCTTTGAACTCTTTATAGACTCTATTAATTAAAACATTTTTTCAAGAGGAATTGTACCAAACAAATGACAAATTTGGAAAAAGAGCAATATCTGAAAGTTATTTCGTATTTTCCTAGACTCTCCCTTTCATTTACTACTGCAAACCTTGTACTTATTTAATACTCTTCTAGGATTTTTTTAAACAGATAGTTTGTTGATAACAACAAGGCATAATACGAACGTACATAAGTGGAAAATATTTCTCTCAAAGAGTTATAATTTGACCTCAAAAGATACTCGTTGTTAGGCCGCAAAATGTGAAAATTGGAATTTTTAAAAGGGAGATCCTTTTTAGAATCTTATAGCATAACGATTTTATTACCTATTTATGTTATTCTTACTCTTTATAGACTCCATAGATTAAAACATATTTTGAAGAGTATTTATGCGAAACAAATAACAAATTTGGAGAAAGAGTAACGCCGGAAGGTTATTTGGTCTTTTTCCAGATTCTGCCTTCCATTTCCTAATGCAAATCTTGTGTTTAATATTCTTCCAAACTTTTTAAAAACAGATAATTTGCCGAAATCAACAGAGCATAATAGAAACATCCATAAGTAGGAATCAATTTGCTGAAAGAATTAGAATTTGGCCTCAAAAGACACTTGTGCTTAGGCCGCAAAGTGTGAAAACTGAGACCTTTTAAAAGGGAGATTGTCTTTATAATATTACAGCATAACGATTTTATTGCGAATTTCAATTCTTTGTATACTTTATAGAATTTATTGATAAAAACATTTTTTTCAAGAGCAATTATACCAAACAAATAACAAGTTTGGAAAAAAGCAAAACCGGGAGGTTATTTGGTCTTTTCCTAGAATCTTCCTTTCATTTCCTACTGTTAACCTTGTATTTATTTAATATTCTTCTAGGATATAAGAAAGCAGACAGTTTAACTAAAACAACAAAGCATAATAAGACGTATATAAGTGATCAGTATTTCGCTGAAAGAGTTAGAATTTGACCTCAAGAGACACGTGCTTAGGCCGTAAAATGTGAACTCTTTAAAAGGGAGGTCCTTTTTATAATCCTATAGTATAACGGTTTTACTCTTTATAGACTCCTTTGTACTCATTATATACTCTACAGATTGAAACATTTTTGAAGAGTTATTATGTCAAACAAATAACAAATTTGGAAAAACAGTAAAACCGAAAAGTTATTTGATCTTCTTCCAGATTCTGCCTTCCATTTCCTACTGAAAACCTTGTGTTTAATATTCTTCCAGACTTTTTAAAAACAGATAATCTACAGAAATCAACAGAACATAATAGAAACATCCATAAGTAGGAAATAATTTGCTGAAAGAATTAGAATTTGGCCTCAAGAGACACTTGTGCTTAGGCTGCAAAGTGTGAAAACTGAGACCTTTTAAAAGGGAGATTGTATTTAGAATATTATAGCATAACGATTTTATTCCAAATTTTAATTTTTTGTATACTTCATAGAATTTATTGATAAAAAAATTATTTCAAGAGCAATTATACCAAACAAATAACAAGTTTGTAAAAAAGCAAAACCGGGAGGTTATTTGGTATTTTCCTAGAATCTTCCTTTCATTTCCTACTATTAACCTTGTATTTATTTAATATTCTTCTCTGCTATGAGAAAGCAGACAGTTTAACTAAAACAACAGAGCATTATATGAAGTATATAAGTGATCAGTATTTCGCTGAAAGAGTTAGAATTTGACCTCAAGAGACACGTGCTTAGGCCGCAAAATGTGAACTCTTTAAAAGGGAGGTCCTCTTTATAATCCTATAGCATAACGGTTTTACTCTTTATAGACTCTTTTGTACTCATTATAGACTCTATAGATTGAAACATTTTTGAAGAGTAATTATACGAAACAAATAACAAATTTGGAAAAACAGTAACACAGGAAGGTTATTTGATCTCCCAGATTCTTCCTTTTATTTCCTACTGCAAACCTTGTGTTTAATATTCTTCCAAACTTTTTAAAAACAGATAATTTACCGAAATCAACAGAGCCTAATACAAACATCCATAAGTAGGAAATAATTTGCTGAAAGAATTAGAATTTGGCCTCAAGAGACAAATGTTCTTAGGCCCCAAAGTGTGAAAACTGAGACCTTTTAAAAGGGAGATCGCCTTTAGAATACTATAAAGATTTCATTGCGAATTTCAATTCTTTATAAACTTTATAATCTCTATTGATTAAAACATTTTTTCAAGAGTAACTATAACAAACAAATAACAAATTTTAAATAAAAGCAACACCTGAAGGTTTTTTGGTCTTTTCCCAGAATCTTCCTTCCATTTCCTACTACTAACCTTGTATTTATTTAATATTCTTCTAGGCTTTTATAAAGTAGGCAGTTTAACTAAAACAACAGAGCATAATACGACGTACATAAGTGATAAGTATTTCGCTGAAAGAGCTAGAATTTGACCTCAAGAGACACGTGCTTAGGCCGCAAAATGTGATAACTCTTCACACCTTTTAAGTGGGATATAGTCTTGAGAAAAGTATAGCATACCTATTTTATTACAAATTTCAATCCTTTGTACTCCTTTATATTCTATTAATTAAGCCGTTTCTTTCAGGATGAATTATGTCAAATATATAAATAAAAAGAATGACAATGTAGTAGAAATTTGTATTTTTAAAAGCATAAAATGTATTTCAAATTGCTCTTTTAATTTTAATGCACCTACCCAAAAAAAAGTTTTTTTAAATATTTCCCTTACAAACTTAAATTTTGAATTATGTGTTCTCGAAGATTACTACATATTTTACATTTTAAATATTTAGTATAGTTTGTATAAATTTTTTCACCCTATTGTACTTCTTAATGTAAACATATTAGAAGCATTTGCTTAAAAATAAATATTGATTGCGCTACATATTATATAAAATATATACAAAGTGTTAAAATACTATATATTTTAAGTTCTGAAATGGTATTGGACACAAGATTCAAAATAATTGAAAAGGCGTGTTATAATTAAAATTATTTATACATTTTCTATGCATTCGGTATATATTTCTTACCATACACTTATCATCAATCAATATATTTACTTAAATTTAAAAAAAAATATGTCTGAAATAATCCATTCTATCAAATTAAAGAATAAAAATATGTTTTAAAAATTGTGTTAAGGAACATGTATTCCTATTTTAAAACCAAATACGTTAATTAAATAAACAAATATGACATCTGTCATGCGATACTGACATATCATGTGACTGTTGTACGAGAAACAATTATCCTATTCCAAATTATATCCATGTTTCCTAACCTCAAGTTAATATACCTAAATTGCAATCTAGTCACACGGATGACATCTTATATGAAAGTTAGATTATGTTCATCTTCAAACTCACTGAAAGATTTCTTATTACCAAAAATATTTTGAAATGTCTTTAAACACAGCAAAAGATTAATCTTAAAATTTGTTTTTTCTCTTTATAAATCAATTAAAAAATTTGTGAAAAATATTTTGACAAACTCAGAAATTAAATTAATTCGTGGTATGTTTCTTGCTGAAACAAAACATTGAAAACCTTATTACAAGTTTGTCAAGGTATTAAAATACTTTACTCTTAAAGATTTCAATTAAAATTTTGTAATTATTTCTGTAGTTATTTCTCCTAAAACATCTACAATCTCAACATCTGTAATATAACTCGAAATAATTTAATGTGATGTTTGTTTTTTTCTATTATGTCGATATTCGATATTAACTGTAATTATATAACAGTGTTTAATATCGTCATGATGAATAATTAATATTTTTATAAACTAATAAAAAACTTTAAGTAAAACTCTCTAAAATCTAGGTTCGATTAAATTATAATAAAATAAATTAATGAACCATACAAAGTTTATTTTCTTTATATTTTGAAATGTGGTGCAATTTAATGTTTCAAAACTTATATAATTAGAATCTACATGCTGTTCCGGGTACAGAACTCTGAACAAAAACCAGTTTTATTCACATTTACATTTTAAATGTTTCTACTATTTTTATTGTAATAAAGTTAATCGTACGTTGCTGCAGTAAATAAAATTGAATATATTACATTGGTGTCCAAATTTAAAATTACAAATAGAGTTTTCTGAAGTAAATAGAAATATTTACAACTCTTAGTTTAAAATCTGTTAATGTATATTACAATTTGTGAAGCGATTGTAATTTATGCGTCTAGGGCCTATTTAACAGTTAAAAGAGGCCTTTATAAATGCAAGTGCTTTGAAACTGAAAAATGGAAGTTTTCTAATACTACGAAATTTGTGCTTGGGATTTTCTCTTTTATAAAAAAAAACTATACTAGCCGCAGAGATTCCAGTTAGAATGACTACATGGAATCGTTGAAAAATTAAATGGCGATGGAAAGCCGCTGATAGGCTGAGAAGTCAACAGTCACAAGCGAAATTATCTCGTTAGATATTAGTGTTTTAATATTGGTTTCAAGATTATGATAATTTCAGAAAACGGGTTCTTTGACCACAAGAATCGGATAAGATCACCCAAAAGGCTTAAAAACTTAAGATTTCTTTGTCACTTAAAATGCAGGACGTCTTATAAATATGACTGTCGGGAAAGTGCCTCAGTACTTCGTAACTACATATGGACCAATGAAAGTGTATATGGAGCTAGGTTTGAGAGATGTTTTTCGTAGGGGTCAAATGTGTCACATAAGTTTTACAACAGTTTGACATGTGTTTCACATGTCTATATTAGAGCCGTAAACAACACATTTCTTGGAAAGAAGAAAATTAAATATTGAAATTAAGTCCTTTTCAATGACTAGTGAAGATTTATCAGACAAACCTTTTCTCTCTCATCTTATAAATAATGACATAATCCAGACAACAATCACTTAATACACACAAGAATTAGATAAGATCACCCCAAAACTTTAGCATTGCTTTGTCACTTTAAATGCAGAAATAGTCTTATATATATATGACAGTCAATAAGAGATTTGAAAAAAAAAATTTCAATTTTACAACTCCTCTTCAACCTCCACTCAAAATACAGTTTCTTTTAAGTCAAAGAGTTTTTTGCTGGATGAGATCCCGCCTACCCTCCCTCATCCCTTTGGACAAACTTTAAATTATACTCTTATTTTAAATTAATTTTACAATTTACACTAAATCACAAATTTGTGATGAAAATCACACTCAGTTTATTTAATTTGTGATTAAGTGAATGTTTCAGTCTATTTAGTATGAATGTTATGTGTTTCCTTTGTGTTTTCTTTGTTAATTCAATTAGATTTTAAATATTCAATTTTTGTAAAATTTTTCCTCAAAATGTTGTTTTTGTTTATGTATCAATTTGTTGAGTTACGATCCCCTCGCCAGATTTCAAACGCCACGCTGCAAGCACGCCAAGCACGCAAGCTGCAAGCACGCCAATTTCGCCAAATGTGGTTGAAGCACCAACAAGATCCATGATTAGACACAGGAGAGTGGGCTAAGAAGAGGAGTTGAAAAAAGTGCCTCAATAACTAGTTGCTGTATCTGGACCAATGAAAGTGAGCTAAATCTTGTATGGGGAGTTAGGTTAGAGAGATATTTTGCTTGGAGGTCACATAAGTTTTACAAAAGTTGAACATGTGTTTGACATGTTTATCTTAGAACCATAAACAATACATATCTTGGAAAGAGGAAGATTGAATATTGAATTTAAGTCCTCTTTAATGACGAGTACAGATTTAGGAGACAAACCTATCTCATGTTTGAAATAATGACATAATCCAGAAGACACTCAAAACATCATAGAACATCCAACACCTCATTTCTTTGTATAAAGCGGAATAATACAGAACGGGCTTACACTACTTTATATCTTATTTACTGATAATGTGACAACAGTATGCTATAAGAATGATATTCTTGAACACGAAGTGCAACTTTCAATAACCAGTGAACGACCAATTCGTTTTTATTACTGGAGATAAACTTGGTCTTATTCATAAATTACCTTGGGTCTCGGAATCTTTTGATTAAGGAATAACGCATAGAAACAAAAAAGAAATTAATGAATTGTTTATATCATAAACGTCGAGTAAAGAAATGTTATATATAGATATTAATCAAGAAAAATATTTGTAAATTATTAGTGTACATAATAAATGTTTTAGTTCAAATATAAGGCATCATCCTTCTACTGTGTTTCCCCTTTAAGAACGGATACTGGTGTTAGTGTTGCAAGTATATTACAACAATAATATTTTAAACTAAATGTATATTATGTTATATTTTATTTTAAGTGTAGCATAGGCATGCATTTGTTAAAGAATGTTTTTTGTTAAAAATGCATTTCGCTTCAAATAACTATTAAAAACAAAATATTAACATATTACTATATAAGGATAATTTTCAAATCCCTCAAATACAAACCCTAAAATACCTCAATAACACATAAAATTAACTTAAACCTCTTTCATCTGACATATATGCATAACTAAAAATATTTCAATTTTTCCTTTTACTCTTGACTATTTTAATTCAAAGCAAGTAATTCGCATTTATCTCATTTTTTACTGAAGTAATACGTTATTAAATACGACGTATTATTATACTACTTTGAAATTACCCTGTCTGAAAATGAATCCTATTCAAAGACATTTATAAGGTTTTATGTTTTTTAAATCCATGTGAAAAATTAAAAAAAATAATTCGCATTATTTCTACGTCTTTGTTTAATTCTAAATAAAGGAAAGCATTATTATCGTTTACTTTTACACATAAAAAAAACAAAATCCTTTACCGAAATCAATACATCTTTTTAGAAACGCATGAAATGTGCATTAAAATGTTACATGCTTTCAAAACACACACAAAAAATCACAAAAGAAATTCATTACTGATGCGACATATCGAATTAAATGTTATTACGAAATCAGAATTTATTTTACTGGTTCTTCTAATGTGTTACTTTATTTTATCAATATACATTTACATCAGAGGAAAACATTATTACCATTTACTTGTATACACACGAAAACCAAAATACGTTACCAAAATCATTCCATTATTTTAAAACTGCATGAAATGTGCATTAAAATATGTTGTATGCTTTTAAAAGGCACACCAAAATTCCCAAAGAAATTCTCTACTGATGCGACATATCAAGTAAAATATTATTACGAAATCAAAATTTATTTTACTGGTAGTTTTAATATGTTACTTTATTTTATCAATACACATTTAAAGCAGAGGAAAACATTATTATCATTTACTTGTATACACAAAAAATCCTTTACCAAAATCATCCCATCATTTTAAAAGCGCATGAAATATGCATTAAAATATTACATGCTTTCAAAAGACACACAAAAATTCACAAAAAGAAATTCACTACTGATGCGACATATCGAATTAAATGTTATTACGAAATCAAAATTTATTTTACTGGTAGTTTTAATATGTTACTTTATTTTATCAATAAACATTTACATCAGAGGAAAACATTATTATCATTTACATTTGTACACATTAAAAAACAAAATCCTTTACCGAAATCATCACATCTTTTTAAAAGTGCATAAAATATGCATTTAAATGTTACATGCTTTCAAAAGGCACATAAATATTCACAAAAAAAATTCACTACTGATGCAACATATCAAATTAAAATCATCCCATCATTTTAAAAGCGCAT